>CM019702.1:74299440-74311940 GCA_009760885.1 Achatina immaculata
ATAGTTATGCTTAGTTTTTTTGATTTCCATATATTCTGCAGCATTGCAAAAGCCTGGTTTGCTCTAGTAAGTCTGCTGTTGATGTCCTCTGTGCTGTCTCCATTTTCTACTACTCTGCTGCCAAGGTATACAAATTCGTTGACCTCCTCCACTAACTTGTTATCTACTCTGAGTACATTTCTGTTGTTCACATTTTGTTTCATTAACTTTGTCTTTCCTACGTTGATCTTTAGTCCTATGTTGTTTGCATTCTGAGTTAGCTTGTTTATTTTATCTTGCATATCTTTGTGACTGCTTGATAATAGACAAATGTCATCCGCAAAGTCAAGGTCCCCCAGCACTGTGTCAAGGGTCCATTGTAATCCTCTGCGTTTGTCTGATGTTGCCTCCTTCATTAACCAGTCTACTGCCAAGATAAATAATGTTGGTGATAGTACACATCCCTGTTTCACTCCTGTTTGTACCCTAAAGCTGCTGGAGGTATGTTCTCCACAGATAACTTTGCACTGAAAACCCTCGTATAGGACTTTGATTACATTAACTATTTTACGGGGGAGGCCATGCCATCTTAGGATTTTCCACAGTGCATCTCTGTTGATTTCGAGGTTTAATCCTACAATATTTGTTCTCAGATAAAATCTATGTCCCGTAGTATAACAGAGTAAAAATATATATAAAAACTTAACTACTGTGGTTCCGTGTCTTTTTATATTTATTCTTCTCTCTCTCTCTCTCACTCGCTATATATATATATATATATATATATATATATATATATATGGTCCGACAATTAAGTAATGAGACTAATTCCATAAACAAAATAAACAACAGCTGAAGATATACCTTGTATTTTATTCAAAGTAAGCCCCTTGTTCACTGATACAGCGATTGGCACGATCTAATAAACACTGGAACGACCTCTGCAGTTCTTCTATTGGTATGGCCCTTAAACTCGACGTTACGGCCCTTTGGATGTCATCAGTATCGTCAAAGAAGCGTCCTTTCAATGGTAACTTTAATTTTGAATAGAAAATAATCGCAGGGAGACAGATCGGGGGAATAGGGTGGATGGTTGAGAGCACACACTTGTTTTTTGGGCCAAACATTCCTGTACAACTATCGCCCGGTAAGCCAGTGCATTATCATGAAGAAGGAAAAAACTGCTAGGTGTTGAATACTCGGGTCAGACTCGAAGAATCCTTTTCAATAGGCGTTTCAAAATACTTAAATAAACTTTGGCAGTGACAGTCTCTCCCTCTGGAATAAATTCTTTGTGAATAACTCCTTTGCTGGCGTAGAAGCACACCAACATTGTCTTCACTTTCGACTTTTGAATACGAAATTTTTTGCCTTTTAGTGATGATAATGATGATGACTGAGCACTTTGGCGTTTAGTTGTGGGATCATAGCGGAAATCCATGTTTCATCCTCTGCAACAATGAAATTTACGAAATATTTATTTCTGCGACACGTTTTGATGATGTCTTTTGCGTACTCAACACGCTGATATTTTTTGTCATCAGACAACGAATGTGGTAGAACCGGCAAGCAACTTTTTTCTTGCCCACATCTTCCACTAAAATGTTATGAATCGTCTCTCGATTAACACCAAATTCATCTGCCATCATCCTCACAGTCAACAACGATCTTCTTGTATCCGTTGTCTGACTTTTGCAATGACTTCCTCATTACGGACAGAAATTGGGCGTCCACGTCTAGTTGCATTTGTAATCGTTTCCACACCAATTTTGAACCGTGAATACCACCTGAATATCTGTGCACGAGATAAACAATTATTCCCATAAACTTGTCGCATCAATTCAACTGTCTCAATGGCACTTTTTCCGAGTTTCAAACAGACTTTAATGTTAGCTTTTTGCTTCGTGCCGCTATAACTAGGTCAACAAAATGGCGGCTTGTTTGTCGTCTGCTTATCGGGAGGCGATGAAAATTTGCCAGATCATAGATGAAGGTTGCCTCTTTGGATTTCATGCTTTGCTTCTTATATGGCATTTTTGTCTTGGCCATAATAAAATCATTCTCCTTACTTATTTGTCGAACCTTGTATATATATATATAGGTATATATATAATATATATATATACACACACACAATCACAGTAAACAAAATGTTAAAACTTTACAACGAAAGTGGGAACAGCTTCACTGATTAACGAACACACAGTTTTAACGTTGAGATTTTTACTTTTTTTTTATTCATAAAAAACATAGAGTTTGGGGTGGGGAAGAGAAGATAAAATAGATATTCACATCAACAATATATAACAACGATATATAACTACGATATATAAAACCACAATATATAATATCGATGTATAACAAATGAAAAAGGTAATAGAAGAAAAGGGAGCGCTTGGATGTGACTTGCAAGAATCAGCGTTAGAGAGTGCGGATGATGGAGTATTGTGAATGTTTAAATGAAGACTTGTGAGGTGTAATAGGTTGATAGTAAATAGAGGGTGAGGAAAGCGGAAAGGGGAGAGATAGAGGGGGGAGAGAGAGATAATGGTAATCAAACTGAGAGAAGATAGGGAGAAATAGATGAATGTGGAGGTGTAAAGGGTTTGTAATCTATTACAGTGAGGATTCTGGAATAGAAGTTAAAGGTGAGGAAAGAGTAGAACCTAGTAGAGAGGTTATCTGCTTATGGAGATTGGGAATGTAAAGTTCTCTGTTGACAGTGTTTAATCAACGGCTGTAGGTGTCAAAATTCACACTCCTTGCTTTGATCCGTAACCTAATTTCTAACAACAATCTTTAACTCCCCAAACACAGTCAAGAACTACACGCATTGTTAGACAAAGCCGTGGAAAATAACAAATCAAGAGCAAGGGACTTAGCTTAAATAAAAAGAAGACAGAGGTCGTGGTCATGTCCAAGAACAAGACACCAGCAAAATGTAACATGAAAGTCAAAAGACAGAGAATTAAAGCAAGTGGACAAATCCAAGTATTTAGGAGCAATAATAACACACGACGGAAGATGCGAAACCGAAAAAAGGAGAAGAATAGCCTAGACCAAGTCAGCATTTATGAAAATCAAAAACATATTGTGCTATAAAGGTCTGTCGATGAATAAGAGAGAGAGAGAGAGAGAGAATGTGTGTGTATGGTATTCAGTCCTACATAGAGCCCTTATTGCCATATGGATGCGAAGCAAGGACAGTAATCGAGAGCACTCAGAATCTATTGTAAGTAGCGGAGATGTAGTTCCTAAGAAGAATGACGAGAATGCCATGGACAGCCAAGAAAACGAAGAGGTTCTACGTTTTTCGATATTTAGTGCCGAACTTTCTTACAAGGAGGAGGCCAAAAGGCTAAGTCTATTCTTCATACATTGTTTGTGTTTTTATCTGTTGTGTTGTTTTTGTATGTGATCCTTCAAAAAGGCTTTTGCCAAAATGTTGAATTGTTGTGTGATCCTTGAAAAAGGCTTTTGCCGAAATATTGGATTATTATATTTTCTTAGTTTATATGTTATCATCTTGCTTTATGCCATTATTGTTTCTACCCACATTCCTCGCTTTATCTTTTTGTAAAACTGTGCCATACACCTATGTACGTTTATTCTAAGTAAGGCTGGACAAAAGAGAGAAATGATAGTAAAATTCTGAACAGCTAGTTGTCTGGAGATTGATTAGTTGATGGTTTGGGAGGTTGGTTAGTCGGTTAGAATATTGGCTGCTGGTCGATTAGAATGTTGGTTGCTTGGTCATTGGAATATTGGCTGGTTGGCCGATTAGAATGTTAGTTGCTTGGACGCTTGGAATATTGGCTGGCTGGTCGATTAGAATGTTGGTTGGTCGGTCGGAGTGTTGGCTAGTTGGTGGGATAGAATGTTGTTTTTTACTGTATAGGTTAGTTAGCTGGTTAGAATGTTGATTGGCTGCTTAAAGGTTAGTTGGAGGGTTAGAATATTAGTTATATGCTTGGTAGGTTAGCTTTTTTCATGCCTTAGTGGCACACAGGGATGTGGTGTTAGTGCCCATATTTTTCTTTGACCTGTCGGCACAGGAGCATGATGTGGACTGAATCACTCCTGGCCGTCTTTCTTTCCCCAACTCCAGAAGAAGTTGAGTACCCACTTCTACAGCTGGCTGGCTGGGCCGGATTTGATCCCACTGCTTCCGCCAAGAGAGGCTAGTACACTAACTACTTCGCCACTCGGACGTCCTACAGTTGATCACTTAGAATGTTGTTTAGTTGCTTGGTAGTTTGGTTGGTGGGTTAGAATTTTTGATTGGTTTCTAGATACGTTGGCTGGTCAGTTAAAATGTTGGTTGGTTGCTAAGTAAGTTCACCGGTGGATTGGAATGTTGGTTGGTTTGCTTGGTAGGTTAGCTGATCTGTTAGACTGATTGTTGGTTGGTCGGATAGAATGTTGAATGGTTAATCAGTAAGGATGTTAGCTTTTGTTGGGGGGTATGTTGGTTGGTCGATTAGAATGTTCGTTGGTTGCTCGATAGGTTTGTTTGGTTAGAATGTTGGTTGCTTGCTTAGTATTTTGGTTGGTCGATTAGAATGGTAGCTGGTTGCTTTACTGGTTAGTATTTTGATCGGTTGCATGGTTTCTTTGTAGGTTTGTTTGTTCGGAAGTTGTTTGGGTGGCAAGGTTGGAGTGATATGTTAGCTGGGAGAGTAGTTCGCTGGGTGGGAGAGTGGTTTGCTGGTTGGTTTTGAGTTTTGTTGGTTGCTTTTTTAACTTGGTGTCTCTCTATAACCACGAACTTAGTTTTCAAGCAGCTGACCTTGTCCTGAATATCTTGATACAGTAGATATCAAGTACAACCTTTCCTCTTGGCTGGTACCACTGCCATTAGAAACTCTGCCAACCTTACATCCTTTTTGGCGTGGCTGAAGTACAATAGCCTGCTCCCGTGCAGACCTTTGTAAGAGGTCTTGAGCCGTACATACTCTTACACGCAAAAAAAACAAACAACGTATAGACATATATTTCAATCTGTCATTCCTGCTGGCCATCCATCAAAGGTTGTTATCGGTCCTGACATCTGTCACTTCATTTTTTTATGGCTCCAGGTACAAGAGCCACAGAATACCTGGACTGGACTTTTTTTTCCTTTTCTACGAACTGTGAGATCAAATACAACCAGCCATACATTTCCTAATGTTTCAGTAATCGATAATCACTTCAACAATAGTCGAGTCCTAAGCGCTGAGTCATGTCGGCCGTTAAATCTCTTAGTAAAAATTATATTTGATTTAAACTTGAAATCGATTATGCACGGAGATGAGCGATACCACTAAGAGCCAAGTTTGTTCAGTCAAAATGGCTGTGCCAATGTTTGTCTCCCTTTGTCTAACTGCAGACGCTACAGATAGAAAAGATGTGATATTCCCCTCAGTCCACGGTTGGAATTCCGTGGATGATGAGATGTTTTCTGGTACCTGTACAAACACACAAAGCCAAAATAACTTTGTGTACGGTTTCTTTTGATTGACTTGTCATTAGCCGGTGTTTTTGTGAGTGTCTCTCTTAAGTTCTGAGATAAAGATCTTCTTGTGGGCGTGTTTTAACAGTTGTGTCTGTCGTCATCTGATGCCTGTGACGGGACATTTAAGGACATCGCACATCAGTTGTTTGTCATCTCCTCGTATCACTTAAAGAACTGCCAATCAGTTTGCCGTTTCCCAAAGCTTTTATTTTCTACCTGGAAGTGGAAACTCTTCATATCTATTTCTCCAGCGTTTGTGCTTGGTTCTCTTATTTATTACCTTGCTCTTCACAAGTTTTTCTGTTTCTTTTATTTCTTGTACTATTCTCTGATTTCTTGCACTATTCTCTTATTTTTGTATTATTCTCTTATTTCTTGATCAGTTCTCTTATTTCTTGTATTATTCTTTTATTTCGTGCATTGTCCTTTTATTTCTTGTATAGTTCTCTTATTTCGTGCATTGTTCTCTTATTTCGTGTATTGTTTCTTATTTCTTGCATTATTCTCTTATTTCTTGTATCATTCTCTGATTTCTTTTATTATTCTCTGATTTCTTGACTAGTTCTCTTATTTCCTGTATTATTTTCTTATTTATGGCCTAGTTCTTTTACTTATTGCTTAGTCCCCCCCCCCCCATTTTTTGGAACATTCTCCTACGTCTTGTCTAATTCTCGTATCTCCTGCCTCATTCTCCTATTTCTTGCTTTATTCTTTTTTTTCCCTTATTTTATTCTCTTGTTTCTTGCCTAGTTTTTCCCCCTCTCTCACATCTGTCGAATTCTGAGGCGATATTTGATGAAGAAGATAAACATTTTTAACTTCCTTGGCGGTAAAATTAGAATCTTGCCTCAAAGACCGCGTCCCATGTTCTCCTAACATTCTGCTCGACAGCCTGTGGCCTCTCTGCAGGGTCCACGCCTTCTTTCCAGTCTTGGTTGCAAGGGCCCCCATACATATGACACACCAGAATACCATGACCTCACGCCATTTTGTCTTTGTACCCGCGAGTTCATTAAATGATTCAGGCAGTCACTGTACCTAACAAAGCCTCCGCCATTTTCCAACCGAACAGCGCTCAGTTGGGGGTGATCCAGTTCCGGTTCACTTATTCAAAAGTTTAAAAGACTTGGCACTTTTATCGTTTTTCTGATTTAAAAAAAAATTCAAATACTTGAAAGCTAGAAACTATAGTTTAAAATATTGAACATTGAGAGAGACTTGTTCCAAACATTTGAAGAATGTAAATAGGAAACAGGAAGCGGAACTCTAGTTAAAATACTAACTTGTCGAGTCTCAGTTATCGTTCCTGTGAAGCTATAGTTAACTTTAAAGCTAAACAAATAAATAAATAAATGAAAAAACACTGTTTAAGGCTCATAAATAAAGCCAAGAGAAATATTTATTATAAAATATTCTAGTTCAAGGTTTGCCTCGTATTGCCCTCAAAGGCGGGCCGGGGGTGGGGGGAGGGGGCGTATATTTTAAAATATGTGTTATGTTCCTACCATCAAATGCATCACCTCCGAAGCTCATTCTGAACGTGAACTAAAATATGTGTTATTTCTGTTTTTGGTTCTTGACTACAAAGCTATACTCACATCACATGTACGTTGTAAAGATCCGAACAGGGCACAGGCCCACATCACACACATACGTTGTAAGGATCCGAACAGGGAACAGGCCCACATCACGTTGTAAGGATCCGAACAGGGCTCAGGCCCACATCACACATATACGTTGTAAGGATCCGAACAGGGCACGGGCCCACATCACGTATACGTTGTAATGATCCGAACAGTGCACAAGCCCACATCTCACACATACGTTGTAAGGATCCGAACAGGGCATAAGCCCACCTACATAACATGAAGGCAGTCCAAAATCCAGCTCTGTAAAATGATAACATACAGTAGTGTTTGGGTCAGTCATTCAATCATTTGCATGTCCCTTGAGGAACTTTGCCTCCCTAACAGCTCTCCTGTGGGCATCTCGGTTGTAAGCAAGTTGCTTGTTTGGGTAACCTTTGATAAAAATCCTGGCCACAGCACTTTAGAACTGAACTGGTGCCCATAGTCCAGAAAACATACAGCAAATCTGCACTCTCTACATGGATTTAGTAGCTCGAACCTGGCTGAAGAAGAAGAGCTTAAAGAACTCCTGCTGACGATGGGATTCATAGAGGCAACGTGACTCTGTGTCCAGATTCTGATGTTATAAAACTGAAAGAAGAAGAAGAAGACCTGTACATGAAAATATGTCCTTGACATAGATTAGCTCTCAAACTACAATGACCTTATTATTTTTCAAACAGAGATTTCTTTTTCAGAATATCTCAGTAAAATAGTTTTATTCCATACGGAAACAACATGGCGGCTATGATGAGCGATTTAAAAAACTGTTCATTTGTTCTTGGTATTTTTGTTCGCCGAAAGGTCAAAACAAGTCTATCTGTTGGAAGAGTGATGTAATCAGAATACATAATACACGGGTCACTCTCACTCACAAACATGCTTACACATACATACACTTGCTCTCATACATACTCTCTCACATATTTTCTCTCTTCCCCACGCATGTACTCTCACTATAAATTTGTTAGTTTTGAATGAATGTAAGAATGCAAGTTTATTTCATGTTGTTGCATAAATCAGAGTGTAGTGTGTGTGGACATGAGATAAATTTATTATTTATTTATGTAATTATGTAATCATTTAATTGCTTCTTCATGATTATTATGCTCATTAACAAATGTTGAATGACTGTGACTGAGTGAAAGCTGTATGATGAAGGGTAGAATGTTAGACGGGCCTGCGTGTCTAATTCTTAACCCTTTGAAAATAAAGTATGTTCGTTCGTTCACTCATACTTCCCTTTTACACACCGTCTCTCTCTCTCTCTTTCTCACACACACATATTCTCTCATACTTTCTCTCTCTAACAAACACACACACATGCACTCTCTCACGCAAATTCACTCTAGCACACTTACATGCACGCACGCACAAGCGCGCGCACACACACACAAGGGAGGTCATACTTTCTTCACATAACGCACCGACATATTCCCCTAACACTGGCAAAACTGTTGTTTCATACCTCCTCCACTGGTGCGTGAGAGACAGACAGAGAGAGAGAGAGAGAGGGAGAGAGGGAGAGTGAGAGAGATCGTTTAATCTGTTTCAAATATTTATCCCAAATGTACAACCAAATAGTCTGTACATAATCCTGGCTTGGGCCACATCGATTATTTACGTTAAATACAAGCCCGAATTCCTTTGTCTCACCCAAGCAGGGATTACAAATGTCAGCAAAAGGTTTCTTCTACAGACATCTCTCACGAGACGGGATGTCATTTATACGTCACAGGTTCTCTAGCAAGGCTAACCGGCTTTTTCTACTGGTGCTGCTTCGTGACTGGGGCTTGTTTGGTGTATCCTTTCACCAACGTGAGAAACAGGTAAGAGATGGACCTTTCTGGTGCGAAGAACTGATAGTCTGGGTTCAATTCTCCCGTGACTTGTGAAAAACAGGGCCATTTTCTTCTGGACAAAGAGAAAAGAGTCAAATAATGGAAAACGTTGATTGTATATTTCCTGGATGTTAACCTTCGAAATCCATGAAAGTTATTGCTGCTCTAATTCCATGGGTCAGATGGGTCTGTTCTTTTGTTAAGTGTGGAAGGGGGTTAATGTAACGTAAGGGTAATATAAGGATAATGCTTGTTCTGTCAAGCTATGAATCCATCTAGGAGATATGGTGTTGGTGGCCATATTTTCTTAAACCTACGGGCACGCTAGAGGATGATGGATGGCTCCCTGTACTTCCCTAGCTGTTAAAGGAGCTAAGTACACATTTCTATAGTTTGAGTGACCATTGCGTTTTTAACCAGACTTGAACCAAAGATCTCAGGGTGAGAGAGTAGCGTACTAGCTACTTTATTGCTCAACAGGACCTCCAATGTTAAAAAAAAATGTAGGTCGGTGCAGGACTCTCTATCGCCCCCTCCCTCTCCCCAACCCCTAACTCTAGAGATAATCTGTTTTCATCCACTATGGGCTTCCAGAAACCCTCCAAGCCCAATCTTAAATACAGGGAAAACTCTCTAGGCCCACTCTTAAAAACAGTGAAAAGTCTCCAGACCCACTCTTAAAAACAGGGAAAGATCTCCAGACCCACTCTTAAAACAGATAAAACTATCCAGGCCCACTTTTAAAAACAGAGAAAACCCGCTAGATCCACCCTTAAAAACAGGAAAAACTCCAGAGGCCCACTCTTAACAGCAGGTAAAAGTCACCAGACAATTAAAAACTGGAAAATCTTCCAGACTCATTCTTAAAAACAGGTAAAACTCTCCGGGTCAATTCTTAAAAACAAGGAAAACTGTTCAGGTCCACTATTAAAAACAGTGAAAACTCTCCAATCCCACTCTTAAAATCAGAGAAAACTCTCCACACCCATTCTTAAAAACAGAGAAAACTCTCCAGAACCACTCTTAAAAACAGAGAAAACTTTTCACACTCACTCTTAAACACAGAGAACTATCCAGGCCCACTCTTAAAAACGGGGAAAATCAGCCAGATCCACTTTTAGCAACTGGGAAAACTTTCCAGGCCCACTATTAAAAACAGGGAAAAGCTACCAGACCCACTCTTAAAAACAGGAAAAAGCCACCAGACCTACTCTTAAAAACAGTGAAAACTCTCCAGGCCCATTAAAACAGAGAAAACTCTGCAGTCCCGCTCTTAAAAACCCGCCAGGCCCCGGAATGCTTCGCGGGCTGAACCAAACCCCCTCCTTCCCTCCCCACAGGGCCTGCTATTAACACCTTTCCCCTCCCCCTCCCCCTGCCTGTAATGCTGGTGACGAAAGGTGACGAAGTTGTCACTTTTTTGTCTTGACGCCTTCAGGACATAAATAAGAAAATATGTCATTGCCTTCAGGACATAAATAAGAAAATATATCGTTGCCTTCAGGACATAAATAAGAAAATAAGTCGTTGCCTTCAGGACATAAATAAGAAGACATGTCGTTGCCTTCAGGACATAAATAAGAAAATATGTCGTTGCCTTCAGGACATAAATAAGAAAATATGTCGTTGTTTCAGGACTTAAATAAGAAAATATGTCGTACCTTCGGCCCGGGCCTGAAAACCCATTTTCTCAGCCAGTTAAGCAATATATTTTAGTGCACCTGGCCTTGCACTGAAACATTTTCCTTTCTAATAATTAACTTTCCCTGTAACTCTTCATTGCTAGGTATCAGTTTTCACAGGTATATCGACTGAAACTTACCAATAGCGGTTTTCAGGCATGTAAATACAACACATTATGTATTACGCTACTCCCACGCTCGTTTCTTTCACACCTTCACACTGAATGACTTTATGTAGCACAGAAAACTTTTCTTCTTTGCCTTGGAAAACACACTTTATCTTCAGGCATATTATATTAGCATTTCTTGACTTTGTATTTTTCCTTCAACAGAGTGGAGATGTTCTTTTTTTCATTTCTGGCTTTGTCTCGTTTTGTGATCCTGGCTAATGATTCTGAAAAGTGTATTTTTCAATGCGACTAGCTCAGTTTCGCAATGTTCCTTGTATTTCTAAGGGTTTTCTTGAACAATTCGAAAAAAAAAAGCCCCAGGATTCTGGAATGTCTTTTTTATTGTGTTCTTGTCAGAGTAACCTTCTCAACAATTACCTCGGCAGAAAAAAAAAGATGCTGGAGGCATCATCATCATCATCATCAAGTCTCCTCTTCTAGGTGAAATTTAGCTACTCCGTACTGTGATTTGTTATTTTTCTTAAACCCTAGATCAACCGTCTACTTTCCTCTCTCTCGATGCTGTCCTCTCTTCTATTCGTTGTCATTATTACTACTATTATTTGCTCTACTTGGACACTTAAAAACAGCTGAGAAACACATAAATGCCTTTGAATGTAAATGCTACAGAAGAGTTCTTCAAATATCATGGACACAAAAAAGAACAAATATATCTATACTACATGAGCTTAATATTGAAGAAGGCTGGCTAGTAAAGAGGATTAGGGAGAGAAAACTTAAATATTTTGGACACATTAAATGTCATGATAATCTAGAGAAGACCATATTGGAGGGGTACATAATGGGAGAAAGAAAGAGAGGAAGACCAAAGCAAAGATGGCTGCAAGACATCGTTGACGATCTGTAAATGGATGCATCAGAAGCAGGCCATCTTGCTCACAACCGAGAGGCCTACAGGAGTGCTGTTAGGGAGGCAAAGTTCCGCAAGGGACATGCAAATGAATGAATTTGCTCTACTACATTCAAATCTTTGTTATTTTTTTCCTCATCCAGTATTTATTCGGCTCGTTCTTTTGGTCATTTTAAAAGATTTTAATGGCAAAGCTCCGCGGTTCTCAACTTTTTAACCTTTACATACCTCCCATGCATTGTCCAGTTTATTGTTACACCCCTCGAATCCTCACCGGCCGTCATGTCACTTACTAGTCTCACTTTTAAAAAAAAATGTTGAAAGCTTGGTTTTACTTTAAATGCGGATAGTTAGTGGCAAAACAAAGTAACTAGTTCTGAGGTTCTGCAAAGTGGTATACTTTCATCAATAAAGACAATAATAAGCAACAGAGAACTGAGATGATTGGGACATGTAGCAAGACTGGACGGCAGATTCCAAAGCGGGTTTTGTATGGCGAACTTATGGCGGGAAGGAGGCCACGTGGTAGATCTAAACTGAGATAGAAAGGTATGCATGAGGAATGCTTTCACTTCCTATCAATCACAAGGTTTAGGAAGAGTTTACCAAAGACCGAGCCATGCGGAGAACGACCCTACGCTGCAGCATCTTTTGAGGAGGAAATGAGGTACAAACTTGAAATTAGAAAACTGAAATGCAAGAAAATTGGACCTTGCAGTACAAACATTGCTTGGTTTTATTGCCACCAGCAAATCCAACACTGGTAGAGTCAACTGTGGCAGGAGCCACACAGAAAGATGGCGCCTGGCAAAACTCGCACCAGATGATATCAACC
>CM019702.1:74316940-74621008 GCA_009760885.1 Achatina immaculata
TATGTTCTGCCGTCATTCTACGCTTATTCACTTGAGAATCTTTCTGTATTTCGTTTTCCTTTTTGCTTCCGATGACTTGGAACAAGGACTTCTTGTGATTTTCTATGTTTAATGTGAAATAAATTGTGCGTGAAATTGCAGACAAGCAGCACTGAGAGAGCAACACGGTTTAAGTGGTACGAGGAAGCGTCTATAGCTACCGTTGGCCAGGTTTTCTTGCGAAATGTTTCATTTTCATATTTGGTTCTCGGTTTCAGGGGCCGCGTTGTGACGGAAAATTACGTTTTCTAATGTGTAGATCTTACAAAGCTATTACAGATGATGCTAGTAGCTTCCAAATGGTAGAGGGGGTTACACATTACTTCTACGAATGACTTCTTCTTTGCGTTTTCGTCTTTGATTTCGTTATTTATGTTCCTTGTTATGTTTTCTGCTCTTGTAATTTGGATTAGTTTTTGTTTTTTTTTCCTTGGTTGTCACGTTAAAAAAGCTGACATACTTTCCTCACAAAATGTACTTCATCATCATCTGGTGCCGTGTCGACTGGCCTTGATTATTGTGTACCGGAACTTCATGGGTGAAGAGGATACTTAGTTATTTTGTTACATAACTTCCTCTCGTGTACTTGATGTGTCCTTTACTTAATGGACTTAAGAAACCACTCTCGCTCCCTCTCTCTCTCTCTTTCTCTCTCTCCCTCTCTTTCTCTCTCTTTCTCTCTGTCCATTTATCACTCGCTGTCTCTCTCTCTCTCTGTGTGTTCATTTATCACTCGATCTTTCTTCCCCTCTCTCTGTCTCTCTGTGTCCATCTATCTATCACTCACTCTTTCTCCCTCTCTCTCTCTCTGCTCACCCATCACTTGCTCTCTTTATCCCCCTCCCTTCGTCTCTGTCTCTGTCTCTCTGTCCATCTATTATTTGGCCTCTGTCGTCCTCTCTTTCTGTCGCTCTTTGTGTAAGTTTATCACTTGTTCTCTCCCACCCCCCTCGTTTTCTTTCTGTCTCTCCTTCTGTCCATCTCGCTCTTTCTCTCTGCGTCCATTTGTCGCTGGCTCTCTTTCTCCTTCTCTCACTGTTTCTTTCCGTGACCATCTCTCAATCGCTTTCTCTCTCTCTCTCTCTGTCTCTCTCTCTCTGTCTCTGTCTCTCTCTGTCTCTCTGTCTCTGTCTCTCAGTGTCTGTCTCTGTCTCTCTGTGTCTCTCTCTGTCTGTCTCTCTCTGTCTCTCTCTGTCTCTTTCTATCTCTCTCTGTCTCCCTCTCTCTCTGTCCATCTATCACTCGCTCATTCTATCTCTCTTTTCGTCTCTTTTATTGCACTACTGCTGCAATTACTACTATTTTTATTGCTGCTGCTGCTACTACTACTACTACTATTACTACTACTACTACTACTACTACTACTACTACTACTACTACTACTACTACTACTACTATTACTACTACTAGTACTACTACTACTACTACTACTACTACTACTACTGTTACTACTACTACTATTATTATTACTTGAAACATTATCACTAGTAGTACAGTGTTAACTATAACTAGCTGCATAATCCATATTATTTCATGAATACAAGTAATGTAAACACAAAATTCTAATACTTTTATCGTCGTTAAGCGCTTCTTCTTTTTCTTCTTCTCTTAATTTGTTTATTTTATTTAACATTGGTCCAGTCCGTTGAATTTGTTCTTTGTTGCAAAAAAAAGTGTTTTTCTTTTAATTGTAACAGACAGACAGGATATGTAAAAACGAGACATCACGTGTTAACTGTAAACACTGAACAGAGTTGTAACTTTAGGGATGTGAAGTTAACTGTTGTTTATATCAACAAAACTTTACACTTCACGCTTCACTGCACGTCGCGATGACACGACATAAAAGTTTATTTGCTCAAACGTTTTATGGAGTTCAAAGGTTAAACCCGAGGCCTTCGTGGATTGGTCAGAATTCTTTCAAATGAAAAACTTGCGCAGGAATTTTGTTACCGGTTCAATAGTTCGTTTCGAAGATGAATAATTTAAAGCATAACTTTTATTATTGATTATGACTAGAAAGCTTGCTCATTCAAGTTGGTTTTGTGATTATGAATTATATGATCTTTTACAATTTAACATGAAAATGAGAATACAAAGAAATATATAGCAAAATTGTACCTCTCGCTCTCTCTCTCTCTTTCTCTCTCTCTTTCTCTCTCTCTCTTTCTCTCAAGGTCTTTGCCCACAGACGTAAGATATCATGTCCTTCCATAACCCTCGATCCCTTGCACATCTCAACTGAGCATTTCCCGTGCCAAGATGCCAAACCATCAAACATCTTTTCTCTCTGTCTTTCTCTGTCTCTTCTACCTTCGATCTTCACTGTTGTCATTAGGTCCTCTAGCTCGTCTTTCCTCTAAATATGCCCCACAAATCTGGATTATCATTTTCTGATCTTTGTTATAATTTTCCTTGTTTCCTGTGTCTCTTTCAAAACTTCCTCGTTTGATTTTCCCCGCTGTCCATGGTACCTTCAGCATCCTTCTTAACAACCACATTTCGGCTGCTTCAAATCTTCTGTGTATCGTTGTACTGGCTGTCCATTCTTCGCATCCATAGATCAGAACTGGTTCCACGTAACACTGTAGCACTCTCTTCCTGACTATCATAGATAGTAATTTACGAAGGGTGATTGATAAGTTCTCGGCATAAGGTATAACAGATTATTTGTTTACAACTTTTTGGGGTTATTTCTCAATATAGTCCCCTTGCAAGTTTATGCACTTAGTCAAGCGATCCTGGAGCATACAGATCCCTTCTTCGCAAAAGTCAGCATCTTGTGCCAGTAGAAAGTAGTCTACAGCATGAATGACGTCATCATCTGAGGCAAATTTGCGACCGCTGAGTTCCTTTTTGAGTTTGGTAAACAGGTAATAGTCCGAAGGGGCCAACTCTGGGGAATAAGGAGGATGTTCAAGAAGCTGGAAGCCGCATTCATGAATGGCAGCCATTGCCACCGCCAACTTGTGAACTGGACCATTGTCTTGCTGAAAGATAGCTCATCTCGTCAATTTTCCTCGACGCTTTTCCTTCAGTTTGACCCGCAGTTGCTTCACAAGATTACCATAATAAGCCCCGCTGACTGTTCTGCACATTTTGAAGATAGTCTACCAATAGCATACCTTCTGAATCCCAAAAGATGGAAGCCATCACTTTACCTGCAGACAGAACCACCCTTGCTTTCTTTGGAGGTGGGGATTCATGATGTTTCCACTGCTTTGACTGTTCTTTGCTTTTGGTTGAAAATTATGGACCCAAGTCTCATCTATAGTCATAAATTGCTGAAGAAACTTTTCAGGATCTGCAGAAAAATGGTCAAGATTGTCTCTTGACATGTTGAGACGATGTCGTCTGTGATCAGCTCCAAGAAGTATCGGGACCCCTTTGTCATTTGAAGATCATTGTGAAAAATGGCATGGATACGTTCCTGGGAGATGCCCAACTCAGCAGCAATATACCGCTCAGCTAGTCGTCGATCCTCCATTATCATGTCATGGATTCTGCCGGTGGTTTCATCGGTGGTTACCGTTCTTGGTCTTCCTGGACGGGGATCATCTTCCAGACTCTCCCTTCCATGTTTGAATTGAGCTGCCCATTTCTTCACTATGATGTAGGATGGGGCACTCTTCCATAGAGTCTCTACTGTATCCTCATGGATCTTCTTCGATGATAAGCCCTTGGTGCAGAGGTAGCGAATGACTGCTTGATGAGAAATTGTGTCTATTTTCTCAATTTCTGCCACCCTTACCACTTCAGTAGCCTGTGAAAAAAAATCGGTTACAGTTAATTTCTTGAAACTTGGTGTTTAATCTCACATTAACCTGATCTGCAAATGCACCTAATATCAACTGTGCATTCCAAGTATTTGTACGTCATGCCGAGAACTTATCAACCACCCCTCGTATTACAAAGTAAGGATTTCAGTTTTTGAAAGGAGGCCTTGGCTTATACAAAATGTATAAAAAGGAAAGAAAATTGAACTTTGTGTTAAGTTTTCATTTTGACAGTTGATGGAGAAAATGTAAATTAAAAATGTCTCTGTTCACATAATGTACCTCGTGTCGTGCAATGCTAATTCTTGTAGTTTGGATTTCTCTTTTAGATAAATGAAATATGCGTTTTCTTCTATTCTGAGCGTGTAGGTACCTTTTCTTGCAAGCATCCTCTCTTGTGAATTTGCATATGCTACACCATGTGGGTCATATTTAGTTTTCTTCGTGAATATGGGGTGGAAAATGTTTTTTTCTTATAGCAAAGAATACAAGCTATTGTCTACCAAGATAAATGGAGTGTTCTGGTCAATTACCAAAAATCTTAACCTCTTGTTAAGACATGACACCACTATCAAAGTTGATTGAAAGAGGAATGTGGCAAGGGATTGGTCACATTATGAGAATGACGGACGATTCTTTTCCATGAACAGCTCTGATGTGGACTCCACAGGGTAGAGGAAGCATGAGACAACCTAAAGAGACATGGAGACATATAGTAGAGAGAATGCTGGTAAACAAAGGACTGACGTGGGAAACAGGCAAGAAGGTAGCGGAGATCCGGCAAAAGTGGGAGTCTCTTGCTACCAGCAGCTCCATGTGTCTTGGACGCTGGACAAGGTGAGAGGAGAGTAAGGAAAGGTGAAAGTAAAATCCTGTTTCCATGCCATTATTTGGGGGGTAGAGGGGGGGGATCGATGGAAAAAGGGGGGGGGGGTGCGGTGATAGGCCCGTATCACATGAAAGTGTGATGTGGTCAGTATCACACCTGGCCCCGTTTACTTTCTCAGCTTTCTCTGGCGCCAATTTTTAGAGGCTGGGTAGACCCTGGGCCCTTTCTGGTGTGGTGGTATCAGAAAAATATCCCCACTGCTGGGACTTGAACCCGATACACCGGATTAGTAGACCGAGCACCTGACCACTCAGCCAACCAGGCCGCAGGTATCAAGGAAAGCCAAGACATAAACATGGACTGAGTTACGAATTAAGAGTTTTCAGAGCCACGCTACAAAAAATTTTGAGTGAAATAAATGCAGAAATGTGAAACACCGATGATGTAGTGGTTAGTGCAATCGCCTGTCGACCACAAGGTCCCTGGATCGATTCTAAACTGGAGTAGAAATTTTGTTCAAACCCACCGGTATCAGGGTCAACCCTGCCTCCAAACATGGGTACCTGGTACCTCCATTGAAGGACAACGAGGCAAGGTGCTGACATCCCTACCTCAAATGTTCTAGTGATATAGAAATATGAAGGCACTAACACTTCATGTCCCTACCTCAAATGTTCTAGTGATATAGAAATATGAAGGCACTAACAATTCATGTCCCTACATCAAATGTTCTAGTGATATAGAAATATGAAGGCACTAACACTTCATGTCCCTATCTCAAATGTTCTAGTGATATAGAAATATGAAGGCACTAACACTTCATGTCCCTACCTCAAATGTTCTAGTGATATAGAAATACGAAGGCACTAACACTTCATAACCATACTTCAAATGTTCTAGTATTTTAGAAATGTGAAGGCACTAAAACTTCACATTCTTACCTGAAATGTTCTAGTATTTTAGAAATGGGAAGGTACTAATATTTCACAACCCTACCGCGTTCAAATACCCCGTGACACAAATGACAAAGTCTGGAGCACCAATTAAAGAAGTACATTTGAGTCACATTATATCTAGTGGGAAAACGAAATACTCAGCAAATACATTTTAAATCCTCAATTATACTTAAGAATGTCTTGATTTGAGGCATATGAACCTTATCATGTCTGTTATAAAGAAAATGGCTACCGAGATACCAAAGTACTAATGGAATGTCTAGTCCTTTGATTGTGGCGCTGTTATTCACGGCTTAAGTTGCCCTCAAGGTTACTGAAATAAGCTAAACTCGTTGTTGATAATATTCCAGTTAGTGATGACCTAAATATAAGTGGCAGGTTGATGCCGACGTTAGAAGATGCAGCCTGGAGAATCGGAGAGGATTACACGTGGACTCAGATGATGCGGCTGTCCGAACTTCATAAGATGAACTGGTAGCAGACTTCTTAGTAAGCTCCACTGCCGTGCAAAATATAACACATTCTATCTTTCTGACCTGAATGTTGGATCACCAAAGCTCTAACATGGCCGTGTGCTGCTGGCAGTCTCAAACAGTGGTTCCCAAATTGTTAGATCCAATGGCCACCTTTTCACTGGTATAAAAATTGCATGCCGCCGTCTTGTAAGTAACGTCACAGTGCCAGTAACCATTCCTACCACATCAGTAACGCAGCTATGGATCACCTGATAATGCTCCGAGGACCGATACGTGGACTACAGTTTAAGAACCACAGGCCTAAAGGGGAGAATCGGTATCTAGTGTGAAAGACAAGAGCCTGTAATGTCTATTTCATGCAAAATCCTGTGACCTCTAACAAGTAGGTCAGGTGTATTACCAGATTTGCGCAATTATTATTAGTAAGTGATAGCCTGCAGCAGGTCACGTTGATGTTAGATTTCCACGACTGGCAGCGTAGTGGGACCGGTTAGCGTAGTGGTTAGAACCGAATAGCAACCGAATGGTCGACGTTTCGAATCCCCAGGTGAGAGGGATTTTTTTTTTCTAGACCAATACGGCCCCGAGGTCGACCCAGCCTCGTAAAATGGGTACCAGAGAAAATCTGGGAAGGAAAAGCAGCGAGGAAAGGAACTGGCCACCCTACCTCATACGCTGATCTAACGCCCCATCCCCTACGACATTTGCTGTCAGACTACCTTACGACTGGCAAGGCAGGTCGACTGAGCGTTTAAGAAACAGTTGACCGGAAGTGGAGTTATGAATGGTTGTCCACGCCACACTCTCCGTCATCTGTTTTCATTCAAGACCTGAATCCTCGTTGTCCAACACAGGATGTCCCCGAATCGTCCCCTATGTATTAAACCATCACCCAGTAAGGGATTTTCACTATTATACATTCTTTTACGGGAATAATTGATAATTTCTCACCCTAGATTTAAAATTCCTCGCGGGGGAGCTACAAGCCCCCATGCTGAGAACCACTGAGATAGACTTGTCAGATATGTAGCACACAACTGACATATTAGTGTAAAGTTGGACTTTTTGATGCACTATATGTTTGTAAAGCAAATATTTTGATCCCTTTAGCAAAAACGTCTCGCTCTCTCTCTTTCTGTCTCTCTCTCTTTGTGTCACACAATGCTCCGGCTTACTTGTGGTCACTGTTTATGTGTAACACTAAACATAGCCAGCGTTTAAAAGAACTTCCTTCTTCCTAAATCCAGGCTTGATCTGTACAAGAAAAGCCTTTCATTCTCTGCAGAACAGCTCTGGAACACCCTCCCCTACCATTTAAAATCCATTAGTAATACTATTACGATGCCATAACAGTTGGAGGTTATGAAATACCAGAGATTAGATATGCTGATGACACAGTATTGCTGTCCACAACACAAAAAAGGAATGGAAAAACTAATTATGTCAGTCCGCAAGAACAGCGAAGAACAGAACCTCTATCTTAATGCAAAGAAAACTAAATTGATGACAACTGACAAAACAAACAAGGCAACTGAAATATGTATCAATGAGGAAAAACTGGAAGAAGTGGAGAGTTTTGAATATCTTGGATTGCTACTAACTAATAATGGAGATACAATGAGGGAAATTAAAAGAAGGACATCTATCGCTCTTTAGAAAGTAAAACAAATAAAGAATCTGTGGAGAGGAGCAGACAGAACCACAAAAATAAGATTTTTAAGGGCATGCATCTTTCCCATAGCAATATATGCCTGTGAGACCTGGACACTTAACAAAACAGCTGAGAAACACATAAATGCCTTTGAATGTAAATGCTACAGAAGAGTTCTCCAAATATCGTGGACACAAAAAAGAACAAATATATCTATACTACAAGAGCTTAATATTGAAGAAGGCTGGCTAGTGAAGAGGATTAAAGAGAGAAAACTGAAATATTTTGGACACATTAAACGTCATGATAATCCAGAGAAGACCGTATTGGAAGGATACATAATGGGAAAAAGAAAAAGAGGAAGACCAAGACGAAGATAGCTGCAAGACATCGTTGACGATCTGGAAATGGATGCAACAGCAGCAGGCCATCTTGCTCACAACCGAGAGGCCTACAGGAGTGCTGTTTGGGAGGCAAAGTTCCGCAAGGGACATGCAAATGAATGAATGAATGAGTAATACTTCATCCTTTAACTCAAACCTTTTTCCTTATTTACTTGCTTGTAATTATATACCTCCATAGAATAACCAGCACTCTCTCAACCCATGACTCGTCAGCCATCAAGTATTAAAATGACATAGTTCAAAACGTAACTTGTGTGTCTTCCTTGGTATTGTTAGAATTTATTTTTATGTTTGTTAAAAAACATATGTTAGAAGATCTGTACTGAAAATTTATTTTTGTTTATGTACATGTCTGTATGTGGTGGCGTGTGAGAGCTATTTTATTAGGTTAATTACTTCTTCTCTTTTACTTTGACTGCAATAATTTAATCTTACACTCTTTTGATATGTTTTTCCCATAATGTAGTTTGTATAGTTGTATTAAATCGAGTGTGTGGGTAGAATGTAAGATGGAGTGATGGAGGGCAGAATGTAAGACGGGCCTGTTTGCCCAATTCTTTACCCTTTAAAAATAAAGATAATTCATTCATTCATTCATTTATTCTCTCTCTCTCTCTCTCTCTCTCTCTCTCTCTCTTACTATCTCTACGCGAGCAAAGTTTTGAGACACCAAACAAGGCATATTCAGTATACAGATGTAATTTTACTGGAGATCAGCGCATTGTAAATTATTTAACCAGCGTTAAAACAGAGACACAAAGAGCTTCTTTAACCTAGGGTTAATTGATCGTCTTTACAAAAGTTGATTACCTAGAATGATATATCAGCTGACACGAATGATAGAGAAAGATTGAGATGGAACTGACAAGGACAAGATAAAATGCTGGGAAAAAATATAAAAAGGTAAAGATAATCCTGCTATGTCTCGGAGACACCCACAGGGTACGGTGTTTGTGTCTTCCTTGATCTGTCGGCATAGTAGAGGGTACGGTGTTTGTATGTCTTACTTGACCTGTCGGCATACTATAGGGTACGGTGTTTGTATGTCTTACTTGACCTGTCGGCATACTATAGGGTGATGCGGTCGGCACACTAGAAGGTGATGAGGTCGGCACACTAGAGGGTGATGCGGTCGGCACACTAGAAGCACCACCAAGTCTGGCCATCTATCTTTACCAGCTCCAGAGGAAGTTAGGTATCCATTTCTACAGGCTGAGTGACTGGGACAAATCCGAAACCGACCTTCATCATGAGAAACTGGTGCCCTAACCATTTTGCCATTCAAACGCCCTGTATCATATAGTCTGATACCACAAACATGGCCAGCATTTTGGATAGGATTTTTGCCTTCCTTTCGTTCATTATCTCCAAAATGACAACATAATTTGTAACATTCGACATCTCATCTCTCAGACCTTTCCTTCTCCAGTTTCCTAATCTCGCTCAAGAGAATACATTTTACCCTTCTCCGAGAGGAGATTTCTAAACTATATGTCTGAAACAGTATTTCTAAACTTCTCTTCCAGGATAGGCTAGGACATATGTTGCCTATCATTTATTGTTTAAATCCAGGCAGGGTTTTTTTTTTTCACCCTGTCTCTCCAGTTTCTCGTTTTCTGGGACTTCCACCATCTCGTTACTCGCATGCTACGAGATGTCAAATTTTAGAAGTAATTAAATTTAAAATCCAAACAAACATGGCATTGCTGCAGCTACCATCAGCCCTGGATGATTTGTTTATATTGCTTAGCTGGGCTGGATGAAGGAAATTACTCGCAAACTTCTGGTATTTGTAACACAACGCCAGAAAGAGTAGGCAGCCAGGTACGGCTCGCCCGTTTTGCTGTTTAGTGTCTGCATTTCTGCTCTGGATGCTTCGAGACGGGTTTCTTCAAGCGAGGTTTTCCTGTCTAGTTTCTAACACTGATTATTGCTGTGCATTACGTCCATGTTTAGAACACGTGCATTTTGTTTAGACAAAAAAAAAAAAAGTTTAGCTTTAGTTATCCACTTTCAGGGCTGTAGATTTATTATATTCTACTTTTTTCTGTTTATTTTCCTGACCTTATTTTCCTTTTTTTCCCCCTTTACTTTTTTTTTGTACTGTAATATTAATTTCTCTTGTAATTTTATGTGTATTTACTCTGTTATCTTATCTTATATATGACTTGCATCTTTGTCAAACTTTAGACAGATAGGTAAGGTAGTTCTGTTATGCCAGTGAGGCACGTCAGTCAGTCAGTCAATCAGTCATTTGCATGTCCCTTGCTGAACTTTGGTTCCCTAACAGCTCTCCTGTAGGCTTCTCGGTTGTGAGCAAGGTGCCCTGCTGCTGATCCGTCCATTCGAAGATCATCAACGATGTCTTGCAGCCATCTTCGCCTTTGTCTTCCTCTCTTTCCCTTCTGAGGAACGTAGTTATGATATTAATGTCCATACTCGGACACACTAGAGAGTGACGTGGTCAACACACTAGAGAATGAACTGGTCAGCTCACTAGAGGATGATGTGGTCAGCACACTAGAGGGTGACGTGGTCAACACACTAGAGGGTGACGTGGTCAACACACTAGAGTATGACGTGGTCAGCACACTAGAGGATGACGTGGTCAACACACTAGAGTATGACGTGGTCAGCACACTAGAGGATGACATGGTCAGCACACTAGAGGATGACGTGTTCAACACACTAAAGGATGACCTGATCAACACACTAAAGGATGACATGGTCAACACACTAAAGGATGACCTGGTCAGCACACTAGAGGATGACATGGTCAGCACACTAGAGGGTGACGTGGTCAACACACTAAAGGATGACATGGTCAGCACACTAGAGGGTGACATGGTCAGCACACTAGAGGGTGACGTGGTCAACACACTAAAGGATGACATGGTCAGCACATTAGAGGATGACATGGTCAGCACACTAAAGGATGACATGGTCAGCACACTAGAGGATGACATGGTCAGCACACTAAAGGATGACGTGGTCAGTACACTAGAGGGTGACGTGGTCAACACACTAGAGGATGACATGGTCAGCACACTAGAGGATGACTTGGTCAGCACACTAAAGGATGACGTGGTCAGCGCACTAAAGGATGACTTGGTCAGCACACTAAAGGATGACTTGGTCAACACACTAAAAGATGACGTGGTCAACACACTAAAAGATGACGTGGTCAACACACTAGAGGGTGACGTGGTCAACACACTAGAGGATGACGTGGTCAGCACACTAGAGGATGACTTGGTCAGCACACTAAAGGATGACTTGGTCAACACACTAAAAGATGACGTGGTCAACGCACTAGAGGATGACCTGGTCGGCATCACGTCTGCCCGCCTGTCCTTCCACATCTCCAGAAGAATCCAGGGGTCCAGTCCTGCGGCTGGAGGATGAGGAGGGGAGGGGGTAAAAGGGGCATCTCCGGTCAGATTCGAACCACTGGCCTTAGCCACTCAAACGCTAGCATACTTTAGATCATTTAAAATCTATTTTCTTACACACACACACATACATTTACATATATATATATATATCACTTGATTAGTTATATTACAATCTATAACTTTAAAAAACACCAACTACTGGGTACTTGATACTGGATACGACCTAGCTCTGTTGCTGGTCTGAGAGAGCTGCATCAGTACACTTGGTACACGCCCACAAGAGTTCTGTATCCAACATCAGGACAACCCTTATTGTTTTGGCAGATACAATACCAACACTGTGTTGCTTGTAAATGGCGCGTGCTCTATCGCACAACTGGGACTTGCTTCCACTTCCTCTGAGGACACGTCATTCACTGAGACGACCTTTTCAGGGAGGTTTCTTGTGCAGGTTCTTCGATTTTCTGCTTGAAAGATTGATATATGTCTTGAACCATGGGGTGAAGATGCCGCCCTGTTTGGCAGTCAGCCATCCATAGCTGGCGTCAGGGTTGACGAATCATAACTGACCAATACCCTGTCCGACCTATTCGTTATATCCCCCCGCCCCCCCCCAGTAACAAACCTGGCCTGAGTACTGGGACAAGGACCGCTGTAGTCTCCAGGGTGGTGGAGTCTGCTTTATAAAAAAAAAATTATTACGCATCATGTGCCTTCCAGCTTTACTCATTCATTTTTAAAAATAATCGCCATAACCCGCTCCCAATCCGATACAGTGCTGTGCCTCAAAATCCTCACCGCATCGGCTGCTAAAACAGAAACTCGCTGCTGTAAAGAGATAGTAGTAGTAGTAGTAGTAGTAGCAGTAATAGTAACAGTAGTAGTAGTAGTAGTAGTAGTAGTAGTAACAGTAATAGTAACAGTAGTAGTAGTAGTAGTAGTAGTAGTAGCAGTAGCAGTATTAGTAGTAGTAGTAGTAATAGTAGTAGTAGTAGTAGTAGTAGTAGTAGCAGTAATAGAATCTTTGCTATTTTTCTGGTTAGCTTCACAATTATTCATTTTGTTGCACATTTTCTATAAAATTTTCTTTTCATTTCTCAAATCTCCTCGACTGTTCCTTTCAAACATTATCCACATTGTCTACATCAATTCGTTTTTCTTCTCTCTCTCTCTCCTCTCTCTCTTCTCTCTCTCCCCGAGAGTTTGGGAAGAATGAAAAGTGGAGTAATGAAGAGCAGAATGTAAGACGCACCCGCGCGCCCAATTCTTCACCTTTTAAAATAAAGATCATTCATTCCTTCACTCTCTCTCTCTCTCTCTCCTCTCTCTCTCAGAAGGGTAGAATGTAAGACGCACCTGCGCGCCCAATTCTTCACCTTTTAAAATAAAGATCATTAATTCCTCCACTCTCTCTCTCTCTCTCTCTCTCTCTCAGAAGGGTAGAATGTAAGACGCACCTACGCGCCCAATTCTTCACCTTTTAAAATAAAGATCATTCATTCCTTCTCTCTCTCTCTCTCTCTCTCTCTCTCTCTCTCTCTCAGAAGGGTAGAATGTAAGACGCACCTGCGCGCCCAGTTCTTCACCTTTTAAAATAAAGATCATTCATTCATTCATTCTCTCCCTCTCTCTTGCTCTCTCTCTCTCTCTCAGAACGGCAGAATGTACGACGAGCCTGCTTGCCCAATTCTTTACAGTTTAAAAATAAAGATAATTCATTCATTCATTCTCTCTCCCTCTCTCCCCCACTCTCTCTTTCTCTCTCTCTCTCTCTTTCTTTTTAACAATTCCTGCATGATCACAGAAAATCGTTATGGCTAACGAAACTAAAAGAACGCAAACCTCTATTAACGTACGGTGATCTGTAGAAGCACTTAACCATTATGTAGCAAGATTTCATTTCAATACTTACCTTGTCTGTCTTTCCATTTGTTTTTTTTTATGTTTAGCCCTTGCTACTTCCTCGCTATTAGGAAGGAGAGAAAGACTAGATACATCCTCCCTCTGAAAAAAAAAGAGTGGATGAAAAATGAACATCTTAAGTCAGATCACGTGAAAAAAAAAAGTGTGAAAGTGTTCTATTTTTCTACTTCCAGACTGATGGCGCCAGGTAGGTCCCACCAGCCTGTTTTCTCTTGACTCCGAGAAGCTCTTCCTTTACTGCCATGAAAAATGTATAAAACTCCTATCAGGTTCCCCGAAGAGCGCTGCTCTACGAGAACAGAATTAAGTATCCATATGTGTGCTCCGTATTAACCCCACCGGGTTGCCGTCTCTAGGGGCAGTAACTCTTGTAATGATAACATACTCGGCAAGTGATGAAACGGTGTTTGGTAATGTAAGCTAAGTAAAGGGGGAAGTTGAGAGTTAGGGAGAAAGGTGTAATTGTAGCAAAAGAGGCAGGGAAATGATTGTAATTGATTTACATTGAAGTTCGTCTTCTGTATGTGTGTGTGTGTGTTTGTGAGAGGAGAGAGAGAGAGAAAGAGAGAACGAACGAACAGATTTTATTTTCAAAGGGTTAAGAATTGGGCACGCTGGCACGTCCACCATTCTGCCCTTCATCATACAGCTTTCATTCAGTCACATATTCAGCATTTGTTATAGAACATAATGTACACGAAAAAGCCAAAAAATGAATAAGTAAATAATTAATAAACCCTTTCTTTCCATGCACTCCACATTCTGCTTTATGTAACTTTATAAGAGAGAGAGAGAGAGAGAGAGAGAGAGAGAGAGAGAGAGAAAGATTCGATGCTGATAATGCAGATATAAACAAGATGAAGTTATTACATACGTCCCTCTCTCTCTCTCTCTCTTTCTCTCTCTTTCTTTCTCTCTCTAGATTTCTCTCTCTTTCACTTTCTCTTTCTCTCTCTTTTACTCTCTCTTTATCTCTCTTTTTCTCTCTCTCTCGTTTTATCTCTCTTTCTCTCTCTTTCACTCTATTTCTCTCTCTCTTTCTCCGTTTCACTCTCTATTTCTCTCTCTTTCACTCTCTCTCTCTTCTCTCTCTCTTTCACTCTCTCTCTATTCTCTCTCTCTTTCACTCTCTCTCTCTTTCACTCCCTCTCTCTTTCACTCTCTCTCTTTCTCTCTCTCTCTTTCTCTTTCACACACTCTCTCTCTCTTTCTCTCTCTTCCTTTTACTCTCTCTCTTTCTCTTGTTCTCTCTCTTTCACTCTCTGTCTCTCTCTTTCTCTCTCTTTGTCTCTCTCTCTCCTCTTACTCTCATGTTTGTTTTACAGTCTTCAGTTGAAGAGAAAGACACAAAAAGTGACATTTGTAGATCGGCAACAAGCAATAGCCTGTTACTGGCAGTCGTGGACATCATCATCATCATCATCATCATCATTATCATCATCATCGTCAACAACTTGTGACATCTCCACAGGGAAAGTTATATGCAGAGAATCTCCATCTTTCCCTGTTCCCTGATTTCATAATCCACCCGTCGAACCTGATCCCTCTCTACTTCTTCCCGCTGTCCACCCATCCATATCTCTGTCGTCCTTTTGTCCCTTTTTCTTCAACTTTTCCCCCAACATATTCTAGTTTGTCTCGTTATTATGTCTTTCATTATTTCCTTTCTTAATTTCATTTGATCTAATTCAGGGGGCGAACATAAAACAAAATAAAGGTTTCACATTCTAGCACGTAAAACTGGTGTATAATTCCCCTTTTTTTTTCTTATTTCCACAAAATATCGCTCATTCTTCGATACGTCCTATATCTGCAGGGCTCCAGTTGTCTTCCCTATTTTCTTGTTCAGGTCCATTACTCCACGTAATGATTTTCTGTTTGTTTCTTCTCACGTGCAAGTGGCCCCCGATTTACAACGAGATTACGTTTCGACGACCCCGCCGTAATTTGGACCGATGTAAGTTGAATACCTCCTCTAGTGACAGTGTTTTCTATAATTGTCAACTATTACAGCTATTCATCAACATTGCCTTAACAAATCTCTCTTGTTTGTATTAGAAGGTTAGAGAACATAAAATATCAAACAATTAAAATATTATCACTAAAAAAAAACCACGTGACATTTCAACCTCGTTTTAAATACAAATAGAAGCTAATGATTGTAACTGCGGATTGTTGTAACTCGAGTACGTTGTAAATCTGGTATCATCTGATTGTTCTTTTTCTGTCATACATGACTGGCAAATTGGGAAGTCATTTTCAATATTGAAATCTATACGCATACCTATCAACTGAATCTATACTGTAAGTATTGCAGCAGAGTTTCATCAGACGTTCAGTTTAGCTTAAGAGCTAACTGGAAACCCATCACTGACGACCTGTCCGAAACAGGTGTGTTTAACTGTCTTGATGGGAGTTTTTGAGTCTTATTAACACCTTTGTTCCGTGCCAAACTTCTGTCTTCTCTTGCTGAAGGTCAACAATTAACTACAAATAGTCCTCGCTTTTCGACGGCTCGCTTACCGAAAATTCGTTTTACGAACCATTGGTCCATTGAAATCGGAGGACCTGTTATTGTAGATTCACCAGTACTTAAAGTATACAGTGTTTATTTTTTGTAAACCCTCTTACTTTAAAGTTTGTGAAAGATTTATAAGATCACCCCAGGTTTTTCTTAAAAACATATTTGTCCGTTGACGGTAAAGTACCGCACACTCACCCCTACGAAATTCGTTTTACGTCCATTTCGCTTTCAGAACGGAACCCTATCGGAAAGCGAAGATTATCTGTGGTGTCCTGTCATAGCTAGGCTGTTGCTCCTTCTAAAGGAGCCAGGGGTTCGATTCGCATTCATTTTCTTATTAATTTTATTTATCTTACAGTTTAGGTCCTCGTTTAAAGTGTTTCAGGGCTACTTATATATAACACCTTCTAACACAGAAGATAAAAAAAAGCTGTTATAGTCAACATATAGAAGATTAATAACCTGCTATGGTCAACATACAGAAGATAAGGAACTTGTTATGGTCAACATATAGAAGATAAAGAACCTGTTATGGTCAATATATAGAAGATAAAGAACCTGTTATTGTCAACATATAGAAGATAAAGAACCTGTTATGGTCAACATATAGAAGATAACGAACCTATTATGGTCAACATATAGAAGATAAAGAACCTGTTATGGTCTACACGTAGAAGTTAAAGAAACTCTTATGGTCTACACGTAGGAGATAAGAAAGCGTGTATGATCTACACGTAGAAAATATAGAAACTCTTAACGTGTAGAAGATTTTTTTTAAAAAAACTCTTATGGTCTACGTGTAGAAGATAAAAAAAAGCTCTTCTGGTCCACACGTAGAAGATTAATAACCTGCTATGGTCAACATACAGAAGATAAGGAACTTGTTATGGTCAACATATAGAAGATAAAGAACCTGTTATGGTCAATATATAGAAGATAAAGAACCTGTTATTGTCAACATATAGAAGATAAAGAACCTGTTATGGTCAACATATAGAAGATAACGAACCTATTATGGTCAACATATAGAAGATAAAGAACCTGTTATGGTCTACACGTAGAAGTTAAAGAAACTCTTATGGTCTACACGTAGGAGATAAGAAAGCGTGTATGATCTACACGTAGAAAATATAGAAACTCTTAACGTGTAGAAGATTTTTTTTAAAAAAACTCTTATGGTCTACGTGTAGAAGATAAAAAAAGCTCTTCTGGTCCACACGTAGAAGATAACAGCAATTTTGTGATCTTTAATCGGAGTAGACTAGCAGTGGAGAACTGTTTTGGCTTTACATAAATGGGGAAAATCTGGCTCTGGAGAAGAAGAAGAAGAAGAAGAAGAAGAATCCCGGTTTCAACACCATTAAGACCCACCAGGGAAACGGTTTTAGGTCCATATTTCCAAAAACCTGGGCACATGAAAGTATGACGTAGTCAGCATCACGCCTGGCCGGATTTACTTTCCCAGATTTCTCTGGTACCCATTTTTAGAATCTGGGTGGACCCCGGGATCTTTTTCTGAAGTGGTGGTACCAGAGGAAAACAAAATCCACGCTGCTGAGACTTGAACCCAGTACCCTTGAGTTAGCAGACCCAACGCCTAACCACTCAGGTAACCATGTGTGTGGAAGGGAGGACAAGAATAGATCAAATGGGGAGTAGAAAAAGCAGTAGTAAAAACATTATAATGAAATAAACGTTAAATTCAACATATGGTAAACAAACCAATACACAGAGAGACAGAGAGTGAGAGAGAGAGAGAGAGAAAGAGAGGGAGAGGGAGAACATTGGCTGCTCAGAAAAAAAAACATTTAATTCTTGTTTAAAAAAAAAGACTTGAAACGTCAATTACAATAACAATCTTCATTACTTGAATAAAGAAAATGAAAAAAAAGAACAATTACCAGGCCAGGTAATTCGCATGATGAAAGGTGAACTTTGGCAGGTTAAAAAAATATGTTAAATTGTTTTCCGAAGCGTACAAGCTGTGGTTAAAAAAAAAAAAACCAGAAAATCGCATGCATGGTTTTCTGTTATTTGTTTCGTTAAACTGAACAAAAGTGGAAAAAAAAAATTGCTGTGCGTTTGACATTTTAAAATTATGCTCTTCTAGAAGGTTATTAGAAATTTTATTCTTCTTGTGTGAATGTATGAATGCAGATAACAGAATGAATGAAGGTGCAGATAATAGTAGAAATAGAAATGTTGCTTTTGAGAGGTTATCAGGCGGCCACCTTTTAAAATTAATCCATTTATTTGTCGGTCACATGCAAACAATGAAGTGTTGATTGATTGGTTCATTGGCTGGCTGGTTGGTTGGTTGGTTGGTTCATTCGTTCGTTCGTTCGTTGGTTGTTTGTTTGGTTGCTTGCTTGCTTGCTTTGTTCATTGGTTGGTTCATTGGTTCCTTAACTAGTTGATTGATTGATTGATTATTTGGTTGATAGTTTGATTGGTTGATTGGATGGTTGACTGGTTGATTGATCGGTCAGGAAATTGGTTTGTTTCAGTGATTATTTGTTTGTTTGTTTGATTGACTGACTGATTGAGTGATTGGTTTGTTTATTGATTGATTGTTTTTTGTGGTTTTGTTGATAGTCTGACTGCTTAGGTACTTCGGTTGTCAGTAGGGTGGTTGCTTGCTGCGTTGCGTGGTTGGTAATTTAACTGGTTGGTTGATAATTTGATTGACTGATTGGTTGATTAGCTTGGTAGATAATCTGGTTGTTGGGTTTGATTGATTGACTGGTTGATTATGTGCTTGGTTGGTAATTTGTTTAATGGGTTAGTTGCCTGGTGGATAACTTGTTTGATGGACTGGTTGCTTGCTTGGTAATCTAATTGGTTGATTGCATCATTGGCTGACTGCTTGCTTACTTGATTGTTAATTTAGGTAGGTGCTAAATTGCTTCTTCTTCATCTTCAAGAATCTTGAGAACATATGGAATTCAAAAGTTATAAGCACAAAAACCAAGTTAAGACTATTCAATTCAAATGTAATATCCACCCTCATTTATGCATGCGAAAGCTGGAAAACAACTAAAGAAATAGAAAAGAAATTAGACTCTTTTGAAAACAAATGCCTAAGGAAAATACTCGGCATCAAGTGGAATGAATTCAAGAACAATGCAGAGATAAGACAGATGACTGAACAACAACCAGTCTCACGGGTGATCAGGAAAAGGAGATGGACATATGTTGGCCACTTGATGAGAAGAAATGATCAGAGAATCCCAAAACAAGCTATCAAGTGGAACACAACAGGCCGAAGAAAAAGGGGCAGACCGCGTGAAACTCTGAAGAGAACATTATTAAGAGAGGCCAAGTTAACAGGCATAAAATCCTTTGATGAGGTTGAAAGACTCGCCGAAGACAGGAAAAATTGGCGAACTACTTTGCGAGCCCTATGTGACGTCTAACGGCACGGGAAGGATATAAGATATAAGATATAAGAAATTGCTTCTTCGGTAATTCGTTAGATTAGCTTGTTGGTTAGTTCCTTGCTTGCTGAATAACTTGGTCGTCTAACTTCTTACAGAAGAAGATGACAGCGATGAAAGGAGAATCAGTTATAATAATGTTCAAACAATAATAATCAGCATTTAAATAGGAGTGACAGTAGACAAGGAGAGATGATTTTGTGGCAAAGCTCTCTTGAAAGCTGTCTCCCTGCCTTGTTCAGGTGTTTTTTTTTTCTCGCCTGTTTTTCCTATCAGCCTTAACCCTTGGGACCAGCTTCTAGGAAACCAGACAAATGACTTCTACCACAGAATTGCAAATTGACTTAAAGGAAGACAATCAAGTCATCAGTCAACCGCAGCAGTCAACGACAAATGGGAATTTTTTTTTTTTTCAATTTTCGAATGTCTATAGGGAGAAAGCAAGACTTCTGTGTCAAAGTTCCAAGTCTCCATCTTAAGATTCCCAACAAAGGGAATTAATTCCTAGAGACAAATGGTAGAAGGGAGGGAACTTTAATTTGCAATTTAACTCTTGGTCCTCTAATGCCATTCAAACGTTTTTGTTCTTGTTTTTGTTTTTTAAATTTAAAAAAATGACTACAGTCATGTGATATTGTTTCGTATGTGGAAGTTAACAATTTAAAATTCCCCCAAGTTCTAAAAATAGATACTGTATTAATTTATGGTAAAGCATTGGGGGGGGGGAGGGGTTATGATTCTTTTATAACAAAAAATGTTTGTGTGCTATGGGCGTTCCTTGGCAGGATAGGAATTAAATAGTAACTTCTTTTGTCTTCAGTTTAACCAGGAAGGTACATATGATCTGTAGCAATCATAACCAGCAGCATGGAGTGGGATAAGAAGTGTCTCACTTTGGTTTTTTTTTTCATATTTTCTGTGGGCGCAGGAAATAATTTTATAGTTATTTTACTTCCCACTTGAAACCCTTCTGAGAAACTAACTACAGCCTCGGGGGTGGGGGAAGGGGCAGGCAAAAAAAAAAGGGGGAGGGGGTTATTCCCAAGTTTCTGACAGAGTCAAACCAGGGCTCTACCATCATTCGTTACAGTTTCTGATATTCTGTATCTGGGGTCAAATATACCATGCAAGGTTTTGACCTCAGATCACAGCACAGTAAAAATTCTTCTTCTTCTTCTTCTTTTACTATCGGCGTATGCAGGTTTCGAACTTTTATGCCTTTAATTCTTCTACTTCTTCTTCTTCTTCTATCTCCCTTGAAATGCGAGCATGACACTGGCCGTTAAATTTCTTCATGTAGTTGTGGGGCCACTGAAGTTTAACATACCACACATACGTGAGGGCCCTTTCTAACCGTGTGAAATATTTCTATAACTTTTGAAGAGAAGAATCAATAGATTTGACTGTAAATTTTTAGAAGTAAAGATGAATAAAGAAGTTGTGAGCAGATTTATAAAACGTATTTATGACATAAATGGAGGCGACCTTTATCTGCAGCAGTGAGCCTTAACGGCTCTGAAAGTTGCAATAGAAGAAGAAGAAGAAGAAGAAGAAGAAGAATTAAAGACATAAAAGTTCGAAACCTGCATATGCCGATAGTAAATACTTTTTAAAAAATCTCTTTTCCGTCTCTTCGTAGCTTAGCGTTTTCAAGTCGTTTTCCGTTTATATCAGTCCGTCTATTCTTTATGTGTTTTCTGTTAGCAGTAAAGAGATCCACCGCCTGTCTCCCTGAGCGAGTTAGAGCCCCGTTAGACAGTGGCCTCACGGTCACAGTTCTCAGCATGTACAAACAAGGGTGTGTCGTTGACCTGTGTGACATGGACAGGCTACTAATTTTCGCTTTTCACTTCATCAGGGAGAAGCTGTCAGACCCCAATACTGATGGATGTAACGTCAGGCCAAGACCTATCCCACCTCTCCACTGGTACCCCCAGTAACAGACCTACTGAAATCTATATGAGGAATGAGACAAGACATCTCAATTTCCATGAACGAAAGAAACTGGGGGGGGGGGGGGAGAGAGAGGGTGGAACAATACTTCAGCTTACCATAGAAAGCTTCGCAAACAGGAACAGATAACTCCATAAATCCTCAGTTTATAATACATAACATAAACGAAGGCGAGCCAAAAGTAACCGCAAATCAAGGGACATAACCAATGAAATATGCGTGAATCTTTGACTTGCCCTGGTGTCTTTTCACATATTTTTAAGTGGTTACTTCCTGTGATTTGCGGTTACTTTTTGACGCACCCTCGTAGTGTCAGAATTGTCCCTGACCTCTTAAAACATGAGAACCGCTGATGCGCTAATAATGACCTCGTATCGTGACCTTCCTCAATTAACACGGAGACAATCTGTCGGCCAAAAATGAGCCAAAACACCTTTTGCTAATAATTTTTGGGTGTCAAATTGCCGCGAATTGTGGGTTCTTAAGTTGCGAATTGTGGCTTTGGGCATCTTAATCTCTCTGTGAAGTGTGCCAGGTTTTGCTGTCGTGAAAGCCATTTTCAGAACGCAATCTCTGTGTTTTCCTTGTAACTTCATTATGCAGATTTCACAGATGGCCGTAGATAGCTAAAAATCTGGCATAAAGATTATTCTGCCATTTGTGCAAAATTATTATTATTATTATTATTATTATTTTTATTGAGAGATATCTTTGTGCAAAATAACTTTTTCTCTTATTTGGCGAGTTCCTTGTAAATCTTTGAGTAAGAACATTTGAAAATCAGTTTGAAGGGTTTTGGTTTTCCACTTGGCTTCTGTTTTTAATGAACTATCTGGCCTGCTGTGTTGGGTTGGTTTATTTATGGAGCTGAGATAGTTTTAAAATGAAAAAAAAAATTAAAGTTCTAGCAATATTGATAGCATAGATATAGAATCATTACGGAGGATTTTAAGACTATATGAAATACCATATAAGATTGCCAACATCATTAGTGATCTCTACAATGGATATGTTTGTACAGTCAACACAGAAGAAGGAATGAGTGAATGGTTCCAGATTGGAAAAGGCGTGAAACAAGGATGTATATTATCTCCCTTGCTTTTTGGAATTGCCATAGATTTCATAATGAAAAAATGTTGCAAAAGTACAACGGGCATTGATTGGGTATGTGAGACCCAACTGGAAGATCTTAATTTTGCAGATGACATAACTCTTATCAGCAACAATATGAAATCAATGCAAATAAAAACAGATACCCTGTCTTCAATGGCTAGTAAAATAGGACTTGAAATTAACAATGATAAAAAAAAATAATGAAGGTTCTCATTAACGACGAAGGACAAATATACGTAGAGGGAACAGCTGTTGAAGAAGTAAACCATTTTGCATATCTCGGCAGCTGTATAGACCACAATGGTGACACCAGAAAAGAAGTTAGAACTCGAATTGTCAAAGCAGCATTGACCTTCAAGAATCTTGATACCATATGGCATTCAAAAGTTATAAGCACAAAAACCAAGCTAAGATTATTCAATTCACATGTAATATCCACCCTCATTTATGTTTGTGAAAGCTGGAAAACAGCTAAAGAAATAGATAAGAAATTAGACTCTTTCGAAAACAAATGTCTAAGGAAAATAGTCGGTATAAAGTGGAATGAATTCAAGAACAACGCAGAGATAAGATAGATCAAACAACATGTCTCATGAGTGATCAGAAAAAGATGGACGCAAGTAGACCATGTGATGAGAAGAAACAATCAGAGAATACAGAAACAAGCTATCAAGTGGAGCACAACAGGCCAAAGAAAAAGAGGTCGACCATGTGAAACTCTAAAGAGGACATTGTTAAGAGAAGCCAATTCAGTGGGCATAACATCCCTTGAATGAGATTGAAAAACTCGCCGGGAACAGGAAAACTTGGCCAGCTACCATGCGGGCCCTATGTGACGTTTAACGGCACGGGAAGGATGTAAGTATTGAAAGTAATATTTACATTTTTAAAAGTAACATGTGGACTTCAGTTATAATTGTTTATTCTTTAACATGTGGACTTCAGTTATAATTGTTTATTCTCAAAAGTGATATGTGGACTTCAGTTATAATTGTTTATTCGTCTAGTCTAACAATCTTCTTCGAAAATGAACCAAACTCATTGATCTGTTGTTAGTCTTTTCGCATGCAAATACGTGTTTACAGCACACAACGTATACATACAATCCCCGCTTTACGACTTCCCGCTTTACGACTTCCCGCTTTACGACGATTCGTTTTTTATTCAGACCATCGGTTCATTCAAAGAGGAGGACTTCTTGTTGAAAGAAGACGCAGTCAGATTTAGCAGTCAGCCACTTATAGCTAACATGCTAGCATTAGAGCTGGCGACCATTACTGGCCAAGACCCTGCCCCACCTTTCCGTTGTTAACTCCAGGTTAGCCTGGCTAATGGGGATCGCCAGAGTTCCCCCTCCCCATGGTGATGGAGCATGCTAAGGGTCTGAAAAAATAACCGTCAAAATCTGCTTCCAGGCAAACACGATGCTCTGCCTCAACATCTTCACCGCATCAACTGCACCTGCTTGCAGTTATAGGACGATTGGAGGAGAAGAAGAAGAAGAAGAAGAAATGAGATCTTATAGTGTGATTCTGTAATATAAAACAATGGACAACTTTCCAAATTTTGTGTACAAATTATAAGGCCACTCTAGTTTATTACGTCTGGATACTGGATAAGACCTAACTCGTTTGCTGGTCTCTTGTAGCATGGCCTTGTAAGTAATGATTATAGTTGCTATTATTATTATTAATTAATATGATTATGAAAATATACTGTAAACAAAATAGTAACATCGAACAGCGACAGAGAAAAGTAGATTGGGAAAAAGGAAGAGAAAGGTATAGAACTTCCATGACACTAGAACAAGACGCGGACAAAAGTAAACAGTGGAAACAGTGAATAGAAAAAGACGAGACTCAATGACGCTGAGATTTAGGTAATACAAAGGAAGGACGACAGAAAGTAGGATGGTTCGGTGATAACAAAGCCATGACTGGACGTTGACACGTGTAAATAATAGAAAAGACGAATAGAAAGGGCAGACACAATGAAAAGCGAGGACACAATAAAACCTCCGACATGAAAGAGCAAGATAAGGACAATAACAATTGTATAGACGAAACTGACACAGACTGACACACGTTAGGACGCTGTTGCGTACGGCTTTTAAATAAAGGAGTGACCAACTCGGCCAGCTGACCAATTAAATATTTAGAGGCGTGGCAGCGAGTAAGATATGTTGGTTGAGAGAGTGTGTATCTTCTTATATATTATCTTATGTCTTACATCCTTCCCGTGCCGTTAAACGTCACATAGGGCTCGCAAAGTAGTTTGCCAATTTTTCCTGTCTTCGGCGAGTCTTTCAACCTCATCAAAGGATTTTATGCCTGTTAATTTGGCCTCTCTTAACAATGTTCTCTTCAGAGTGTGTATAGAAACAGTTTATTTCGGTAGGTTTCAATCCATCCATCCATCCATCCATCCATCCATCCATCCATCCATTCCATCCCATCCTTCCATCCGTGGTCTTTAACGATGATAGACTAAACAATCACCGCCCAGTATATCATGCACCCCTACGCCTTCTTGCTCTTTTTAGTGAAACCATGTTCAAGCTTTCTACGACCGGCAGTGACTGCAGATTTGCTATTAGTATTTGAATTCGTATTCGGCGCACGAAGACATTCGGTATTCGTATTTGATTAAACATTTAGAACTCGTTATTCGGAATATCTTTACTGGTATGCAAATGTCAGGGTTAGTATTTTACCCCGGTTTCATGAACTCTCACCTTCCCGTTCATTTGATGACACATCGCGACCTTTAACCCGGAATTGTTTCTTTCACAGTTGCCTGGTTCAACTTTGATCCCAGTGTGACTCATCCGGACGTGTTGCTAAGCAACAACAACAATACCATCACGTGCAGCACGTTTGACCATCGGGTGGCGCTGGGCAGTGTGGGATTCAGCAAGGGCGTCCACTACTGGGAGCTTACACTGGACCGTTATGACAGCCACACCGACCCAGCCGTCGGGATCTGCAGATATGACGTGGACAAGGGCGTCATGCTGGGTAAGATGTCATGTGTCATTTGTTTGTGTTATATGCTGGGTAAGGTGTCATGTGTCATTTGTTTGTGTTATATGCTGGATAAGATGTCATGTGTCATTTGTTTGTGTTATATGCCGGGTAAGATGTTATGTGTCATTTGTTTGGGTTATATACTGGGTAAGATGTCATGTGTCATTTGTTTTTGTTATATGCTGGGTAAGATGTCATGTGTCATTTGTTTGTGTTATATGCTGGTGTCATTTAACAGACCAATGTTTATACGTATGTCTTTGTGTGTGTGTGTGTGTGTTCGTCTTTGTGTGTTTTTGATTGTTTGTGTGTGTGTCTTTTTAGGGTTTGTTAATATTCACCAAACATTCCCTATTATCTTCCAAATTACAGAATACGTAGTAGAAGAAGAAGAAGAAGAAGAAGTAGTAGTAGTAGTAGTAGTAGTAGTAATAGTAGTAGTAGTAATAGTAGTAGTAGTAGTAGTAGCAATAGTAGCAGTAGTAGTAGTAGCAATAGTAGCAGTAGAAGTAGTAGTAGTAGTAGCAGCAGCAGCAGCAGTAGTAGTAGTAGTAGTAATAGTAGTAGTAGTAGTAGTAGTAGTAGTAGTAGTAGTAGTAGTAGTAGTAGTAGTAGTAGTCATGGTAGTAGAAAATAAAAAGAAGAAGAAGAATTAGTTGTTGCAGTAGTCGCATAAGTAGTAGTAGTAGTAGTAGAAATAGTAGCAGTAGTAGTAGCAATAATAGTAGTAATAGTAGTGGAGGTAGTAGTAGTAGTAGTAGTAGTAGTAGTAGTAGTAGTAGTAGTAGTAATAGTAGTATTAGTAGAAGGAGAAGTAGTGGTAATAACATTAGCAGTAACAGAAGTAGTAGTAATATATAACAGTAGACGAAGAAGAAGAAACAAACAAACAAAGATATCAAACAGATAATCTTTCCATAAGTGATGTTTATTTGTCTTTAATGAAAAGTCGACGAAGGTCAGCACAGAGTACACAACAGAGAACAAAATTTAACAAAACTGCCTGCGAATACAACAAAAATATGAGAAACAGTCTTCACGAAGTATCCATCTCTACACTTACATAATGAGGAACACAATACGATGCTTTGCGTAGAACACAACTGCCCCATAATGTTGACCCACTCTCGGAACTACAGATCATTTGTGCTCAGCGAGAAGACCCATCCATCAACCAGAGTACAGGGTTGCTAACGCGGGCGGTGTAACAGCGACCATGTATACGAAGCTCTTCTGCTAGCGACATTTCTCTCGTGCTGTCGTTAGCAAACTAGTTTCCTTTATTGCTTCTGTAAGTTATAAAGCGGGCTAATTCATGCAGAAAGAAGACATCTGTTACGATAATTTACTGGGGTTTCAGTCTCTCCTCCCTTTCCCCACCCCCAAATCCTGTTTTCAAGGGTGATGTAAATTTTGGACAGAACAGAAAAAAACGTTTCACCTTCATCAGTATAACGTAGGACGGGTTCACCTGTCTTATGACGTATGTACTTTGTCAGACAAGATCGTATATACTCGTAATGGACAAGACGAAAGTCTCTTCTGTGGAAGAACAACACATGGAAACAGCCTTTTCTACAAACGACCATTCTGGTGTCAAATCATTTTAGGCAGACTGCCCAGCTGCAGATGAAGACGTCCAGTTCCAACATGATGGCAACTATGAATGTCTCACCAAATGAAGAAGTACATCATGACAGGGTAGTATTCCATAGTCACGGACATTCCTTTCCAAACATTAGCCGCCAGCAGTCCTTCTCGTACCACGGCCAAACCACCAAAAACGTTGAGACATTGACAACAGATGTGTCGGGCCGACGGGCGCAGATACAGCAACCCAACCCGTAAATTGTGGGAAAAAGTCCACTACATCCATCTTTTCAGGGCGAACGAAGAAGAAGAAGAAGAAGACAAAAAGGAAGAGGAGGAGGAAGAGGAAAAAAAGAAGACGAAGAAGATAAGAAGGATGAGAAGACGAAGAAGAAGAAGAAGAAAGGAGGAGGAGGAAGAGAAGATGAAGATGAAGAAGGAGGAGAAGAAGACGAAGAAGAAGAAGAGGGGAGGAGGAGAAGATGAAGAAGGAAGAAAAGAAGGAGAAGAAGAAGAAGGAGGAGGAGGAGGAGTAGGAAGACAAAGAAGAGGGAAGAAGGAGAAGAAGATGAGAAGAAGGAAGAGAAGAAGGAGGAGGAGAATACGAAGAAGAAGAAGGAGGAGAAGATGAAGAAGGAAGAGAAGGAGGAGGAGAAGAGGAAGAAGAAGAAGAGGGAAGAAGGAGAAGAAGATGAAGAAGGAATATAAGAAGGAGGAGGAGAAGACGAAGAAGAAGAAAAAGGAGAGGGGAGGGAGAGGAGGAGGTTGTGAAGAAGAAGAAGAAGAAGAAGAAGAAGAAGGAAATTCTAAACCAACTGCTTATGCTAAAATAAAAGAACACGTGATATTTTAATTAATCAACAGAAAGACCACGGAGAAAGCGACCAGAAACAAAAAGTTCTTGGTACAGTTTTAATTTTAATGACCTTCGATAAGGATTGGGTGTCTGAGTGGTTAGTGCACTGGTCTCTCATGGCGAAGGTCCGGGGTTCGAATCCGGCCGCGGGCACCCCAGAAATGGGGTACCCGACTTTTTCTGGAGTTGGGGAAGGAAAGGCGGCCAGGCGTGATACTGACCACATCACCCTCTAGTGTGCTGACAGGTCAAGGACAATATGGGCACTAACACCATATCCCTATGTGTCTCTAAGGCATGTCTTGATTACCTTTACCTTTACCTTAATAAGGATTCGTCATTACAAGAGATGATTTAAATACAGCGAATTTTGTATTTGCCAAATGTGTTCACGCCAATCAGCCCATTTAAATTCTTCTCTGATTCCTTGTTCATCTCCGCTACGAATTTATACAAAAATGAAGGCCTAATTCAGTTAATTTGACGCTAACAATTGGTCTAAGCTGTTTTTGTAAAGAATGTCTGTTAGACAAAATAGATTACAAAAACTAAAAACCAAAATTGTTATAATTTGCAATTATGAAAGCCTGTAACTGTCCTTGAAGTTGTTATAAGCCTGCTGAGTTATCGTTACAAGTTTCCACACTTATATTTGTTATAGTGGTTTGTAATTTTTTTTAAGTTGTACTTTTAAAAGCAAAATTCCAGTACAAGTTCTTGCTGTCTCTCCGGCCCTGGTTCTATACACACGAAGAAAATGTCCTTTCTTCTTAATTCACTGACAGCCATTTGTTCCGTGTAGTCTAGTTAGCCTTGCCATGCAGGCAGTTATTCCACGTTTTCATAGACAGTTTCTCATTAAAAATTATACAAATTCCTGTACTGCATGAAAGAGAGAAGTGTAAGGGGCAGTTTTACAACATTTTTAAAAATCGGAAAAAAGTGAGGAGGAAAAAACTGAGGTAATTACGAGAATCTCAGAGGCAATCAGAAGCAGTTTCTCGTACTTGTGCATGTAGAAATGTAAAGCTAACAGTAACAAATCAATATTTCGGCGATATGACCTTACCGAGAGCGACGAAAATAACGAAAGTATAAACCAGCAAACAGACACAAAATAACACTTTTCTGTCAGGGATTCTCTTGGTTAAGATGGCAAGCAAGTAGTGCAGTTAGGCAGATTCAGGTAAGAACCGGAAATGGGTTAGTGTGGTTGGGGGGGGGGGGGAAGGGAAGAGAAAAATGAGAGGTTAGAAATAAGAGCCCGGGGGGGGGGGGGGGCTAAGCTGGGGGAATCATATTTTTCTTGTAAAACTGCACCATACGTTTCTGACCATTTCTACTCTGCTAGAACTAGTTTACCACTTTCCTCAACTCATCTACCATTGATATTTTGAGAGGTACGGGACGGTACTCTGAAAGTGAGCAGCAGAGAATTACAGGCTTTCATACTCATATCAGACAGAAAACCAGGGCTATATATTAACTGAAAATCACAGATGTATAACCTTACCACAGCAATGTCCAGATGTTCTGTTAAAACATGTAGAGTTGCTGCCCTTTCTTCCTTGACCGAGGCAGATGGACCACACATGGACCAATCAATCTCCCTTTCCTTTGGTTGACTTTGAAGCCCTGTAGGACCTGAACTACCGCCTGAATGTTATGTCATTTGGAATTATCCGGGCAGGGAGCATCGTTCATCGAGTGAATGGCGTTTGACGTCGTTCCAGTGCCTGCTTTTCTAATGAGACTGACTTGAGCAAGGGGAGAGAATTACATAGCGGCAGATGATTGTAAGATGGTGCTAAAGGTTCAAGTGACAGTCAGTGGTCTTATGCCATTTCCAGAGGGAGTTTTTTTTTTTTCTTTTCACTTTGTTCTGTATCTTGCTGTCACAGTGACCTAGGGTAGGTTCATTCCTGTCCATCTGTTGATACTGTCGACTCATCTGTATCTTTGTCTTCCATGTCGAAACATGAATGGTTCTTCTTCTTCTTCTTAATTCAGGTTTCGACATAGAATAAGAAGAAGAAGAAGATAGTGGCCACAAAGAAGCAGAGCATTCAAAGACAGAAGTCTTCAAACTACTTTACTGTTGTCGGGAGCGAGTCTGTTTTTGAGAAGTAAAGTTGTGAGCTGTTTGTAATAAGCTATGAACTTTACTTGATGTCTTGTCTTGTCTTGTCTCCTTCCTCATATAGCTTTTGGTGTTGAGGGGTCAGATAGATGTCTTGATAGGGCTCGACGATTTGCTTCATATAATGGTATGTTTAATGCTTCTGTAATTTCCTCTCTCCATCTTCTGTGTGGGTGGCCTCTTCCTCTGTTACCTACAAGTCTTAGTGTGAATGTTTTCTGTGATATACTGTCTGGTGGTAGCCGTGTAACATGGCCAAACCATTTGACTCGCTGTTTCTGGATATAGTGTAATACTGGTGATACTCCATCCTTTACCCTGATGGTGTCATTTCTTATTTGGTCTCTTCTTGTCACATTTAGTATTCTCCTTAAACATCTCATTACTGTGTTGGTGATTTTTCTTTTGTTCTTAGCTGTTAGTGTCCATGTTTGATATTGATAGCACAAAGTTTGGAGGAAAATTGTGTTGAGCAGTGTCCTTTTTTTGTTTCATTTGTGATGTATTTGTTTTACTTGATGTCTGAGACTTATAAAATACACTGAATGTTTTTTTTTAAAAATGAGTAAAGAGTTCTTGGCGCGAGCAACCATCTCAGATCCTAGAGGGGTATTTTTTTTTTATTTGTGATATGTCTTCCGTGTGCTTTGACTGATTAGCCGCTTAATTGTGGCTAAATGGTTAACTGTTTGCGCTATTAAGTTTTGTCCAAAATCTGTAGAAAGGAATTCCAAGTTAGCGCCGACTGGCTAGTAACTTATATCTGTGAATTTTCAGCTTATATGTGTTTGTGTGTGTAGATATATATATATATTGGTGATACTAGTAACTAGGTGGCTGAGTGGTTAGGCGCTCGGTCTAATTGTCTAGTGGTACTAGGTTCAGGTCCCAGCAGGTTGGGACTTATTCTGACACCTCCGCACAAAAAGGGCCCTCGGGTCCACCTTGCCTCTAAAAAAATAGTACCAAAGAAATCAGGGAAGATAAATACGGCCAGGCATGGTACTGACCATATCACACTTTCATGTCCTGAAGGTCGCGGAAATATGGGTTTAACACCGTATCCCTAATATGTCTTAATGGCACGGAAACGGGGATTTGACCTTTATCTAGTTGTAGTTATCTTGTGTGGTTTTTTTGTCTGTGTTTGTCAATATTCTGTGGTTATTGTCCGAATTAATTAGACTTTTCGTTTCCACTTGTAGTGTTTGAGTCTACATTGAAACAGTCGTGGTCGTTAATCTAATCATTAATGTTTGTATCTTCGTCTGGCATCAGTCATACTATCTGCCTCTTTTCATTTCTGTCTTTCTCTGTTTCTTTCTTTATTTCTCTCTCTCTCTTTTTCTTCCTATCTTTCTTTCTTTCTCTCTCTCTCTCTTTCATTCTCTCTCTCTATTCCTTTCTTTCTCTCTCTTTCTTTCTTTATCTCTTTCTCTCTCTCTTTCTTTCTCTCTCTCCCTCTTTTTCTCTCTCTCTCTTTCTTTCTTTCTTTCCTTCTTTCTTTCTTCCTTTCTCTCTTTCTCTTTCTTTCTTTCTCTGTCTCTTTCTTTCTTTCCTTCTTTCTCTTTCTTTCTTTCTTTTTTTCTTTCTTGCTTTCTCTCTCTCTTTCTTTCTTTCTTTCTTTCTTTTTCTCTCTTTCTTTCCTTCTCTCTCTCTTCTTCTACCTCTCTCTCTCTTCTTTCTTTCTCACTCTCTCTGGATATTTTGTTCTCCCTACATCTAAATATTTCTCCCTTTCTCCACTTTCTATTCTCCCTTCTATTCCGATTGTTTTATCCATTATTAATTCCTCTTCCCTTCTGTTCCCCTTTTCAGAAATGATTTACTTCTCCTTTCTCTCCAAACATTTGTCACCCCTGGATACCCAATTTTCTTGTAATATTTACTAATTTGTAATACACATATAAAAGCAAAGACGAATACTAAAGCAGATTTATATAGAACAACAAACAGCAAAAAAATATAGATTTATATAGAACATTTACACATAGAGATGAATATCTTGCGCGCTATGCTCAGATATGTCTGTCATCTTGTTAAGCAGAAATAATGGTGCTTTCCAAATCAGTATTTCCATTACACTGACGTAAAGAGGACATGATCTGGGAAAAAAAGGGAAAGGAGGGAGGGAGGGAGGGTAGAAAGGAGAAAAATGGCAGGGGCCTTACTGGCCGCATCCTTCTAAGCGCCCCGAAGTGCATGCCAGTAACCCGAGAGGAAAATTCCACAGATCCTTCAGGGAATTTATTGCTCAAACCGCGGCCACTCCCAGAGCTGCCTGCAGGTTAATCGTGCGCCTGTCGCAAGTGTCTTCACTGTTTAATTTATTGCGGACTTTTGAATAATATCAGGGGTCATGGGAGACAACGGGTCTTAAAAGTGTGGTGGCGTGGATCCACTTTGAGAGTAGGGAAGCCAACGCTTGCATGCTTTATCACGTGTAAATTTTTCTGCTATGTACTCGTAAATATGGGGTAACGGCAGGGGTGTCCAGCTACACAAGGGTGTCCAACTTCACAGGGGTGTCCAACTTCATATGGGTGTCCAACTTCACAGGGGTGTACAACTTCAAAGTGGTGTCCAACTTCACAGGGGTTTCCAACTTGAAAGGGGTGTCCAACTTCAACTTCAAAGGGGTGTCCAACTTCAAATGGGTGTCCAATTTCACAGAGATGTTGAATTCCACAGGACCGCAGTTGTATTCACCAGTCGAGTAGGGGCGGGGGCGGAGGGTGTGGCGAATCTCAGTCAGACAGATTTTTTGCTTTCCTTCCTTAAAATTTTCCTGTTCACTGAAGGATCAGTTAGAGCTGTGAGGATTTCTTACTTTCATAGCATAAAACTGTAAGTCATCGTTTCTTGGCTTCTTCTTCTTTTTTACTCGTGTTCTTCTTCCTGCAGCTGCAAGCTGGTGTTCTTTGCAACCGATGCTGTGAAAACGTTGAGGCGCAGCATGGAGTCGGCTTGGAGCGGGTTACGGCGGCTGTTTATTTCAGTCCCTGAGTTGAACTAAAAGAAATACTTCCTTAATAGGTTCCACCACCATGAGGAGTATGGCGTTTCCTTCCCCGTTAAATAAGACTCCCTGTTACTGGTGATTCCAAAGGAGAGGCGGGAAAGGGTCATGGTCAAATATGGTTGGCCGGCCCTGACGCTAGCATGTCAGCTGCTGGGCCGATGACTGCCAGAAGCGGACATCATCTTTGAAAGTTTCCAGCCAAATTCATACACCTGTCCCTCGTCACGAGAAACCCAGGTATATTCTCTGTGGTTCACGGATCCCAGGTCGAAAAGCCCTGTCGTATTGAAATCTTGCAAATGAATGTCACTGCCAGATGGCGTGCAGCAACAGATTTTCTCGTCTCATGGGTATTAAGTAGGACTCTGAAACAGGAGAAGAACCTGTGTTTGTCTGAAGGTCGGACTAGCGGGAAGAAAGGTGAAGGTCGATGCCTTGTGCCAGTGATGAAGGCAGGTGACGTGTGTGGTAGACTCACGGGGTTGTAGACAGGGTGTGTCCAGCTCTTCCCTGATAAATCAAGAACTTTCTAGATTATCCTGTTCCAGTCTTCTACGCTTTAAAGAAAGTTACTTTGTGGCAAAGGAAATTAACTCTTCAATTCACCGTTAACTATTTGTAAAAAAAAGCATTTTTAAAAAGTAGTGAATAAATGTAAAAGAATTCGCTCACATTTTTATTTCGTAATGGGAATCTGTAATTTAAAACGTCTGTGAGAGCTAAAAATATCATAAATGTCACCTCATTTCCTGCCGAATCTTGGACGCCGTGATATTAGATTACAAAAGAATGTTCGTGTGTCGTGTCTGTTATTCGGATTAGAGCTAAAACTGATAGAAAAATAAACAAAAAAAGGGTCCATTCAATGACACTGAGACATATAAGGTTTGTATTGTTGATGCCCGTATCTTATTGTAATTGTATGTATAATATAAAAACATAGGTCTGTTATATATTAGAGGTGCCATACGATATGGTGTTAATGCCCATATTTTTCTTGATCTGTCGGCAACACTAGCAAGTGATGTGGACAACACAACGCCTGGCCGGCCTTTCTTTCCTCACCTTCAGAAAGAGACAGGTACCAATTTTTACCACAGCCCCACGTATCCACCAACATGAGAACAGTTAATCACATTATACACAACGACTACAAGCAGCAATGAGTGGCCTTCTGGGTCAGCAACCCAACTGGAGGATCCATATATGCATAGCTATCAAAGCCCAAACACGGAGACCACATCAACAGCTTATTTCGTACGGACCAATGCGCAGTCTTCACGTTTCGCACGGGACACATCGCCCTCAATAAGCACTTACACAGAGTGACCGCTGACCACACACCAGACTGCATGCACTGCAACAGACAAGAAGAAGAAACTGTTAAGCACCACCTGCTGGACTACAGCGCACTGAAAGATCTTTGGAAGAACCTGATACCACCTAATTCCCTCTTCACTGACATCCTGTATGGAGATATAGAGCAGCTGAAAAAGACTTGTACATTCCTCTGTCTGACACAAGGGGAAAAGATTTGTACATTCCTCTGTCTGACACAATAGGAAAAGACTTGTACATTCCTCTATCTGACACAAGGGGAAAAGACTTGTACATTCCTCTGTCTGACACAAGGGGAAAAGACTTGTACATTCCTCTGTCTGACACAAGGGGAAAAGACGTGTACATTCCTCTGTCTGACACAAGGGGAAAAGATTTGTACATTCCTCTGTCTGACACAATAGGAAAAGACTTGTACATTCTTCTATCTGACACAAGGGGAAAAGACTTGTACATTCCTCTGTCTGACACAAGGGGAAAAGACTTGTACATTCCTCTGTCTGACACAAGGGGAAAAGACTTGTACATTCCACTATCTGACACAAGCGGAAAAGACTTGTACATTCCACTATCTGACACAGTTGGAAAAGATTTATACATTCCACTGTCTGACACAAGAACAAAAAGACTTGTACATTCAATTATCTGACACAAGCGGAAAAGACTTGTACATCCCACTATCTGACACAAGGGCAAAAGACTTGTACATTCCACTGTCTGACACAAAGGAAAAAAGACTTGTAAATTCCACTATCTGACACAAGAACAAAAAGACTTGTACATTCAATTATCTGACACAAGCGGAAAAGACTTGTACATCCCACTATCTGACACAAGGGCAAAAGACTTGTACATTCCACTGCCTGACATAAAGGAAAAAAGACTTGTACATTCCACCATCTGACATAAGAGAACAAGACTTGTACTGACTATATAAAGCCTCGGTTGTGGATTGTATCGATTACAATGTCTGCCTACGATATACCAGAGAAATAAGTCCTTGTACTTTTTTTCTTGTATGAGCTCTTGAATATTTCTGTCTTTGTTCATGTTTATAAACAGACAGACAGACACAGAGACGGACAGAAACAGACAGACGCACATGAAAGTAGACACTAAGTAAGGAAGACATATTGTTACACAGGCAGGTAGACATTAGACATACAGAAAGGTAAGTGCAGAGACAGAGATAGGTAAGTAATTATGAACTTAACAGATAACTAACTGACTGAGTAGACAGACAGACAGACAGACAGACCAGCAAGCAGGCAGGCTATGAGGCAGGCAAACAGACAAACAGGCAGGCGGACGAACGGACGGATAGATAGATAGATAGATAGATAGATAGATAGATAGATAGATAGATAGATAGATAGATAGATAGATAGGATGGGATGGGATGGGATGAATATAACGTACCAGATACATGGACCACTTTACTGTCTTAACTCCTTAGCTCTCTACTTTCTGCGACAAGCGACAACTTTATTATCTCATCTCTCCTACTTTTTACGACAGGCAACCACTTTATAGTCTTATCTCTCCTACTTTTTACGACAAGCAACCACTTTATAGTCTTATCTCTCCTACTTTTGACGACAAGTAACCACTTTATAGTCTTATCTCTCCTACTTTTGACGACAAGCAACCACTTTATAGTCTTATCTCTCCTACTTTTTACGACAAGCAACCACTTTATAGTCTTATCTCCCCTACTTTCTACGAGAAGCGACCATTTTAGTCTTACTTGTACTTTCTCCAAGAAACAATCACTGTCTTGCATCTTCAGCATATAAAGTTATTACCGTGTTTGCTCATATAAAGGACCATGTGTACATTATTTCCGTTGTTTTCTATCATTCTCGCACCATCAGCGTATAGGTATTTTTTTTTCCCAAACTCATTTTCATTTCTTTCTTCCTACAAGTTTTCTTTCATCGCCTGCCTGTATGTAACTCTCCCAGGTCACGCGCTCGGCACGTGCTGGATGTCATAGTTCCCTCATTTGCATGTCATCGAGGCGTGGATGGTTCGAATGACCATTAGAGTGACGCTTTCTGAGTGATGACAAATGATTGACGTTTGTTTGGCGGGTAATTATGTTCCACTGGAAATGTAGGTCACACCTGGGATTCATTGTCTGGTCTTTGCAAGAAGCTTGTGCGTTGATATGTGGTAAAAGTGAATGTAATATCTATACTTTGTAGTTTGTAAACTTAAGATTTTACTTATTGGCTGTGGATTCGGGAGAAATTTCGTATTCACGATGCAGAGCTGCATATGATGATTCATTTTCCTTTCATCAATTAACAGATGTGAGTTAAGTGCAGACCAGTGCGCCTGACTATGCAGGCAGATAATTTCTGTACACATTGTATCGGCTCTCATGTCTTTTCTTTCCAGTTTTTCTCTGAAAGAACATGGTCGGGGGGGGGGGGGGGGATGAACTCGGCATCTTCTGCCAGAGAAACCGCGTCGCCATCGATACCCCAGCGCCCATGGCCTAGGCTCACAAATAAGCTATTATTATTATTTTGTTATTGTTATTGTTATATATTAACAGAATGAAATAAAAGCTTGTATCTTGGCCAGAAAGTGGGTCCAACTGTTCTTGGGCAGGAAAGGGGGTTCAACTGTTCTCAGACCAGAAAATGGGTCCAACTGTTCTTAGGCAGGAAAGGGGATCCAACTGTTTTCAGACGAGAAAGTGGGTCCAACTGTTCTTAGGCAGGAAAGGGGGTTCAACTGTTCTCAGACCAGAAAGTGGGTCCAGCTGTTCTTGGGCAGGAAAGGGGGTTCAACTGTTCTCAGACCTGAAAGTGAGTCCAACTGTTCTCAGACCTGAAAGTGAGTCCAACTGTTCTCAGGCCAGAAAGTGGGTCCAACTGTTCTCAGGCCAGAAAGTGGGTCCAACTGTTCTCAGACCTGAAAGTGGGTCCAACTGTTCTTAGGCAGGAAAGGGGATCCAACTGTTCTCAGACCAGAACAAAGAATCAAGGACCACTGCTCTTTTGTGTAGACGCGTAGATATTAATTTTTTCTTAAATGGAAAAGAAAGTTGAGGCTTTTGAAATGTGGATGTACAGAAGATAAGGACAAAATCCAGGGACAGGGAACATCAAGAAGTTTGAAAGAACAAAACTGGAACTCATTAGGAGAAATGATGGAAAACGCAAGAATCAGAAGGCAAAATTATTTTGGTCATATCGAAATACATAATACGATAGCGTAAACAATATGTAAGGGGAAAAGTTGAAGGGAAAAGAGCTAGGAGACGACAGAGATATAGATAGATGAACAACATCAACAGATGGATAGAACTCAGCACAGCCGGGCGAACTACGAAAGTAAGGTGACAGAACTATGCACGGCTAGGCGAGCTACGAAAGTAATGGAACAGAACTCAGCACGGCCGAGCGAACTAAAGGTCATAACTAGCATCAGATGATGATAATGATGATGAACGTAAGCGATATATAGAGTTATACAAAGCCAATGAAGATGCCTGTGAGATGAGGCAATCACATACCTATAGCTGATATGCTAGAATAAGGGTTAGTGAACCATAGCTGATCAAGACCCTGTCCCACCTCTCCGTGGTACCCCCAGTAACATGCCTAGCCTGGCTAACGGGGCAGGGATCGCCATAGTCCCCATGGTGGTGGAGTCTGCTAAAGGAGCATTGCACACCTGCTTTTTAGCTGTACTCCGGGACTGAAAAAGTAGCTGCCATAACCCGCTCCCACGCCGATAAGATGCTGTACCTCAACATCTCTACAGCATCGGCTGCAAAGAACACCAGCTCGCGGTTACAGGGAGTTGGTACAAGTAGAGAGGCGACATTGTGGTGAGGATCTTGAATCATGCGTCGAACGGGATACAATCTTTAGTTCTAAATTCCAGAACAGGCCTAAGACGTAAACTTCTCAGTTAACTCCACAACCTTGTGAACAAACAGGAGCCAACAGCCTGTTTTCCAAGATAAACAACGCAGGAATGAAACAGGGTCTTGCCCCTGCTACGCTGTACATGCCCTAAATATCCGCCCACGAAATTAAACATCCTTTTGTTGCTCTTTCACCGATTTCTTTGTGTGAGCTCATTAACAATCGACCAGCGGCCAGGAAACTCCTCGACTTCAATTTCCCCATATCCTACATGGCCATGCATCTATTGCCGATATTCTTCTGATGTGTATAATTTCCTAGTCCCAGAGAATGCCTGGCGTGTCATATTTATCGACGCAGGCACGAAATTCGCGAAACATAATGAGGAATGTCTAGTTAGCTGGAAGGCGACTAATTAATGATTAAATTACACTAAAGAGGGGGACCTCTGTAGATATAATGGATGTCGGAAAATAGAATATCTGTGTTAAAGTTTTAGCATTTCGACGCTTTCTGAAACATTATAACTTCCTTTATTCTAATATCCTAATCCAAGGATATCCATTTTAGAGAAGTATCTTATATTCTAATATCCTAATCCACGGAGATCCATTTTAGAGACGTATCTTATGTTGTAATATCCTAATCCATGGAGGGAGATGAATTTTAGAGACGCATCTTATATTCTAATATCATAATCCACGGAGATTCATTTTAAAGACGTATCTTATATTCTAATATCCTAATCCACGGATATCCATTTTAGAGACGTATCTTATATTTTAATATCCTAATCCACGGAGGGAGATGAAGTTTAGAGACCCAACTTATATTCTAATATCCTAATCCATGGATATCCATTTTAGAGATGTATCTTATATTCTAATATCCTAATCCACGGAGAGTCATTTTAGATACGTATCTTTTGTTGTAATATCCTAATCCACGGAGGGAGATGAATTTTAGAGACCCATCTTATGTTCTAATATCCTAATCCACGGAGATGAATTTTAAAGATGTGCGCTACATTCTAATATACCTAATCCACGGAGGGAGATGAAGTTTAGAGTCGCAACTTATATTCTAATATCCTAATCCACGGAGATCTATTTTAGAAACACATCGAATACGAAGTTGAAATACTAAATCCAGTACGAAAAATTGATATTCTTGTTGGCCGAAAAAGAATTCTGATGCGAATAGTGAGACATAAGAGATATGAGGACTGTGCTAAAAGTGGTTCTGGTAATAAGGTTAGATGAGTGTGTGGTTCAGTTTTACCAAAAGACAGAAAGAGTGAGAAAAGTGGGCAGAAACAAGAATGGCAGAAAGTAAGATTGGTACATATAAACGAAGAAAATATAACAATCCAATATTTCGACCAAAAAAAACCTTTTTTTCAAGGATCACACACAAAATCAACACAACAGATTAAAAACACGAAAAATATATCTTATTGATATCAATAAGGTCCCAGTGTTCACCCAGCTTCTAAAAGTGGGTACCAGAGAAATCTGGGAAGGTAGAGCGGCCAGGCGTGATACTGACCACATCGCACTTTCATGTGCCGAATGTCATGGAAAATATGGGCCTAACACCGTATTCCCCAATATGCCTTAATGTCATGGAAACGGGAATTTTACCTTTACATATCTAGATATAGGCAGATATAGATATCTTGGAACTTTCACGATCCTGAGATATCTTGGAACTTTCACGATCCTGAGATATCTTGGAACTTTCACGATCCTGAGATATCTTGGAACTTTCACGATCCTGAGATATCTTGGAACTTTCACGATCCTGTATTTTTGTTCGCTCTACTTATAGATCTACAAATAATTCTTGTAACAACAGAGAAAATGTAAATCTGCTTCGCCTTATTCACGTGCTCTTCAAGGTCTGCAAAAAGACATCGGGACAGCTTTTAGAGTGACAGCTCCTCTTCTTTGTGCATGTTGCTCAGATATCTCAACTGTGGAACACATCCTCCAGCATTGCACCAACTATGAACCACTGAGACGAACCTACTGGCCCAGTGAACACCATCCAAGAAGCTAAGATCTAGGGTTCTGTACAAGAACTACAGAAGTCCAATTTATCCTACGGTTCTGTACAAGAACTACAGAAGTCCAGTTTATCCTAGGGTTCTCTACAAGAACTACAGAAATCCAGTTTATCCTATGGTTCTCTACAAGAACTATAGAAGTCCAGTTTATCCTATGGTTCTGTACAAGAACTACAGAAGTCCAGTTTATCCTATGGTTCTGTACAAGAACTATAGAAGTTCAGTTTATCCTATGGTTCTGTACAAGAACTACAGAAGTACAGTTTATCCAAGGGAGAGAACAGCGGATGTAGACAGCAAAAGCCTATGAATAAGAAGAAAACAGGAGGAAAACTGAACGCCAATTTAGCTGGCCTACACGCTTTATGTGGGGGCTTGGTGGCTTACACACTGTGTTGTGGGGGGGGGGGGTGGGCGTGGTGGTCTAAACGTTCTGTGTGTTTTGGGGGGGGGGGGCGCGTTGGCTTACACGCTCTGTGTAGGGGGCGTATTGGTTTACACGCTCTGTGTAGGGGGCGTGTTGGCTTACATGCTCTGTGTAGAGAGCGTGTTGGCTTACATGCTCTGTGTAGGGGGCGTATTGGTTTACACGCTCTGTGTAGAGAGCGTGTTGGTTTACATGCTCTGTGTAGGGGGCGTATTGGTTTACACGCTCTGTGTAGGGGGCGTGTTGGCTTACATGCTCTGTGTAGAGAGCGTGTTGGCTTACATGCTCTGTGTAGGGGGCGTATTGGTTTACACGCTCTGTGTAGAGAGCATGTTGGCTACACGCTGTGTGTAGGGGGCATGTTGGCTTACGTGCTCTGTGTAGGGGGCATGTTGGCTTACACGCTCTGTGTAGAGGGCATGTTGGCTTACGTGCTCTGTGTAGGGGGCATGTTGGCTTACATGCTCTGTGTAGGGGGCATGTTGGCTTACGTGCTCTGTGTAGAGGGCATGTTGGCTTACAGCTGTGTGTAGAGGGCGTGTTGGCTTACGTGCTCTGTGTAGGGGGCGTGTTGGCTTACACGCTGTGTGTAGGGGGCATGTTGGCTTACGTGCTCTGTGTAGGGGGCATGTTGGCTTACACGCTGTGTGTAGAGGGCGTGTTGGCTTACACGCTCTGTGTAGGGGGCATGTTGGCTTACACGCTCTGTGTAGGGGGCGTGTTGGCTTACACGCTCTGTGTAGGGGGCATGTTGGCTTACATGCTGTGTGTAGGGGGCGTGTTGGCTTACACGCTCTGTGTAGGGGGCATGTTGGCTTACATGCTCTGTGTAGGGGGCATGTTGGCTTACACGCTCTGTGTAGGGGGCATGTTGGCTTACACGCTCTGTGTAGGGGGCATGTTGGCTTACATGCTCTGTGTAGGGGGCATGTTTGGCTTACACGCTGTGTGTAGGGGGCGTGTTGGCTTACACGCTCTGTGTAGGGGGCATGTTGGCTTACACGCTGTGTGTAGAGAGCGTGTTGGCTTACACTCTGTGTGTGTCTGTGGGGGTGGTGTGTTGGCCTACACGCTCCGCGTGGGACGAACTATATACAATATGAAAAACAAAAATCTGTAATGGAACTTAGAAAAAAAAACCTGCTTAGATTAAGAAAGCAATTTGTCTGGACCGTCTGGTAGCATGTTTGCAAAGAACAGAGTGAAGCTCTTGGTCAAGTTTGGAGTCGCGTGTCTCAGTTTGCACAAAGTTCATGATCCTGTGCTGATGGTAAATAATTGGCCGGCCTCGGACTCCAGAGACAGACAAAAAGCCTGGAGGAGTTAATTAAATCCATCATCCGAAATCCTGACCTCCCTTGACCTGATCAGACCAGATCCTTAAACCATTTTCGGATTCTAGGATGCGCCCTCCTGGAGCTTGTAGTCTTAGCCGCCCAGCTCTAGAAATGGGCACCTGGTTCCTTCTGGGGCCAAAGATTTATTCTAATATCCTAATCTGCGGAAATCTAATTTAGATACGTACCTTATATTCTAAAATCCTAATCTGTGAAGATCTATTTTAGAGATGTACCTTATATTCTATTATCCTAGTCTGTGAAGATCTATTTTAGAGACGTACCTTATATTCTATTATCCTAGTCTGTGAAGATCTATTTTAGAGACGTACCTTATATTCTAATATCCTAGTCTGTGAAGATCTATTTTAAAGACGTACCTTATATTCTATTATCCTAGTCTGTGGAGATCTATTTTAGAGACGTACCTTATATTCTAATATCCTAATCTCTGAAGATCTATTTTAGAGACGTACCTTATATTCTATTATCCTAGTCTGTGAAGATCTATTTTAGAGACGTACCTCGCTGTTGGCGAGATTCTTCAGCTGCCGTGCGTGGAGCGGTGCTCCTCCGGCCAATGAAGAAAGGTGCAAATGGGGTTGCCGCGCAGAACCACTGCGGAAAAGGTGGTAAAAAGGATAAAGCGAAGCAAACAGTCAAATCACGGCACCTCTGGTCTGGAGGTCGGCCACGTCATGAGTGCAGTCATATTGGGTGAAATGCATGAACCGGCTTGTCCCAGAGATTAAGACACTGCTGGCGAGACTCTTCGAATGCTGCGCGTGGAGTGAAGCTCCTCCCGGTCAATGAAGAAAATGCGGAAAAGAAATAAAGGTTGCTGTGCGGCGCCGATGTGAAAAGGTGGTGGAAAGGATAAAGTGAAGTTTAATCGGTATGTCCAGTAGTATCGCTGCGAGTGCTATATATCCACGGCACCTCTGCTCTAGAGGCCGGCCACGTCCGAAATACACCACACTGGTGATATATGCCTAAACCGGCTCAACCCAGGGGTGGAAGTCACTAGTGGCGAGGATTCGTCCTCCTGGACAAAAGCTCCATCCTGGTCACAACTAGGAAGGGTAGCGGCCACGACCGCAAAATGCTGAAGTCGGAGACACTGGACCAGGGCAGTCTAGATAGGCAACCACCTCTCATCCGGCGGGGATGTTTGCGTATCCTAATCACGCTGAGGTTTTCCGGTGAGAAAGTCCAACTCTGGACTAGATGGGCAACCACCTCTCACCCGGCAGTGATACACGGGTATCTCAAAACACGTCGAAGTCTTCCGGTGAGAAAGTCCAACCCTAGACTAAACTGGTGCAACGAAAACCACGGTGTCACGCAATCCGCTTCAGATACCCACCAAGAATACAGGCTAAAGCTCTGCGATACTCTGAACCCCTTGTGGTCCTCTCGTGAATCTCATGTGGTCGTGTTGGCTTACACGCTGTGTGTAGGGGGCATGTTGGCTTACATGCTCTGTGTAGGGGGCATGTTTGCTTACACGCTGTGTGTAGGGGGCGTGTTGGCTTACACGCTCTGTGTAGGGGGCATGTTGGCTTACACGCTGTGTGTAGAGAGCGTGTTGGCTTACACTCTGTGTGTGTCTGTGGGGGTGGTGTGTTGGCCTACACGCTCCGCGTGGGACGAACTATATACAATATGAAAAACAAAAATCTGTAATGGAACTTAGAAAAAAAAACCTGCTTAGATTAAGAAAGCAATTTGTCTGGACCGTCTGGTAGCATGTTTGCAAAGAACAGAGTGAAGCTCTTGGTCAAGTTTGGAGTCGCGTGTCTCAGTTTGCACAAAGTTCATGATCCTGTGCTGATGGTAAATAATTGGCCGGCCTCGGACTCCAGAGACAGACAAAAAGCCTGGAGGAGTTAATTAAATCCATCATCCGAAATCCTGACCTCCCTTGACCTGATCAGACCAGATCCTTAAACCATTTTCGGATTCTAGGATGCGCCCTCCTGGAGCTTGTAGTCTTAGCCGCCCAGCTCTAGAAATGGGCACCTGGTTCCTTCTGGGGCCAAAGATTTATTCTAATATCCTAATCTGCGGAAATCTAATTTAGATACGTACCTTATATTCTAAAATCCTAATCTGTGAAGATCTATTTTAGAGATGTACCTTATATTCTATTATCCTAGTCTGTGAAGATCTATTTTAGAGACGTACCTTATATTCTATTATCCTAGTCTGTGAAGATCTATTTTAGAGACGTACCTTATATTCTATTAACCTAGTCTGTGAAGATCTATTTTAAAGACGTACCTTATATTCTATTATCCTAGTCTGTGGAGATCTATTTTAGAGACGTACCTTATATTCTAATATCCTAATCTCTGAAGATCTATTTTAGAGACGTACCTTATATTCTATTATCCTAGTCTGTGAAGATCTATTTTAGAGACGTACCTCGCTGTTGGCGAGATTCTTCAGCTGCCGTGCGTGGAGCGGTGCTCCTCCCGGCCAATGAAGAAAGGTGCAAATGGGGTTGCCGCGCAGAACCACTGCGGAAAAGGTGGTAAAAAGGATAAAGCGAAGCAAACAGTCAAATCACGGCACCTCTGGTCTGGAGGTCGGCCACGTCATGAGTGCAGTCATATTGGGTGAAATGCATGAACCGGCTTGTCCCAGAGATTAAGACACTGCTGGCGAGACTCTTCGAATGCTGCGCGTGGAGTGAAGCTCCTCCCGGTCAATGAAGAAAATGCGGAAAAGAAATAAAGGTTGCTGTGCGGCGCCGATGTGAAAAGGTGGTGGAAAGGATAAAGTGAAGTTTAATCGGTATGTCCAGTAGTATCGCTGCGAGTGCTATATATACCACGGCACCTCTGCTCTAGAGGCCGGCCACGTCCGAAATACACCTACACTGGTGATATATGCCTAAACCGGCTCAACCCAGGGGTGGAAGTCACTAGTGGCGAGGATTCGTCCTCCTGGACAAAAGCTCCATCCTGGTCACAACTAGGAAGGGTAGCGGCCACGACCGCAAAATGCTGAAGTCGGAGACACTGGACCAGGGCAGTCTAGATAGGCAACCACCTCTCATCCGGCGGGGATGTTTGCGTATCCTAATCACGCTGAGGTTTTCCGGTGAGAAAGTCCAACTCTGGACTAGATGGGCAACCACCTCTCACCCGGCAGTGATACACGGGTATCTCAAAACACGTCGAAGTCTTCCGGTGAGAAAGTCCAACCCTAGACTAAACTGGTGCAACGAAAACCACGGTGTCACGCAATCCGCTTCAGATACCCACCAAGAATACAGGCTAAAGCTCTGCGATACTCTGAACCCCTTGTGGTCCTCTCGTGAATCTCATGTGGTCCTTTCGGGGACCACACAGGAGACCACGGGACCTATCGAGGACCACAGGCGTAAATTCAGTAGGATCACAGTGCGGTTTTGGTGGTAGAAGCGAACGAAGAAGAAGAAGAAGAAGAGACATACCTTATATTCTAATATCCTCATCTGTGAAGATCTATTTTAGAGACGTACCTTATATTCTAATATCCTCATCTGTGAAGATCTATTTTAAAGACGTACCTTATATTCTAAAATCCTAATCTGTGAAGATCTATTTTAAAGACGTACTTTATATTCTAAAATCCTCATCTGTGAAGATCTATTTTAAAGACGTACCTTATATTCTAAAATCCTAATCCACGGAGATCTACTTTGAAGATGACAAGGCGACCAGGAATTAGGCTAGCCACATCTTCCAACATGCCAACAGACTAAGGAAAGTAGGCACTAACATCATGTGCCCTAGATGTTTGTAAGCCAAGACAGGAATACCCTCTTACTTTACCATTTAACATGATCACTTTCAAAGAAAAAGAAAGCTGTGGTTGACTGTGTAAATTCGGTTCCCAAAGAGGCAACAAACAGACCGCAGAACAGCAGACACCCCCCACCCCAGAATCACTGATGTAGAACAGAATAAACCAACATTTTCATGCAGTGAAACATAATATTTTTAGACAATAAACTCACTAGCAGCATAACATGAAGGCCTGCTAGACCTTCTCCTTCCCCTTTCTCCTCCTCGTCTTTCTCTCCCCCTCTCTCCAACTCTTTCTCCTGCCTTTCCCTCCTCCCTCTCCCTCCCTCTCTCTCCTTCCCTATCTCCCCCTCTCCCTCCTCCGTCCCTCCATTCCTCTCTCCCCCTCTCTCCATTCTCTCCCCTCCCTCTTTCTCTTTCTCCCTCCCTCTCTTTCTCTCCTCTCCCTCCTGCCTAACCTCCCTTCCTCTCTCTCCCCCTGTCTCTCCCTCCTCCCTCTCTCCAGCTCCCTTCCTCTTCCTCCCCTTCACTCCCATCTCTCTCCCTTCATCTTTATCCCCTCTCCCTCCTCTCTCCCCTCCCATCCTCTCTCTCTTCTTCCTCTCCCTCCTCCCCTTTTTTCACGTCATTAAACCCCTGAGAGTTACGTGTCCAAGTATGATCCCAGGAACCCATCATAAAACCGTTCAGGTGCACATGAAGAACTTCTTGACCCTGGTACTCGTAGAGACGAAAAGAATAAGGAAGTTGATCATCATCATCATGCGCAGTATCCACAACTAAAGTTGGCAGTTGTCCATCTCTAAACTCTTCTTCAATTGCTATAATGGTTAAAAAGGGCAATCTGTTTCCAAGGGGATGACATGGAGAGCGAAGACGTTGCCAGTTTTGGCAATCAGCGACCCGTAGCTGACATGCTAGTGTCATGGTTAGCGACGCGTAACTGACATGCTAGTGTCATGGTTAACGACCCGTAGCTGACATGCTAGTGTCATGGTTAACGACCCGTAGCTGACATGCTAGTATCATGGTTAGCGACGCGTAACTGAAATGCTAGTGTCATGGTTAACGACCCGTAGCTGACATGCTAGTGTCATGGTTAACGACCCGTAGCTGACATGCTAGTGTCATGGTTAACGACCCGTAGCTGACATGCTAGTGCCATGGTTAGCGACCCGTAGCTGACATGGTAGTGTCATGGTTAGCGACCCGTAGCAGACATGCTAATGTCATGGTTAGCGACCCGTAGCTGACATGCTAGTGTCATGGTTAACGACCCGTAGCTGACATGGTAGTGTCTTGGTCAGCGCCCATAGCTGACATGGTAGTGTCATGGTTAGTGAACTATAGCTGACCAAGACCCTAGTCCCACTTCTCCTTTGGTAGCCCGAGTTACAGGCCTATCTTGGCTAACACGGCAACGAAAGCCAAAGTCCTCATGGTGGTGGAGTCTGTTAAAGAAGTATTGCACCCCCCCCCCCGCTTGTAGCTGCACTCAAGGATTGAACTACCGTGAGTGGTTTACAAGCCGACACGATGCTCTGCCTCATCATCTTCAGCGCATCGGCTGCAAGGAACAGCAGCTCGCAGTTCCGGGGAGATTAAAGAAGGACAAGAGGGGATCACATCGAGTCCTGGTGGCTTAGCCTAGTTCAAGGAGTTCATCAGCATAATCCTAGGAGAACCGCCAAGAACCTGGATAGGGAGAGCGTTCGACCAGTTTCTGGTTCGCAGGCACCGAAAAAACGTCGTCCTCCTCTCTCTCTCTCTCTCTCTTCTTCTTCTTCTTCTTCTTCTTCTCCCTTTTCGGACCTTAGCTTCCTTCCCGCCAGTATTTGGAACCAACTTTCTGAAGGCTATTGCTTTCCAGACATTTCTGAAGAAGACAATAGTTGCTACGCGCTGACACAAAAGACTAGCCCGGTGCCTTCTGTTGACAAAGCTAACGGTATCCTTGAGGCAGTAATTGTAACCAGAGACAGAGCAGCGTCGCTAACAACGGACTCGCGACTTGAAATTCTGGTTCCTTTTGTTGTCATGGGTCAATAGAAACCTCGCAGCCAGCCGTTCCTTCTACAAATCAAGTAGCCACTTTTTCTTTCCTTCCATTGTTCTAGGGCTAAGCTCTTCTTACAAAGATCATTATTTCGTCCAGCGTTGGGTGTTTAACAGAAAACAGTATGTGAAGCGTAGAGCAGTGGTTCCAAAGCTATGGTCCATGGATCACAGGTGGTCCTCGGAGTATTATCAGGCGGTCCGCGGTTGCGTCATCGATTTGGTATTAAGTGCGTCTATTGAATAAAACAATCAATGTTTTCTTCATCATCATCATCATCATCATCATCATCATCTTCTTCTTCTTCTTCTTCTTCATTAAGCAGCTGCTGAAATCAGCATATTTCCGAGGCCATCGAAGCTCATTATTACAAACAAGACGCGTATCCATTCCTCTCTATTCTTTCATCTTTTCTTGCCATTTGTCGATTCTTGGAGCTCGTATATCTTCTTCTGGGGCGTCTCCCCATCGTTGTCTAGGTCATCCTCTTGGTCTGTCCCATTTCATCACTTCTGTATAGGCCATCTTTGTTTGTCTACTCTCCTTCTTCCTTTCTAAACGCCCGAGCCACCTCAGTCTGTTGTTTTTCGTAATATAAGCGGAGAGTTAAACAGTGTGTAGAGTTCTTTGTTATTTCTTATCTTCCATTGTTGTGTAATAGGCTCTTACCGGTCCATAAACTCTTCTCAGGATTCTGTTCTCAAGGTCGTTTACTATTTATAGCTACCATATTTCCAAGCTTTACTGTCCTTTTCATAACGCAGCTCAGGTTTATGGGGATGGGGTCATTATCCCCATGCTCCAACCCCCCCTCCCCCACCTATAGGTTCAGGATGCTTGTTGTCTGACCCCCCCCCCCAACCTCGCACAGACCTTCCCAGCTTGGCTGAACCCCCCCCCAATCCCGCACAGACCTTCCCAGCTTGGTTGAACCACCCCCCAACCCCGCACAGACCTTCCCAGCTTGGTTGAACCCCCCCCCCCCAACCCCGCACAGACCTTCCCAGCTTGGCTGAAATTACCCCCCCCCCCCAACCCCGCACAGACCTTCCCAGCTTGGTTGAACCCCCCCCCCCCCCAACCCCGCACAGACCTTCCCAGCTTGGTTGAACCCCCCCCCCCCAACCCCGCACAGACCTTCCCAGCTTGGTTGAACCACCCCCCAACCCCGCACAGACCTTCCCAGCTTGGTTGAACCCCCCAACCCCGCACAGACCTTCCCAGCTTGGTTGAACCCCCCCCCCCCAACCCCGCACAGACCTTCCCAGCTTGGGTGAACCCCCCCCCAACCCCACACAGACCTTCCCAGCTTGGTTGAACCCCCCCCTCAACCCCGCACAGACCTTCTCAGCTTGGTTGAACCCCCGCCTCCGCCCCCTAGGAGTAAAACTCCCACTGCTATAGCTCTAGGAATGGTTAGGGCGTGCAGCCTACTACGCCACGATAAATTACGACATACGAGTCTATGACATTATAAAATTACATACAACCTGGTGACCCCTAACTTTGTTGTTTGAACAGTGAACTTTGGGCGCAAAAAGTTGAGGAACCACTGATTTAAAGAAAATTTAAGAGAACTATTTGTTTTAAAAAATACATTCTTTTGGGCCTCTAGTTTTCTCGCTTGTTTCTAGAAACTTGAAAAGCAGCAGAACACACTCTAGATATTTCTGCTCGTTCCCCAGTAAGGGATTCTTGTAGACTGCCTTCAAGTGACTGGACTGCCCAGCTGACTTAATGCCCTGTACAAGGTCGCCATTTGTCATTCAATATTTCCTTCGTTAAAGTATACTTTATGTTCCCTTAGACTCTCATTACGCCCTGTTCACTTCATCATCATTTTGATTCAAACAAAGAGATTTGAATTATAGCCATAAAAATCAACCAATATTTCAGCCACAAATTGAACAAAAAACTTTCAAGGACAGCAGTTAAGAAAAAAGGCGAAGCCACTAAAACACAAGCAATATTTCCGACACGTAAACAAATCTTCGGGAACAGAGGGAGAATAGTTAAAAAAAAACACTGTTGGACAATCAATATTTCGAACAAATAAACGAATCTTCCTTTGGGAAACATCACGAAAAACAAAACAATAAATAAATCATAAATGAAATTGATCTAATTTTAAACGATCCTGCTCTTGCTAATAGTTAGAGTGATGCGAGAATATTGTTAGTGCGTCTTCTTCTTCTTCTTCTTTTATCTCCCTGGAACTGTGAGCCGGGGTTCCTTGCTGCCGATGCTGTGAAGGTGTTGAGGCGCAGCATCATATCGGCTTGAGAGTGGGTTTGGCAGCTATTTTTTCTGTCGTGGAGTTCACCTAAAAAGATAAGAGGTATGCAATACTTCTTTAGCAGACTCCACCACCATGGGAACCATGTCGTTCTCTGCCTCGTTAGCCAGATTAGTCCTCTTAGTGGTGGTACCAACAGAGTGATAGGACATGATCCCGATCACCCATGCTTTACTAATCCTGAAGTTAACAGCGTCTTTGCTATGAGTCTAATCAGACAGCGTCTTTGCTATGAGTCTAATCAGACAGCGTCTTTGCTATGAGTCTAATCAGACAGCTTCTTTGCTATGAGTCTAATCAGACAGCGTCTTTGCTATGAGTCTAATCAGACAGCGTCTTCGCTATGAGTCTAATCAGACAGCGTCTTTGATATGAGTCTAATCAGACAGCGTCTTTGCTATGAGTCTAATCAGACAGCGTCTTTGCTATGAGTCTAATCAGATAGCGTCTTCGCTATGAGTCTAATCAGACAGCATCTTCGCTATGAGTCTAATCAGACAGCATCTTCGCTATGAGTCTAATCAGACAGCGTCTTCCCTATGAGTCTAATCAGACAGCGTGTTTGCTATGAGTCTAATCAGACAGCGTCTTTGCTATGAGTCTAATCAGACAGCGTCTTCACTGGTAGAAAGGAATGGAAGGGTCCATTTTAAAAAAGGGGCTACAGATCATCTTGATTCCGGAATTTTTCCAGCAAATTATTGAATGACTTGCCTTTTGATTTGTAATCCACAGGTAAAGACGACAAGGCCTGGAGCATGTACATTGACGAGAAACGAAGCTGGTTCATTCACAGAGACGAACACACCAACAGAACGGACGGAGGCATCTCCAAGGGGAGCACGATCGGAGTCCTGCTAGATCTGAACCAACACACCCTCAGTTACTTCCTAAACGACGAACCCCACGGGCCCATCGCGTTCAACAACATTCACGGCGTCTTCTATCCGGCCGTCAGCCTCAACAGAAACGTGCAAGTAACTCTACGCGCGGGCCTGACACCCCCGGGCGTCATCAGCAATGAGGAGGACTTTGAATAGTGCCTATAAATATTTAGGTAGATGATAATTCCTTTCTTTGATTATTTCGTTCATTTATGTGAACAACTTTTTAAACTTTCTTTGAGTATCGATTACAGCTTTGTAAAGAGGATTACTTTTTTTTCGAGATGTATCGTTATTTATGCTAATTTATGCTAATTGTTTTGCTTGAAAATCCTATGATTTATTCCGTAAAACTAGTTCATGTAGTTACTGATTATCTTTTTTTGTGCAAAATGGATCCTTTATTTTTGTTAGCATGTTCAAAATGTTTCTTTTAGGTAAAATATGCTTGGATGTGTAGACAATTGTAATGTGTAAAGATGACTACATTTGTAGATACGATTACTGTATGGTATAGTTCTTTCTATAAATGTTTTTACTGTATAAAACAGCAGAGTTTTAACGCCTATCTGCTTTGTGACGCAATCGGGTTGTAAATGTGGCTACCGTTTGAAATATTTGGTATTATGGTACTTATTACACTATATTTCTGTTTGTAGAATTTATTTATTTATTTCCCGAATTTGTAGACTTTATTGCTATGTATAATACTTGAGTTTATTTCGTCGTTCAATAAATTATTTGTATTTTCTGGCCCTATTACTTGAGTTGGTAGATTAATAAATTACTCTATAAAACAATTCAGATTGTAGATTAATTGCTTTATAAAATAATTCAATTTTATGAAGTTTACAGACCACATTATTGTGCAGAATATTTGAATTTATAGACTAATTAATGTGTAAAAGAACTGTTTTTTTTAAAGAGCGGAATAATGTATGACCCACATTACTGTCTCCAGCTGAACTGAATGGAGTGCCTCAAGAAGGGTCGGTTACTATGTAGAAACATAATGGCCAACGTCAGTCGGCATGGCACATGATGATGATGATGATGATGATGATTGTTCAAAATAGTTTCATTTTATTTTTGTAGACCACATTACTAGGCAAAATAATTCGGTTTGTAGGCCACATTAATGTCTAACGCAGTTTGATGTGGAGGCCACGCTACTGTATAAAATAAATGCATTTACAGTCCTGACTTCTGTACATATCAGCATATCAGTACATAGATGTAACAATACCTGTAGATGTAACGAGCTCTTAAATGCTATATTGAACCTATCTTATTATATGGAAGTGAATCATGGACAATAGGCAAGTCTGCACAAAAGTCATTGGAAGCAGCAGAAATGTGGTTTATTAGAAGAATGTTGCGAATCCCCTGGACAGCAAAAATAACTAATGAAGAATGTATGAGAAGAACTGGAGAGACAAAAAAATCTTGTCAAAAAGATAAGAGAGAGACAATGTACTTTCATAGGACATGCAATGAGAAGAGGGGGCATTGAAAATATTATAACAACAGGAAAAATAGAAGGAAGAAGATCAAGAGGAAGACCAAGAGAAATGATACTGGACAGTCTGACGGGATGGTGTGAGAGGAGATCACCAACTGAGCTAATGGCCTGCATGAAGGATCGTGTATTCTGGAGAAGCATAATAAGCCAATGCCAATTGGCATTGCACTTGATGATGATGATGACGATGATGATGATGATGAATACTTGAGTTAACAAACTCAGTTTCTGTTAACACTTTATACGATTCTTGAGCTGCTTTCTCGCTTTTTGAGAACGTCACAAGTTGATGGGGGGTTTTTTGTTTTTTTTTTTCTTGTGTTGTTGTTTTTGGTCTTTTGGTTTTTTTAAAGATTCTGCTGGATGTTTAATGTTTGGTGTTCAGACCTCCAGGCGAGAGCTAGCAGCTACAACCTTAAGTGGGTTGTGTTCGCTTGCTTCATGCGGTTTTTTTTTTTTACCATTTTTATGTATCATATGTGAAACAAGTAAATTTATTTATTGAAAAACCGCGGAGGTCAGTGTGTATGTATGTGAGAGAGAGTGAGAGAGGGAGAGAGAGAGAGAGAGGGAGAATATACTTTATTTTCAAAGGGTTAAAAATTGGGGGCGCAGGCCCGTGTAACATTCTGCCCTGAGAGAGAGAGAGAGAGAGAGAGCATACACTATTTTCAAAGGGTTAAGAATTGGGCAATCAGGCCCGTGTAACATTCTGCAGTGAGAGAGAGAGAGAGAGAGTGTGTGTGTGTGTGTGAGAAAGAAAGAAAGAAAGAAAGAAAGAAAGAAAATTATGAGTAGTGAAACCAGTTAATCTCAACCAGGACCATCTAAATTTAGAACTTTTAGCAATAATTTTTTTTTGCATTTTGCATATTTTTAATGTTCATTTTTTTCAGATATCTTCATTTACGAGTGCACAGGAGCAGAGAATTGTTAAATCTAAGTTATTTTATATTTTGTACAATCATTTATAACATGCGGGTTCGTGCATCAGCTACCAAGAGAGACAAGTGCGCCAAACGTTGTCTTACAAAAGCGTTATTAAACAAAGCTCAGCCCCACATTACTGCATTAATTTAACATGTATCTTTCACTTAATTAGCAGTCAGGATGGCTGAGTGGTTAGAAGCTTGCTCTACTAATCCGATAGCACAGGGTTTAAGTCCCAGCAGTGGGGATTTTTTTTTGGGGGGGGGGGTCTGGTACCACCACACCTAAAAATGGCCCCTGGGTCCACCCAGGGTGGCAGAGGAATCTGGGAAGGTAAATGCGGCCAGGCCTGATACGTGCCGAAGATCTTGGAAATACGGGCCTAACAATGACTCTCCAATGTACCTTAATGTCATGGACAAGGGGATTTTACTTTTTTTTATGCCCATTTTTTGTGTATTTTTCTTTATTTGTAATTTTCTGTAATTGTATTATCAGAGACTGGCAGCCCGCGTACTCTGGTCATTCCCATAAGTACTCCGCCTTCCATTCCACATCCACTGAAGTGTGGGCTTGCTAATTAACCAGTTTTATTTGTACTTCACTCTTCTTTCATATCCCTCTCTGGCTTTTTCTCTTCGCCCTTTCTCTTTCGTTCCCTTTTCGCCTTTCATACAGAAATCTACTTTTTATCTTCGGGGCCCTTCTTTTCTAAAACCTCCAAAACCCCGCCATTCTTCTCTAAGCCCTTCTCTAAAAACCCCCAAAACTCCTGCCATTCTTCTCTAAGGCCCCCAGACTCCAGCCTTTATTCTCTAAGACCTCCAGACCTTCACAGGTCTTCTCTAAGAGCCCAAAATCACCGCCCTTCGTCTCTAAGCCCTCCTTTTCTAAAAGCCCCAAACTCCGCCTCTTTTCTGTAATTCTATAAGACCCCCAGACCCCACCCTTCTCCTCCAAAACCCCCAAACTCCGTCTCTTTTCTGTAATTCTGTAAGACCACCAGACCCCATCCTTCTTCTCCAAAACCCCCAAACTCCGTCTCTTTTCTGTAATTCTGTAAGACCTCCAGACCCCACCCTTCTTCTCCAAAACCCCCAAACTCCGTCTCTTTTCTGTAATTCTGTAAGACCTCCAGACCCCACCCTTCTTCTCCAAAACCCCCAAACTCCGTCTCCTTTCTGTAATTCTGTAAGACCTCCAGACCCCACCCTTCTTCTCCAAAACCCCCAAACGCCGTCTCTTTTCTGTAATTCTGTAAGACCTCCAGACCCCACCCTTCTTCTCTAGAGCTCCCAAATCTTCATCCTTCTTATATATATATATATATATAATACATACGCTGAGAGTGGAACAAAGTGTCTCTGCTCAACTCAGTTCTTCTTTATAACATAAGATGGATTTTATTTCATTTTTTAAAAAAATTTAAATGTTCTTTTCTTCAGTTGTTTTCAGTTAAGGCAATGGTTCTTAGTTTTGTTACGAGTACAGATCCCAACCAGACTGCCCAAAATGTCCCAATATCCCCAACTGCAAGGCTGCCAAATCATTATAAATGAATGCTATATCATCTCTAATGTTATCACACACGATTAATGACTTCACAAGATGCTGACGGTTAGTTTTAGTCTACAGACGGAAAGCCTTTAGGGGGGTCGGGGTGGAAGGGCTGGGAGACAGTTGTAGTTTAACAACAGTTTTGTTTTCCTTTTAAAATTGGCCCCATATCCCAGTTACTAGGTTCCCATGATAAAACAGCACACCCAGTGTAACCTCAGTTGGGTCCCATATCCCAGCCACTAGGTTCCCATGATAAAACAGCACACCCAGTGTAACCTCAGTTGGGTCCCATATCCCAGTCACTAGGTTCTCATGATAAACCAGCGCATCCAGTGTAACCTCAGTTGGGTCTAATATCCCAGTCACTAGGTTCCCATGATAAACCAGCGCACCCAGTGTAACCTCAGTTGGGTCTAATATCCCAGTCACTAGGTTCCCATGATAAACCAGCGCACCCAGTGTAACCTCAGTTGGGTCTCATATCCCAGCCACTAGGTTCCCATGATAAACCAGCGCACCCAGTGTAACCTCAGTTGAACCTCTTCATTTGTGAAACTGCCAGACCTTGTTCTCTTTACTATGACTGACCTTACGCCCTATGCCCGCGGAACAGGCCAGTCGAGTACCCATTTTTTACAGCTGGATCTGTTCGAGGGCGTAGACGGAGAGCCACTATCGGGCGAACACCTGGGGTGAAAATACAGGTCACTATTAGCTGGTCTACTCTCATCCCCATACATATCAATAACTTCATGTTACGATCTGCGTGTATTAAACTTTTGTACATGAAAGATTTCGTTTCTCCAGAGACAAATGAAGAATGGAAACGTATATTTTCTTTCAAGCAGTATGCGCATATAGTTCTCATAGTGGATCAGTATCTTAAGTTCTGCTTTCTATACTTTCAAATGATAACAATAATAATAATAGAATACCCTTAATGGTGAGATGAGGCTAAGGTTCGAAGCCTTGCGAGGGAGAAATAATCAACTGTCTTGCCTAGCCTCTTCGACTGGAGTCTGCACTGTCTGAAAACCACTGAGTTTGATGCTCTGTCAGATTTGTGAGTCTGATATGATATGATATTCATGAGGCTGTGATATGGCGGTTGTTCCCATGGCTTTTTTTTTTCTTTAAAGAACCGGAATCTGGGTGACCCCAGCCTGAGTATGTACAGGAGTCGAGATAATTAACAGGCTCCACCTCTTGGGGGAGGGACTACTGGTGAAATACAAAATGCAGTGCCCCCACATAGCTAGTATTACAGTGACATCTACAAGCAACATCACTCTTCTCTTGTGACCCTGTGTCACAGTAAACACGTAGATACCGCAGAAGCAACACAGGCGTGGGTTTTTTTTTTGTTTGGGGGAGGGGGGAATACAACATGGAAGTATACCCTGACTAGTGTTATTCAACCAGGGGTGCGATGAAGTACGTGTGTACCCCTAGGTGTATCTCTCTCTCTCTCTCTCTCTCTCTCTCTCTCTGAACCTTAAGTGCCCAGGGCACATGGGGCTTCCGCAAGGGTTTTCCACAAATGCCTGTCTTTTGCCTTTTTTTCAGTTCTTGCCCAGGTGCGCCCTCTATTGCTCAACATCCTTTCTGTTGTTCTTCTCCATGTCTCTTTTGGTCTACCCTTACTTCTGTTCCCCTGTGGTGTCCATCTTAGTGCTGTTTTTGGTAGTGAGTTGTCAGTCATTCGGAGCACATGTCCCAACCATCGCCATCGTCTTTCCTCAATAATTGCTGTCAGTGGCTTCATCTGCATCTCTGCCAACAAGATGTTATTTCTTATGTGGTTTGGCCACAATATTTTTCTAATTCTTCGTAACCTAGGTGTATGTGTACCCTTAAATATACCTGCACCGTATGAGAAAACATCTTAGGGGGAACGTGAACAATATATATATATATATATATGTCAGTCTAATGGGGGTGAAATGTATCACTATCATAGGGGTAAAATGTAATAATTAGAGCAGTGTATTGTTTAATATTTTTTTTTAATTAAATTTTAATTCCTTTCAGTTTTAATATGTTAAATTGGAAGTAAATTATGTAGTTTATATTTAGATGCTCGCCCTATACCGTAAAATTTTGATTATTGCAATAGTGCACAAATTTAAAGGGTCCCATATCCCAGTCACTAGGTTCTCATGATAAACCAGCGCATCCAGTGTAACCTCAGTTGGGTCTAATATCCCAGTCACTAGGTTCCCATGATAAACCAGCGCACCCAGTGTAACCTCAGTTGGGTCTAATATCCCAGTCACTAGGTTCCCATGATAAACCAGCGCACCCAGTGTAACCTCAGTTGGGTCTCATATCCCAGCCACTAGGTTCCCATGATAAACCAGCGCACCCAGTGTAACCTCAGTTGAACCTCTTCATTTGTGAAACTGCCAGACCTTGTTCTCTTTACTATGACTGACCTTACGCCCTATGCCCGCGGAACAGGCCAGTCGAGTACCCATTTTTTACAGCTGGATCTGTTCGAGGGCGTAGACGGAGAGCCACTATCGGGCGAACACCTGGGGTGAAAATACAGGTCACTATTAGCTGGTCTACTCTCATCCCCATACATATCAATAACTTCATGTTACGATCTGCGTGTATTAAACTTTTGTACATGAAAGATTTCGTTTCTCCAGAGACAAATGAAGAATGGAAACGTATATTTTCTTTCAAGCAGTATGCGCATATAGTTCTCATAGTGGATCAGTATCTTAAGTTCTGCTTTCTATACTTTCAAATGATAACAATAATAATAATAGAATACCCTTAATGGTGAGATGAGGCTAAGGTTCGAAGCCTTGCGAGGGAGAAATAATCAACTGTCTTGCCTAGCCTCTTCGACTGGAGTCTGCACTGTCTGAAAACCACTGAGTTTGATGCTCTGTCAGATTTGTGAGTCTGATATGATATGATATTCATGAGGCTGTGATATGGCGGTTGTTCCCATGGCTTTTTTTTTCTTTAAAGAACCGGAATCTGGGTGACCCCAGCCTGAGTATGTACAGGAGTCGAGATAATTAACAGGCTCCACCTCTTGGGGGAGGGACTACTGGTGAAATACAAAATGCAGTGCCCCCACATAGCTAGTATTACAGTGACATCTACAAGCAACATCACTCTTCTCTTGTGCCGCTGTGTCACAGTAAACACGTAGATACCGCAGAAGCAACACAGGCGTGGTTTTTTTTTTGTTTGGGGGAGGGGGGAATACAACATGGAAGTATACCCTGACTAGTGTTATTCAACCAGGGGTGCGATGAAGTATGTGTGTACCCCTAGGTGTATCTCTCTCTCTCTCTCTCTCTCTCTCTCTCTCTCTGAACCTTAAGTGCCCAGGGCACACGGGGCTTCCGCAAGGGTTTTCCACAAATGCCTGTCTTTTGCCTTTTTTTTCAGCTCTTGCCCAGGTGAGCCCTCTAATGCTCAACATCCTTTCTGTTGTTCTTCTCCATGTCTCTTTTGGTCTACCCTTACTTCTGTTCCCCTGTGGTGTCCATCTTAGTGCTGTTTTTGGTAGTGAGTTGTCAGTCATCCGGAGCACATGTCCCAACCATCGCCATCGTCTTTCCTCAATAATTGCTGTCAGTGGCTTCATCTGCATCTCTGCCAACAAGATGTTATTTCTTATGTGGTTTGGCCACAATATTTTTCTAATTCTTCGTAACCTAGGTGTATGTGTACCCTTAAATATACCTGCACCGTATGAGAAAACATCTTAGGGGGAACGTGAACAATATATATATATATATATGTGTCAGTCTAATGGGGGTGAAATGTATCACTATCATAGGGGTAAAATGTAATAATTAGAGCAGTGTATTGTTTAATATTTTTTTATTAATTAAATTTTAATTCCTTTCAGTTTTAATATGTTAAATTGGAAGTAAATTATGTAGTTTATATTTAGATGCTCGCCCTATACCGTAAAATTTTGATTATTGCAATAGTGCACAAATTTAAATATCTTGGTACAACAATAATATCAGATGGTACATGTCCAAAAAAACAAACAAAAAAAAAAAACAGAAATAAAAAATAGAATGTATCAGGGGGGTATCATTTCAAAAAGTCAAAACTATTTTGTGCACTCTATCTTTGTTAATAGGTACTAGAAAAAAGAGTCTTGAAATACTACGTCGAGTCAGTGCTGCTATACGGAAGCGAGTCATGATCACTAACAAAAACCAGCAAGGAGAGCGCTAGATGCAGCTGAAATGTGGTTGCTACATGAATGTTAAGAATACCATGGACTGCTAAAATAACAAATGAAGAAGGCCATAGAAAAGCCACTGAGAAACGAACCTTAATAAACATACTACGGGGGGGGCATTCTAGGTTCATTGACAGAGAGGTCTTCAAAGAAGTTTACTGAACATATACATATATATATCTTACATCCTTTCCGTGCCGCTAAACGTCACATAGGGCTCGCGTGGTACTTCTCACTGTTCTGAAACTTCTTTGAGGACCTCTCTGTTTTTCGGTCTGACCAGGGTATGTGTTGCATCTTTCTCCCAAAAACCACATCTCTGTTGCTTCCAGTTTCTTTGTTATCTTTTTAGTGACTGCCCAAAGTTTCACAAACATATAGAAATATTGCTTCTACAAGTATATAGCTCATATTGGTAATCGATAGTACGGAAACAATATTTTCATTTAACATAAAAATCTCGAAATGGCAACTCTAATATCAAACATTTTAAAACTGAAACAAAGGTCACCAGCTGGCGGCCAGCGAGGTTATCATGAAAATGTCATGTGTCTTATCTTGTCTCCTTCCTCATATACCTTTCAGTTGAGGGGTCAGATAGTCTTGATAGGGCTCGACGATTTGCTTCATATAATGGGATATTTAATGCTTCTGTACTTTCCTCTCTCCATCTCCTGCGTGGGCGGCCTCTTCCTCTGTTACCTACAAATCTTAGTGTGAATGTTTTCTGTGATATACTGTCTGGTGGTAACCGTGTAACATGGCCAAACCATTTGACTTGCTGTTTCTGGATATAATGTAATACTGCTGGTACTCCAAGCTTTGCCCTGATGGTGTCATTTCTTATTTGGTCTGTTCTTGTCACATTTAGTATTCTCCTTAAACATCTCATTTCTGCGGTGATGATTTTCCTTTTGTTCTTGTCTGTTAGTGTCCCTGTTTGACATTGGTAACATGGAACTGGGAGGATTAATATGATTAAAATTAATTTTAAAAAAAAAACAACTTTTAACTAGTACCACGATTTTTAAAGATCTGAAACACAGTTTTAAAACAATCAGTTCGCTACTACATCATGTCACTTTCTGTCATGTCTATTTAAGTTAAAGATTTAGATGTGGCCCGCCTACTGGATGCCCACATACAGGTGTGGCCTTTGGGGCTGCTGAAGTGAGGCTGGACACCCCCCCCCAAAAAAAAACCAAACAAACCAAAAACCAAGTTATATCGTTGCGTGGGGCCTTTTATCTCTGACTTGATGCGCGCGCGCATGCAACACTCAATGATAACTGTTATCGGTGTATTTTGTCAAGTTTACATTCTTTCCCCCCATAGTTAGTTACCAAGAAAACTCTAAAAGAAGGACGTATGTGTGTTTTATCACAAAACCCATCTATTAGGACCAGTTTTCTTGAAAACTATTAACAAGGAAGCTATCTTCACATTATGTGATACTTCACACTTCAGCTTCCAGGCAGCAGCTGGCGCACGGTCTCGGGCCTGATGTTTGTAAATATTATTTGAAGCGCTTAATAAACATTAGATTATTTAAGAACCACAGTTTGTCTTAATGTGTGCTTTCTTCCAACTTTGTAGCCCTATGGGAGATTGTAATGTCAGATAAGAGAAGACCTGGTGCAGCTTTGCAGATACAAGGTTTGCTTGTTGGTGTCCCGAACGTCTGTCACGTGACTTTTCACGACACTGCCTAATTTCCTTCTTTACTAATACTCCTTCTAAATAGACTAACGTTCTTCTTCTTCTTCTTCTTCCTGGAACTGAAAGTGTGATGTGCGTGTGTTTTGCAGCCGATGTGTTGTAGCACAGCATCGTGGCGGATTACCAGTGGGTAATGGCAGCTATTTTTTTCAGTCATTGAGTGGAGGTAAAAAGCAGGGGAGGGGGGTTTGCAATAAATCCTTAGCAGGCTCCACCACCCTGACGATTATGGCATTCCGTGCCCCGTTAGCCATGTTAGACCTGTTACTGTGGGGGGGGGGGGGGAGGGTATCAAATGAGAGCAGGGACGGGGCCTTAGGTCTTGGTCGGATGTGGTTCGCCAGCCCTTATTCTGTCATGTCAGCTATAGGTCGCTGGCTACCAAATAAGACAGCGCCTTCTCTCCTACTTACACTGTCATGTCCGCTATAGGTCGCTGGCTACCAAATAAGACAGCGCCTTCTCTCCTGCTTACGTTCTCATGTCAGCTATAGGTCGCTGGCTACCAAATAAGACAGCGCCTTCTCTCCTACTTACACTGTCATGTCAGCTATAGGTCCCTGGCTTCCAAATAAAACAGCGCCTTCTCTCCTGCTTACGCTGTCATGTCCGCTATAGGTCGCTGGCTACCAAATAAGACAGCGCCTTCTCTCCTACTTACACTGTCATGTCAGCTATAGGTCCCTGGCTTCCAAATAAAACAGCGCCTTCTCTCCTGCTTACGCTGTCATGTCCGCTATAGGTCGCTGGCTACCAAATAAGACAGCGCTTTCTCTCCTACTTACGCTGTCATGTCAGCTATAGGTCGCTGGCTACCAAATAAGACAGCGCCTTCTCTCTTGCATTGGCGTTCCTGGCGCTGTCTTTAGCTGCACGTGCCCTGGCTAGAGTCAGGTGGACTTTGCCTGTCTGCTGAAAGTCTCTTCTTTTCCTGGTCCATCCCTGTAACTTTCAGAGATCGAATCGTCAGAGACGTTCCAAAACAAGTCTTTTTAGAAGTCATTGATAATGAACAATCAAAATTCTTTCCCCATGCCTAGAGAAGACTGATGTCAGAGAACTGGCAATCACTGGAAAACTCGAGCGGAAAAAAATGAAGAAGAAGACAGACGGAGAAATATTTTAACAGATTGATCAAGCGCTGGGAGAAATGAAAACTGCATCTTTGTTCTGATCTGTGACGAACAGAGAACTGCATCATTGTTCTGATCTGTGACGAACAGAGAACTGCATCATTGTTCTGATTTGTGACGAACAGAGAACTGCATCATTGTTCTGATTTATGACGAACAGAGAACTGCATAATTGTTCTGATCTGTGACGAACAGAGTAGTCAAGGTCAAGGAGACTTTTGTCGTCTTGCAATGTTGTACTAAAAGTTGTTTGAGGTTTCCGGTTCAGTTTTACAAAAAGATAGAAAAAGTCAGGAAAGTGGTCACGAACGAGAGTGACAGAGGGTAAGATGAACGAGAGTGACAGAGAGTAAGATGAACGAGAGTGACAGAGGGTAAGATGAACGAGAGTGATAGAGAGTAAGATGAACGAGAGTGATAGAGAGTAAGATGAAGGATAGTGACAGAGAGTAAGATGAACGAGAGTGATAGAGAGTAAGATGAAGGGTAGTGACAGAGAGTAAGATGAAGGATAGTGACAGAGAGTAAGATAAACGAGAGTGACAGAGAATAAGATGAACGAGATTGACAGAGAATAAGATGAACGAGAGTGACAGAGAGTAAGATGAACGAGAGTGATAGAGAGTAAGATGAAGGGTACTGACAGAGAGTAAGATGAAGGATAGTGACAGAGAGTAAGATAAACGAGAGTGACAGAGAATAAGATGAACGAGATTGACAGAGAATAAGATGAACGAGATTGACAGAGAATAAGATGAACGAGAGTGACAGAGAGTAAGATGAACGAGAGTGATAGAGAGTAAGATGAAGGGTAGTGACAGAGAGTAAGATGAAGGATAGTGACAGAGAGTAAGATGAACGAGAGTGATAGAGAGTAAGATGAAGGGTACTGACAGAGAGTAAGATGAAGGATAGTGACAGAGAGTAAGATAAACGAGAGTGACAGAGAATAAGATGAACGAGATTGACAGAGAATAAGATGAACGAGAGTGACAGAGAGTAAGATGAACGAGAGTGATAGAGAGTAAGATGAACGACAGTGACTGAGAGTAAGATGAACGAGAGTGACAGAGAGTAAGATGAACGAGAGTGACAGAGGGTAAGATGAACGAGAGTGACAGAGGGTAATATGAACGAGAGTGACAGAGAGTAAGATGAACGAGAGTGACAGAGAGTAAGATGAAAACATATTAACGAGGAACACATAACAATCCAATATTTCAACAAATGTTTTCTTTTTCAATGACCACTTAAAAAAAGAACACGCGAAAAATTGATGAAAAATTAAACAGCTCCTTTGGTTGCTTCATTGTAAGAAAGCCGGGTGCAAAACTGCCCACAGATAGTTGCAAGGTAATAACACACTTTCTTTACTCATCAAGTTATACAGCCAGATTTTGTATGGTGGGCTCAGCCATGCTGCGGGCTAGTCATGTTTATCTCCACAATTAGGATGTCTATTGCTCGGATTCTCTTTCCAGTACATGCCACAGAATTGCTGGTTTAGCGATATTGCTGGAGTCCCTTCGCAGCACGTGATCATTCTTTTGTGCTATAGAAATGAAGAAATGACCACGAACCACGTGACCAAATGTTTTGGTGTAAGGTGATTCCGTATGGAGAAATGATCTCGGAGCATGTGACCAGCCATTTTGGCACAGAAGTTAGTTGAAATGAAGAAATATAAATTCTTGGTACGGGATGTAATGAATGCATGAGCGACCTCTACTCTCCTAACTCTATGCTCTTTCATTATCCTCACAGCATCGGCTGCAAAGAACAAAAGCTATAGAAAGATCGTACAACAAAATGCCAAGCCCACAGCAACAACAGCTTGTGCGGGACAAAGCACCTCACAGAATAGACGGGCTAATAATTATTCTATCTTGTTTGAAAGAATAATAAATAATAGGCAAGCAGTAACAGGAACTCTGCTTGCCTCCACAACGCGAAGGAGCAACATGAGGAAGAAGTCAAGGCAAGCATAAATAATTTCAACAGCACAAAAAAAAAAGAAGGTAAAATCCCGTTGATGAAAGATCAAGACAACTTTACATACAGTTCCAATAAACGAAAAAGCTCTCACTTAACCTCTAACATAAACATACATATAAAAGAATATCCTTTATGCAAGCAGTGATATGTACTTAGAGATGAGTCTCCAAGAATAACAGATCGTGTGTTGAAAAATAACATATGAGATGGAGTCTAACGTCAACAAAACACGAAGGAATTGTTATTCTGAGCTCCTATAAGCATCTCATGTATTTTCAGAAGGCAGGAAAAAAGAAATGAAGATGCCGCTTGCAGACAACTGCACATGGGATACAGCGAACTTTGTTGATCCAGACTGCCCTCGTTAGCAATGGTAACACCAGGAGATGGTCGACTTGCAGGAGTCGAGCTACCGAACATGTAGACTGAGGGACTAATGGAATGTTTGCACAAGGGAATAAGGTATTATTTTTAATAATCAAGGATTCCAGACAGCGTGAAATAGCTACATTCATGGACGTGGCAGTTGTCTGGGCATGATCAGGTCCAGTGATACGGCTAAATCAGTAATGCGAAAGTAGAGGGCACTGGCCTTATGGGGGATGGGGACGGGGGGCGTTAGGAATATCTGGGGATGAGGACACAGAAAGAAAAAGTAGAGTGGGCACCATCAGATTCAGCTGAAAGAAAAAAAGGTTACGGAGGGCACATGGGATGTGGCAGGGAAGGTAAGGGGATGGGATGTGGCAGGGAAGGTAAGGGGACGGGATGTGGCAGAGAAGGTAAGGGGATGGGATGTGGCAGGGAAGGTAAGGGGATGGGATGTGGCAGGGAAGGTAAGGGGATGGGATGTGGCAGGGAAGGTAAGGGGATGGGATGTGGCAGGGAAGGTAAGGGGATGGGATGTGGCAAGGAAGGTAAGGGGACGGGATGTGGCAGAGAAGGTAAGGGGATGGGATGTGGCAGGGAAGGTAAGGGCACATTGGATGTAGCAGGGAAGGTAAGCGGACGGGATGTGGCAGGGAAGGTAAGGGGACGAGATGATGTAGGGAAGGTAAGGGGACGAGATGGTGTAGGGAAGGTAAGGGGACGGGATGGTGCAGGGAAGATAAGGGGACGGGACGGTGCAGGGACGATAAGGGGACGAGATGGTGCAGGGAAGGTCAGGGGACGGGACGGTGCAGGGAAGGTAAAGGGACGGGATGGTGCAGAGAAGGTAAGGGGGCGGGATGGTGCAGGGAAGGTCAGTTGATGTGATGGTGCAGGGAAGGTCAGGGGATGGGATGGTGCAGGGAAGGTAAGGGGACGGGATGGTGCAAGGAAGGTAAGGGGACGGGATGGTGCAGGGAAGGTCAGGGGATGGGATGGTGCAGAGAAGGTAAGGGGATGGTGCAGAGAAGGTCAGGGGATGGGATGGTACAAGGAAGGTCAGGGGATGGGATGGTGCAGGGAAGGTCAGGGGACAGGACGGTGCAGGGAAGGTAAGGGGACGGGATGGTGCAGGGAAGGTCAGGGGACGGGATGGTGCAGGGAAGGTAAGGGGACAGGATGGTGCAGGGAAGGTCAGGGAACGGGATGGTGGAGGGAAGGTCAGGGGACAGGATGGTGCAGAGAAGGTAAGGGGACAGGATGGTGCAGGGATGGTAAGGGGACGGGATGTGGCAGGGAAGGTAACGGGACTCTAGACAGAAAACGTTTTGGAAACCACTGCCCTTAAACAACCTAGAACAGGAGTGTTACAGCTTCAGCGCCCTCTGTGGCCCACCTGTGTGCGGGCCGGACCTAAACCAACTAACCTTTGCTAAAAACATAAAACTGAGGGGGAAAAATGAGTTATGAAGTAAATGTGAACCGAATGTTTTCAATTTATGCTGTGAAGAGACTTAATGTTACTTTTATTCCAATAAACTGTATTTTCATAACCTCGCGGGCTGCAAAAAAAAAAAAAAAGACCTCGCAGGCCATCATTTGAACAACCTTGAACAAGATTTTTGCCCAAGGACGCAGATTTCAGAAGGAGCACATGCTGACTTTCGATATGGTAGTCTTGTGTGGATCATTTAGCTGGCCTGGCTTGGGGTTGAGAGGAGTATGGAAGAGTTCCTTGGTTTGGCCAAGATTCTGTCAGCCTATCAGTCTTTCCTAGGGCGATCAAAGTGTAGGGTAGCGCCTCAACTATCAAAGTGTAGGGTAGCGCCTCAACTATCAAAGTGTAGGGTAGCGCCTCAACTATCAAAGTGTAGGGTAGCGCCTCAACTATCAAAGTGTAGGGTAGCGCCTCAACTATCAAAGTGTAGGGTAGCGCCTCAACTATCAAAGTGTAGGGTAGCGCCTCAACTATCAAAGTGTAGGGTAGCGCCTCAACTATAACAGTGTAGGGTAGCGCCTCAACTATCAAAGTGTAGGGTAGCGCCTCAACTATCAAAGTGCGGTAGCGCCTCAACCATCAAAGTGTGGGATAGCGCCTCAACTATCAAAGTGTGGGGTAGCGCCTCAATCATCAAAGTGTGGGATAGCGCCTCAACTATCAAAGTGCGGTAGCGCCTCAACCATCAAAGTGTGGGGCAGCGCCTCAACTATTAAAGTGTGGGGTAGTGCCTCAACTATCAAAGTGTGGGGTAGCGCCTCAACTATCAAAGTGTTGGATAGCGCCTCAACTATCAAAGTGTGGGGTAGTGCTTCAACTATTAAGGTGTGGGGTAGCGCCTCAACTATCAAAGTGTGGGGTAGCGCCTCAACTATCAAAGTGTGGGGTAGCGCCTCAACTATCAACGTGTGGGATAGCGCCTCAACTATCAAAGTGTGGGGTAGCGCCTTAACAACGGAAATGTGGGGTAGCGCCTTAACAACGGAAATGTGGGGTAGCGCCTTAACAACGGAAATGTGGGGTAGCGCCTTAACAACGGAAATGTGGGGTAACGCCTTAACAACGGAAATGTGGGGTAGCGCCTTAACAACGGAAATGTGGGGTAGCGCCTTAACAACGGAAATGTGGGGTAGCGCCTTAACAACGGAAATGTGGGGTAACGCCTTAACGTTGTCCCCCCCCCCCCCCCCCCCCATGGTGACGAAGTCTGGCCAGAAGCCACGTTGCTTACTTCTGCTCTGACTTTTTCAAAACGCTACAAAAACAAAATGGCTTTTTTTCAGCAGCATGATGCTGCTTGCTTGGAGAAAACAACTTAAAGTGATGTCTGTCTGAGCGAGGACACAAGGTAATATTCACTTCAGTAATCACTCCCAAAAGAAGCAGACTTACCTCTGCAACGAGAGGCGGATCTTCTTTCATGGAAATGAATTCCTACCCAGTTCAGATTTGATCCAGGGGGAAATGGGGACAAGAACACATTTTAAAGATAATAGTTGCTATAGCAACAAAGCGAGGTGCATAGGAGTAAATTTTACATACGACTGTAGGTGAAAGCGGAAAAAAACATTAAATTTCATCATCATCATCATCAATATTCTTCTTCTTCTTCTTCGTTCGATTAAATCTGAAATAAAAGCCGCCAACAGGCGTCAGAAATTATAACAAACCCTGGAGAAAGTCATGAGAGTCGCTTATGGAACTGTCCTTTTGGAGAAGGACTGAAAGGGTTGATGGGAAAATGCTAAGCGACCCGTTTATTACATCCGGGACTTGAAGTCAGGGGGGAGTCCGTGGATCGTTAATGAGAGTTGGTTTCCTTTCGCGAAACCCCGCGAACTTGGGTCCATCACCTGACATTTGACATTACCACGGAGGGGTTTTTTTTTTGCAAGACGTTGACATTGACATGGTTGGTAGAAGGCGCAGTAGGTGAAATATTAGATGATCACGTGTTGTTATGTTTAGTTGTTGATGATGTTACTAGAATGTAATTCATCCATCATCATCATTATCATCATCATTATCATCATCATCATCATTTTATTTGAAATTTTACTAACAATTTCAGTAAATACCAGGAACGAGTAAAAAAGGAACCCACAAATCAGGGGACTTAACCTGATATATGAAAACAAATAACAACATATGAAAATTCTGGAGGACGATACCAAAAAATTCTCTTCAATTTTTTTTCAGCTGGTTACGTTCTTTGATTTGCGGTTACTTTTAGATTCGCCCTCGTATGTAGCACATGAAATGAATATTTGCAACGCAGCAAAAAGCTAATTATAGGTATATGTCTTCTTCAATGTCCCTGGATATTATAGTTATATCTTCTTCAATGTCCCTGGATATTATAGTTATATATCTTCTTCAATATCCATGGATATTATAGTTATATCTTCTTCAATGTCCCTGGATATTATAGTTATATCTTCTTCAATGTCCCTGGATATTATAGTTATATATCTTCTTCAATGTCCATGGATATTATAGTTATATCTTCTTCAATGTCCCTGGATATTATAGTTATATCTTCTTCAATGTCCCTGGATATTATAGTTATATCTTCTTCAATGTCCCTGGATATTATAGTTATATCTTCTTCAATGTCCCTGGATATTATAATTATATGTCTTCTTCAATGTCCCTGGATATTATAGTTATATATCTTCTTCAATGTCCCTGGATATTATAGTAATATTTTCTTCAATGTCACTGGATATTATATTTATATCTCTTCTTCAATGTCACTGGATATTATAGTTATATATCTTCTTCAATGTCCCTGGATATTATAGTTATATGTCTTCTTCAATGTGCCTGGATATTATAGTTATATGTCTTCTTCAATGTCCCTGGATAATATAGTTATAGCTCTTCTTCAATGTCCCTGAATATTATAGTTCTATCTCTTCTTCCACCCGTGTGGTACCCGGGATCTGCAAAGAATAGGACCACTGTACCCTACCATGCATGATCGTAAAAGGCGACTAAGGAGGGTTCAGCATAGGGCCAGCAACCCTATCTGGTAGCCAGCGACCTATAGCTGACATGACAGTGTAAGCAGGGAAAGAGGGTGCTGTCTTATTTGGTAGCCAGCGACCTATAGCTGACATGACAGTGTAAGCAGGGAGAGAAAGCGTTGTCTTATTTGGTAGCCAGCGACCTATAGCTGACATGGCGCTACAAGCGGATTGGTCAGAATCAGACGGGGACAGGAGACCACAGAAGCTTGAAGTGTCTCAAAACAAAGTTTTAGAAGCTTGAAGTGTTTTAGAACAAAGTTTTAGAAGATTAACGATGTGATTCAATAAAACTTCTCTCAGCAAAATCCTCATCATAACATCGGCTCTGATGATGTTTTGCTTGTGTTTCATATGATTATACTGAATGTAACTGATGTAATATTCTGTCGGACATGCTGAGTATAATTCTTCGAGCAGTGGAGCGAGGAGAGGGGAACTAGCGGAAACATACACACACTCTCCCGTCTCTCAGGGTCCCTGCCGACATGTGTAGAACATCACGTCCTTCCACAACCCTCGGTCCCTTGCGCATCTCAACAGGCTTGTCACTGAGCATTTCCTGTGCCAGGATGCCAAAACATCTTTTCTCTCTGACTCTCTGTCTTTTTCTACCTTCGGTCTTCTCTGGTGTCATTAAGTGCACTTGGTTACCTCTATTCCAAACATGGCCCACAAATCCAGGTTTTCGTTGTCTGATCTTTGTTATAATTGTCCTTGTTTATTGTGCCTCGTTCAGAAATTCCTTGTTCGATTTTCTCGCTGTTTATGGTACCTTCAGTAGCATTCTTAAGAGCCACATTTCAGCCGATTCCTGCCTTCCTTCTTTGTATCTCTTTACTGGCCATTCAGGCTTCACGTCCATATGACAGCACTGGTTCAATGTAACACTGCAGCACTCTCTTCCAGACTCTCACAGATAGTGATTTATTGCAACGTATGTATTTCAACTTTCAACTAGGAAAACACACTAGAAAACCGTTCTAAAAAACAAAAATTTTTTTTAGTAAGTCTCTTGCTAAGGCTTGCTGACCTTAGAAGTCAAAGTGCAGCTGTAAATGTTATTCTACTGCCAAAGTTCTGGATTGACTTTCTAGCAAGCGATGGACAAATTAAGCTCTTAACAAGCTCAACATGGCTGCCTTTCAAGTTTTTATTTCTACCATCGAAGGTCTGAGCGGCCAAGAGCAGTCGATGATAGTGGATATTTATAACAAGGACAAAGTTTGAGCACAAAACATTAAATTATAGTTATATGTCTTCTTCAATGTCCCTGGATATTATAGTTATATATCTCCTTCAATGTCCCTGGATATTATAGTTATATATCTTCTTCAATGTCCCTGGATATTATAGTTATATGTCTTCTTCAATGTCCCTGGACATTATAGTTATATATCTTCTTCAATGTCCCTGGATATTATAGTTATATATCTTCTTCAATGTCCCTGGATATTATAGTTATATGTCTTCTTTAATATCCCTGGATATTATAGTTATATATCTTCTTTAATATCCCTGGATATTATAGTTATATGTCTTCTTCAATGTCCCTGGATATTGCGGTGAAGATGTCCCAGGCACTGCGTGGTGTCGGCTCAGAAGTGGGTCATGGAAGCTGGGCTTTTTTTTTCAGTCCCTGAGTACAGCTAAAATGCAGACTGGAACACTTCTTTAGCAGACTCCACCACCATGGGGGCTATGACAATCCCTGCCGCCCCCCCCCCCCCGTTAACCAGGCTCGGCCTGTTACTGGTGGCACCAAAAACGAGGCGGGACAGGGTCTTGGCCAGATATGGTCCGCCAGCTCTGACTCCAGCCATTTCTGCTATGGATTGTTTATTACCAAATCAGGCGGCGTCTTCATCCCATTAATTACACACACACACACACACGCACACACACACACACACATATATAACTACCATCTTGTACCATTTCCTCATATAAGTTTGGCTGTAATTGCCTTCCAGCCGGCCTTAAAAGCTTGCTTTAACAGTGCATCAATCAAACCTGAATCCAGTACAGCTCTTGGTGTTGCCCGCATACCTATGTACCTATGTCGTTGTCGTCTTCTTCCTGTTTTTTTCTTCATTTTTCTCCCTCAAACATTACCATCATTATAATATTATGCCTTCTGACATGACCTATATGATTGCCTAGTGTCTGTTGTCTATGTTTTCTACTATTCTTTTTTTTTCTCTTTAATTTCAGCTGATTTAGTACTTCTTTGTCTAGTTTCCTTCGGTGTTTATAGAAAACACTCCATTCTTTTGTGTATTCTTATTGTCATGCCAGCAGCAGATGTTGGTACCTGACATTTGTTTTAGGGAAACTACTTCCACAACTTGAAAATATTTTTTCGCGCAAGAGGAGATACACTAAAGTGTGCTGTAAAGAAGGCTGATCTTGTACTAAAGTAAAAACAGCATTCTCATTTGAAAGCAGCCTGCTCAGACATATACAGCACTATCAAGTTAAAAACAGCCTTCTCGGGTAAAAACATCCCCGGGTAAAAACAGCCTTCTCGGGTAAAAAAAAAGAACACTGTTAAATAAAAACAGCCTTCTCATGCATGCACAATATCTTCTGATAAACACAACGCCCTCAAGTAAAGAACAGCATTTCCATGGTAAAAAAAAAGAAAACAGCATTTTCCGGTACAAATGGAGAATGTTCCAGAAGAATGCACTAAATTATGTATGCGAACTGAAAGTTGGCAGACATTAAAAAGTAAAGTGGCAGCCACTCGTTTGAAATAAGATATAATTGATGCCGACTGGCAGTAACCAAGATAGATGGAGGAACATGTTAAACATAGCAGTGCAGGAGCGAGTTACGGGCAACTAACCCGGATGCGGTAACATGAGACTATATTTAGCAACAGAACGTGAAGACCGTGACACTGTAAAATAAAATAACTTCCAGGGCCCAAGATGAATGTGAGCGCGGTCAACGATCAAACCAGACGCAGGCCAAGACCCTATTCTATCACCCAGTGGTGCCCCAGTTGCGTAGGGATCGCGGTGGGGAGACAACATGGTCCTAAAAGTGCGCTGAGTTGAAATTGTGCTGGGCCCCGTAAGGCACATAATTGCGACACATAGCAACAAAGGCCCTTTGGGATATGTGTAACGACGACGAAAAAGAAGAAGACACAGACATTCCACGTCAGTCCTGTACCAGAGTTGTACTATATACTTAACCAGTGTTGTACCTTTCACTCTTTTCCAGATATTCAATTGTAAATCCTTTTCTTTGAACAACTGGACAAATGCTGAACGTTGAGACCAACTTGTTTGTGTATTCTCACTCACTCATTACAGTCCAACAAACAGAGATACGTTACAGGTATTACTGAGCATCTCGTTGTGTAGTGCATATTTAGTGTTTTATACAGATAAATCGAAAGAGACAGAAGAGGAAAGAGCGAAGTAAGAGAGAACAGAGAGAGAGAGAGAGAGATGAAGAGAGAGAAAGATAGAAATAGAGCGGAAGTCAGACATGCAAAAAGGAGAGATGAGAGAAAGAGAGAGAGGAGAGAGAGACAAAGCGAAAGAGAGAGAGGAGAGAGAGACAAAGCGAAAGAGACAGTGAGAGAGAGCAAGACAGAAAAAGATATAAAACTAGAGAGAGAGAGAGAGAGAGATAGGGACAGACAGACAGATAGAGGAAAAAAAGAGGAGAAATGAGAGAAAAAAATAGAAAAAAGAGAGGAAAAAGACTGAGCGACAGAGAGAGAGAGAGAGAGAGAGAGAGAGAGAGGATACAAATATGGAGATGAGAGTGTAAAGAAAGATATTATAGTTATATGTCTTCTTCAATGTCCCTGGATATTATAGTTATATATCTTCTTCAATGTCCCTGGATATTATAGTTATAGCTCTTCTTCAATGTCCCTGGATATTATATATCTTCTTCAATGTCCCTGGATATTATAGTTATATAACTTCTTCAATGTCCCTGAATATTATAGTTATATCTCTTCTTCAATGTCCCTGGATATTATAGTTATATGTCTTCTTCAATGTCCCTGGATATTATAGTTATATATCTTCTTCAATGTCCCTGGATATTATAGTTATATATCTTCTTCAATGTCCCTGGATATTATAGTTATATATCTTCTTCAATGTCCCTGGATATTATAGTTATATATATTCTTAAATGTCCCTGGATATTATAGTTATATATCTTCTTCAATGTCCCTGGCTATTGCGGTAAAGATGTCTCAGGCACTGCGTGGTGTAGGCTCAAAAGTGGCTCATGGAAGCTGGGTTTTTTTCAGTCCCTGAGCACAGCTAAAAAGCAGACTGGAACACTTCTTTAGCAGACTCCACCACCATGGGGGGCTATGACCATCCCTGCCCCCGTTAACCAGGCTCGGCCTGTTACTGGGGGTACCAAAAGATGAGACGGGACAGGGTCTTGGCCAGACATGGTCCGCCAGCTCTGACGCCAGCCATTTCTGCTATGGATCGTTGATTACCACATCGGGCGGCGTCTTCACCCCATTAATTACACACACACACACGCGCGCGCGCACACACTCACACACGCACACACACACACATATATAACTATCATCTTGTACCATTTCCTCATATAAGTTTGGCTGTAATTGCCTTCCAGCCGCCCTTAAAAGCTTGCTTTAACAGTGCATCAGATCAAACCTGAATCCAGTACAGCTCTTGGTGTTGCCCGCATACCTACGTACCTATGTCGTTGTCGCCCTCTTTCTATTTTTTCTTCATTTTTCTCCCTCAAAAATTACCTTCATTATAATATTATGCCTTCTGACATGACCTATATGATTGCCTAGTGTCTGTTGTCTATGTTTTCTACTATTCTTTTTTTTCTCCTCAATTTCAGCTGATTTAGTACTTCTTTGTCTAGTTTCTTTCAGTGTTTATAGAAAACACTCCATTCTTTGTGTATTCTTATTGTCATGCCAGCAGCAGATGTTGGTACCTGACATTTGTTTTAGGGAAACTACTTCCACAACTTGAAAATATTTTTTCGCGCAAGAGGAGGTACACTAAAGTGTGCTGTAAAGAAGGCTGATCTTGTACTAAAGTAAAAACAGCATTCTCATTTGAAAGCAGCCTGCTCAGACATATACAGCACTATCAAGTTAAAAACAGCCTTCTCGGGTAAAAAAAAAGAACACTTTTAAATAAAAACAGCCTTCTCATGCATGCACAATATCTTCTGATAAACACAACGCCCTCAAGTAAAGAACAGCATTTCCATGGTAAAAAAAAAGAAAACAGCATTTTCCGGTACAAATGGAGAATGTTCCAGAAGAATGCACTAAATTATGTATGCGAACTGAAAGTTGGCAGACATTAAAAAGTAAAGTGGCAGCCACTCGTTTGAAATAAGATATAATTGATGCCGACTGGCAGTAACCAAGATAGATGGAGGAACATGTTAAACATAGCAGTGCAGGAGCGAGTTACGGGCAACTAACCCGGATGCGGTAACATGAGACTATATTTAGCAACAGAACGTGAAGACCGTGACACTGTAAAATAAAATAACTTCCAGGGCCCAAGATGAATGTGAGCGCGGTCAACGATCAAACCAGACGCAGGCCAAGACCCTATTCTATCACCCAGTGGTGCCCCAGTTGCGTAGGGATCGCGGTGGGGAGACAACATGGTCCTAAAAGTGCGCTGAGTTGAAATTGTGCTGGGCCGCGTAAAGCACATAATTGCGACACATAACAACAAAGGCCCTTTGGGATATGTGTAACGAGGACGAAAAATAAGAAGGCACGGACATTCCAGGTCAGTCCTGTACTAGAGTTGTACTATATACTTAACCAGCGTTGTACCTTCCAGTCTTTTCCAGATATTCAACTGTAAATCCTTTTCTTTGAACAACTGGACAAATGCTGAACGTTGAGACCAACTTGTTTGTGTATTCTCACTCACTCACTACAGCCTAACAAACAGCGATACATTACAGGTATTACTGAGCATTTCGTTGTGTAGTGCATATTTAGTGTTTTATACAGATAAATCGACAGAGATAGAAGAGGAAAGAGCGAAGTAAGAGAGAACAGAGAGGGAGAGAGATGAAGAGAGAGAAAGATAGAAATAGAGCGGAAGTCAGACATATAGGGAAAAAAAGGAGAGATGAGTGAAAGAGGGAGAGGAGATAGAGACAAAGCGAAAGAGAGAGAGAGAGAGCAAGACAGAGAAAGATATAAAACTAGAGAGAGAGAGAGGAGAGAGATAGGGACAGACAGACAGATAGAGGAAAAAAAGAAGAGAGATGAGAGAAAAAAATAGAAAAAAGAGAGGAAAAAGACTGAGCGACAGAGAGAGAGAGAGGATACAAATATGGAGATGAGAGTGTAAAGAAAGAAAGGTGAAGGTGAGAGGAAGAGAGAGAGAGAGAGAGAGGAAGAGAGAGAACATACAAGAAGTGAGACGAAAGCATGAGAACAATGAGGGGGAAGAACGAGAGAAGGAGAGAGAGATAATGAGAGAGAGAAGACTACAAAGATGGAGATGAGAGAGAAAAGCAAGAAAGAGGGAGAAAGAGAGAGGGGGGGGGGGACGAAAGGAAAAGAGAGAGATGGTTAAGAGAAAGAGAGCGAGGGAGAGAGAGAGAGCGAAAGAAAAAGAGATCTAGAGAGAGCAAGAGAGAGAGAGAACGAGAAAGCGAAAGAATTGCAAAGACAGAGGAGAAAGAGAGAGAAAAATGAGAGTGGGCGAGACGAGACAGAGAGAAAACGAGAGCAAAAGAAAGAGAAAGAAAAAGAGAGATGTTTACAAATCTACAACACAAGTTCTGAGAATGATGGTCAAAAAATGCAACACACCGAATCAATGACCTGCCTATCCTTTCTCTCTTACACATCATCACCCTAGCAACCGACTCAAGCGCTGAATTGAAAAAAAAAAAAACCCAATGCTTTCCCCATTCTTTTTGCTGTGTCTGCGATATACCTTATACGAGAGTACTCGCTGGAAGTCGATGACACATTTATTGAGGAAACGACAGAAAATACGCAACTTCTACAACTGGTTAATTTGCCAGGCTATTTTGGTTGCACTTAAATTTAACCCGTCAACAATTTTTATGGAATTTCAAAAAAATTTAAAACTGTTACTTTCAGCTTGCTTGTGAAAGAGTTTTTTTTTTTTTGGGGGGGGGGGGGGGGGAGTTCGGATTTCAAAAAATATAACTTTGTTCTTTGTGGAGAATATGTCTGGAGAGAGGACATTCTAGAAATTTGAGATGATAAGTGGACAGCTGTCCTGGACGATTTTCACAGCTACCTGTTACTATTCTATACTTCAGCTTTCTATGTGTGTGTGTGCGTATGTCCGTGTATGTGTGCGCGTATGTCCGTGTGTGCGTGCGTGTGTGTGTGCGCATGTGTGTGTGCGTGTGTGTGTGTGTGCGTGTGTGTGTGTGCGTGTGTGGGTGTGTGTGCGCGTGTGAGTGTGTATGCGTGTGTGTGTGCGTGTGTGTGTGCGTGTGTGTGCGCGTGTGTGTGCGTGCGTGTGTGCGTGTGTGTTGCGCATGTGTGTGTGCGTGTGTGTGTGCGTGTGTGTGCGTGTGTGTTTGGAATGACAATTTGAAAGATTGGAAAAACAGTTTGATGGTTTGGAAAGACAGTTTTAAAATTTGGAAGAACAGTTTGATGGTTTGAAAGGACAGTTTGAAAGAACAGTTTGATGGCTTGGAAGGACAGTATGAAAGTTTGGAAGAACAGTTTGATGGTTTGAAAAGACAGTTTTGAATTCTCTGTATCTACTTTTCTATCATGTTTATTTGTCTACAGTACACCGTGTCTAATTTTTTTTTAATACTACTCTGTCCACTCACTGACACTTGAACTCCTTCATTCACTGTAATTTATCTCGCACATTCTTTTTTTTTTTTAACTTTTCCCTCTCATTTACCCTCGGCGTAATTTACCCTCTTTACAATTTTATCCAGTTCATTTAGTTCACTCTTCATAATCCAGGTCATCTTTTGCATCTTGTTCCCGCTATCCCCCCCCCCTCCCCACCCCACCAATTCAAAATCCACAGAATAGAACAGAGTAGAAAAATCATGATTTATCTCCCTTCATCCTACCGCCATACAGATTGTCTCCACTTGTTTCTCAACTTCCTTTTCATAGTTTGTCCCCTTTTCTAAAATAGTTTTTGAAATTCCCTAGCCACTTTATTGGGGGGGGGGGGGGCGGATATAGAATTCCCCATAAAATCCTCACTTTATTCCAACCGGCTGTCGCCATTGGCTCGTTTTTTTTATCCTGGGGGGGGGGGGGGGGGGAGTAACTTTATTTTCTGGGTTAGTGATCAAATATTTGTCATCTGGAACATAGAACTTTTTTTTGTTCTTGCTCGGAGTGCTGCGTGACTATGTGTTTTGTTCTTGTTCTTGTTCTGTGGAGATGAAGGCATGGTTCTTGATCGCGTGATCACGCTAGAGGGAGGGTTTTTTTTCCAGATTCTCAATGTCCTGAGGAAAGGAAAGTTACAAGAATTAAAAGAGGGGTTGTGGGTGGGACTGGGTTGATGTTTTCTTACTATGACCCAGGCAAAGTATCAGCATTCATGGACATCTTCCTTCGGCTGATTCTTATCTCTGTGGCATACTTGTATGATTAAAATGAAACCTGTGCGTAGAAAAGAAAGGGGTAGGGTGGGGAAAGCTATAATATTCTCCAGTGTCTGTCCACATAGAGCTTTGTTTGCATTACATCAGGAAGACTGCGTGGTCTCAGGGTTAAGCGATAGCCTCCGGTGTTGGAAAATTGCGGGTTCGAATCCCACCAGAATTAGCAGAGATTTTTTTTTTTGGTCGTTTTTTTTTTCTTTTTGATTTTTTTTTTTAAATCATGGGTCTTCCATCAGTAAGTTCCACTTGGTCTCTTTACAGAGGGACAGAACGCCATTGTGTACTGTCGTGCACTTTAAGGCTTCCTTGGAAGTTGGATATCGCGAGAAGAGCAGGCCAGACGACCGCTGTTGGGCAAAATCTACCATGGAAATGGACGCAGGCGCTTAGAGTGTCTATGCTTCCTCCAGCACCCCTTTCTGAGATGATAATTAGACCTCACTTTGGGGAGGAGGAGGAGGAGGAACAACGCCAGAGTAGACATGAGAATGTCCTGACTGTGTTGAAGTCACTTCTTGAACAACGACCAAACGAGTGTGTTATTCTCCTTTCAGCCCGCCACATCCTACTTCGGTTCAGTATATTTTTAGAACCCGATTCATTACCCAGTTTCGAGCCCTGTCTACTCGGCCGAACTACTGTCTTTTCATGGCACTGTTAGAAAGTAGAATAGGGTCTTACTTGGTTGTTGTTTGCTTACACTGACGTACTCAATCAGTTGTGGGTCGCTGGCCACTGTTTCGTTCAGCTTCGTCTTGAAATTCAACCTTCGGTGGGAATATTTCACAACATGGGCTGTCACGTGAGATTCAGTGGCGGGCATTTTGTTCAGGAGGGATTCGGGACTTAACGTTACGTTCACCTGTCCGGGTTTCAATAAGTACCTGAAGCAAAGAGTCGTTCTGATTGGTCAGTTTGTGCTCACAACAAAGATTTTGCTGCTACTACTACTACTACTACTACTACTACTACTACTACTACTACTACTACTACTACTACTGCTACTACCTATTATTACCTATTACCAATACTACTACCTACTACAACTACTACTACTATTACTACTGCAACACACTACTACTACTACTACTACTACCGCCTACTACTACTTACTACTATTACTACTACTGCTGATGCTACTGCAACTACTACTACTGCTATACTGCAACCATACCACTTATTGCTACTACTATCATTCCTACTACTAAATAACTACTAAGTTATCCTGCATCTTTTGCATACAATGACATATATCACATTACGGGACTCGCATGTGAATCCCTCATGGAGAGTGAGGATAATTTTGTGACAGATTATCGTTTTCGTTTCCCAGACAACCGTGCGGGTAACACACCGGGAGGGTTTACATTTCATAGTGCCACCATATGTACCATTCCGCTTCAGGTGGCTATGGACGAGGACGTCCTAAAGATTTGGGTCCTGTTTGTAGCATTTCTATGGCTCCATTGATTTATGCATTCTGTTATCACACCTTTGCTGCAGTGGCTTCGTGTATAGTTATATACTTAGTTGTGTATACTTATACAGGGGCCGGCTAGCGTAGTGGTTAGAGCACTCGTCTAGCAACCAAATGGTCGAGGGTTCGAATCCCCAGCTGAGCGGGATTTTTTTTCCGACCAATACGGCCCTGAGGTCGAACCAGCCTCGTAAAATGGGTACCAGAGAAAATCTGGGAAGTAAAGGCAGCGAGGAAAGGAACTGGTCACCCTACCTCATACGCTGATGACCCAGCATAATGAGGTCTCTAACGCTTCACCCCCTACGGCATTTGAAATGCTATGGGACTATCTTTACTTTTTATACTTATACACTATTTATTCTTGTGTTACTACAACTACCACTACTACAACTACCACTACTTCAACCGCAACTGCCATTACTACAATTACCACTAATACAACTACCCTACAACTATCACCACTACTACAACTACCACTACTACAACTACTACCACCACTATTACTAGCACTACTACTACAACTGAATTCCATCGTTTGGATATACAGGATGATATTTTGGGTTAACGTGTATAAAGAAAAAAAAAAAAGAACATTATCTCATCTTAAGTTTAAGCCGAAAGCGAAGCAAAACCCTGCTAAATAACGTGTCACGTGATTATCTGACCTACTTTAATTTCCTCCAGGAATGTAGGCGAGTAATGACAAGCAGTTGTCGTTCTTGCCTCAGACAAACACTCCACACTCGGCTTACTTCCCTTTACACCCTCTGACAAATGGAACGAAAACACGTCACAGAGCAAGTTGTCTTGGTGAAACTTTATTCATGTTTCCGTAAATCCCCGAAAGAGTTAGAATGCTTATGTGTTTTGTGAATAATGGACCGATACGCTTGTTAACTTCGCCGAAAATAACCGTAAGGTGGTAATATATGTGTCTGTGTGTAAAGTTTGTGTAGAAATGAAAGTGGACATTTAGCCTCGTGGAAGTTTTCCTAATAAAGTATGGAAAACAAATATATTTGTGTAACATTAGCCCAGTTCCAGAGGTGGAATGGGCAAGGTGGATTGTAGTACAGAGACTGGAAGTCTTGACACTGGTCTAAGCTACATCACACAGACAGGCTGACTGATTACATAAAAGAAATGACAAACTGCGCTAAAACTGGTTATGGTAATGAAAATGGCGTATGGTCCAGTTTTACAAAAAGATAGAAAGAGTGGGGAAAGCGGGGAGAGACAGGAATGACAGAAAGCAAGATGAGTACATATAAATGAAGGACGCGCAACAATCCAATATTTCGGCAAAAGCCTTTTTTCAAGGATCGTATACAAAAGCAACAAGACAGATAAAAACATGAAAAATGTTTGAAAAATACATAGCTTTTTGGGCTTCTCCTTGCAAGAAAGTTCGGCACGAAATGGCGAAATCGGACATTAATCTTGAATAAAATTCTCTACTTTATTTGTTGAATGATACCTTCAGGCTTCTGTTGGAGAGAAAGAGTGAGAAAAAGAGAGAGAAAGAGAGAGAGAGAAAGAAAGAGAGAGTAAGAGAGAAGAGAGTAAGAGAGAACGTGATAGAGACAGAGAGAAATAGTGATAGAGAGAAAGAAAGAGAGTGATAGAGAGAAAGAAAGAGTGATAGAGAGAAAGAGAGAGTGATAGAGAGAGAGTGACAGAAAGAAAGAAAGAGAGTGATAGAGAAAAAAAAAGAGAGAGAGAAAGAGTGATAAAGAGAAAAAGGGAGAGTGATAGAGAGAGATAAAGAGTGATAAAGAGAGAGAAAGAGAGAGTGATAGAGAGAGAGATAGAGAGAGAACGAGAGAGAGTGATAAGAGAGACAGAAAGAGAGAGAAATAGAAAGAATGAAAAAGAGAGAGAAAGAGAGAGAATTATAGAGAGAGAAAGAGAGAGTGAAAGAGAGAGGGAGAGCGATAGAGAGGGAGAAAGAGAGAGAAAGAGAGAGTGATAGAGAGAGAAAGAGAGAGAATAATAGAGAGAGAGAGAAAGAGAAGGAGAGAAGGAGAAATAGAGAATTTTAGAGAGAGAGAGAAAGAGAGAGAGTGATAGAGAAAGAAAGAAAGAGTGAGAGAGAAAGAAAGAGAACGAGAGAGAGAGTGATAGAGTGATAGAGATAGAGTGTGATAGAAAGAGAAGGAGGGAAAGAGAAAGAGAGAAAGAGAGAGAGCGTGATAGAGAGAGAGAAAGAGAGAGAGAAAGAGTGATAGAGAGAAAGAAAGAGACAGTGATAGAGTGATAGAGAGAGAGAGATAAAGAGAGAAAGAGAGAGATATAGAAAGATATAGAGAGAGAGAAAGAGAAAGAGAGAGAGTGATAGAGAGACAGAACGAGAGAGACAGAAAGAGAAAGAAATAGAAGGAACAGGAGAATTATAGAGAAAGAGGGAGAGAGGGAGAGTGGTAGAGAGAAGAAAGAGAGAGTGATAGAGAGAGAGTGATAGAGAGAAAGAGAGAGTGGTAGTGAGAGAGAGGGAGAGAACGAACGACCGAACATATTTTATTTTCAAAGAGTTAAGAATTGGGCACGCAGGCCCGTCTGACATTCTGCCCTTCATCATACAGCTTTCACTCAGTCACAGTCATTCAGCATTTATAAATGAGCATTAATAATCATGAAGACACAATTAAATGATTACATAAATAAATAATAAACTTCTCTCTTGTTCATACACTCCACACTCTGATTTATGCAGTAGCATGAAAATAAATTTGCATTCTTACATTCATTCAAAACTAAAATTTATAGAAAAGCTGTTAAAAAATAGAACAGTCAAGCCACACTTTAAACTACTTTAGACTATGTTTAGCGAGGCATGTACTCCATAGCATACAGAATGTTGACAAAGTTTGAAGTTATAAGACGGTGTTATAAGAGAGACAGAGAGAGGGAAAAAGAGATTGAAAGAGAGAGAGAGACAAAGAGAGGGAAGGAGAGAGACAGAGAGAGACTGATAGGGAAAGAGAGAGAGAGAGAGACATGGAGAGAAAGACAGAGAGGGAAAAACAAAGAGAAAACAGAGAGAAAGCGAGCAGAAAGAGAGAAAGACAGAGAAAGAGAGAGAGAGAGAAAGAGAGAGGGAAAGAGAGACAGTGAGAAGGAAAGAGAGTGATAGAGAGCGAGAGGAAAGAGAGAGACAGAGAGAGACTGATAGGGAAAGAGAGAGAGAGACATGGAGAGAAAGACAGAGAGGGAAAAACAAAGAGAAAACAGAGAGAAAGCGAGCAGAAAGAGAGAAAGACAGAGAAAGAGAGAGAGAGAGAAAGAGAGAGGGAAAGAGAGACAGTGAGAAGGAAAGAGAGTGATAGAGAGCGAGAGAGAAAGAGAGAGACAAAGGGAGAGAATGAAAGAACATACTTTATTTTCAAAGGATTAAGAATTGGGCACGCAGGCCCGTCTAACATTCTGCCCTTCATCATTCAGCTTTCACTCAGTCACAGTCATTCAACATTTGTTAATGAGCATAATAAACATGAAGACGCATTAAATGATTACATAAATAAGTAATAAACTTATCTCATGTCCATACACTCTACACTCTGATTAATCAACAACATGAAATAAACTTGCATTCTTACATTCATTCAAAACTAACAAATTTATAGAAAAGCAATATTTAAACAAAAATTACAACACTTAAGTCATACTTTAAACTATGCTTGTGGAAGCATATAGTCCATACCAAACAGATGTTGACAAAGTTTAAAGTTATAAGAACGAATATTACTTATATGTTTTACGTGAATTGACAGGGCATTCCAAAAGTGGGCAGCTGAGTAAGAAAAGCTTTTTTTTAAACATGTCAAGCCTTGGTTTTGGGAGAATACAATTGCTTAAGTGTTGACTGTGTTTTGGGTTGGATTTGAACAATGACCACAATAGGGTGGAGTATTGTGCGGTAGAATTTTATGAATTAACTTGGCCTTGTTGAAAAGAAATCTCTTCTTGAGGAGTAGAATATTAAGATGTTTGTCCTTATTTGTAATGCGTGCTGCATGTTTGTCATCTGTAAGCTTTACTGCTCGTTTTTGAAGTGAGTAAAGTATTTTCATGTTTGACATGGAACAACACCATCCCAGACTGTGGAACAGTAGTCAAAGTGTGTTTGTATCTGTGATAAGTAGTATATTTTTCTGGTGTCTATGTCAAGAAAATGTTTAATTTTAGTAAATTGGTAAACTTTCTGTGCAGTGAGTTTGGTTAGATTGTCTACATGTTGATTCTAGCTGAGGTGGTGGTCAATCGTGAGACCTAGAGTTTTATGTGCACTAACATTCTCTATCTGTGAAGTTCCAGCATGGAGCTGTAGTGTTGTTGTTGGTGAAACTGTTAATTTCTGTCTTGTTGTAATGAGCATGGATTTTGTTTTACTGGTGTTTATGAGCATTCTGTTGTTATTGCTCCAGTTAATTAGACTGTTTATTTCAATTTGAAGAGTTGACTCAAGGTTAATATAGTCATTGTCACTTGTGTAAACTGTGCAGTCATCAGCAAAGAGGTCACAAGATGATTTTTTGAGATGAAGTGGAAGATCATTGATGTAGATGGTAAACAGGAGAGGACCAAGAATAGATCCCCTTGAAACGCCATTATCAACCACAGATGAACTTGACTTAGAGTTTTTAAGGCAAACTACCTGTTGCCTGTTGGAAAGAAAAGATATAATAAATTTTGTCAAGTCAGAGTATAATCTATAAGTCTCAAGCTTTCTAATTAGGATTGCATGATCAATCATGTCAAATGCTTTTTTAAAGTCAACAAAGGCAGCAACAATAATTTACCATCGTTTATATTAGATAATCAACACTCTGTCATTTTTGTGAGAGCTATGTGACAGGAATGTTTCGGCCTAAAACCTGACTGACAGTCAACAATCAAATCATTTTCTTGCATGTGTTGTAAGGTTGTTTTTTTATGTGTTTTTCTGGGTGTTTTGACAAAGTCGATAGAATGGAAATTGGTCTATAGCTTGAGGGATTTTTCTCTGAACCAGATTTAAAAAGGGGATATATTTTTGCAATTTTAAAAGCCTGAGGAAAATGATAATGTGCAATGCACTGATTGTAAATGTATGTTAGTGTATCTGTAATTACTGAAAATTCCCCTTAATGAAAATGGGAAAATACACATAGAAGGGACATATTGAATAAGTCAGTCAATTTGCATACCTTGGCAGCTACATAGACCAGGATGGTGACACTAGAAAGGAAGTTAGAATTAGAATTGCAAAAGCAGCATCGATCTTCAGGAATCTTGAGAACATATGGAATTCAAAAGTTATAAGCACAAAAACCAAGTTAAGACTATTCAATTCAAATGTAATATCCACCCTCATTTATGCATGCGAAAACTGGAAAACAACTAAAGAAATAGACAAGAAATTAGACTCTTTTGAAAACAAATGCATAAGGAAAATACTCTGCATCAAGTGGAACGAATTCAAGAACAATGCAGAGATAAGACAGATGACTGAACAACAACCAGTCTCATGGGTGATCAGTAAAAGGAGATGGTCACTTGATGAGAAGAAATGATCAGAGAATCTCAAAACAAGCTATCAAGTGGAACACAACAGACCAAAGAAAAAGAGGACATTGTTAAGATAGGTCAAATTAACAGGCATAAAATCCTTTGATGACGTTGAAAGACTCGCCGAAGAGAGGAAACATTGGCGAACTACCTTGCGAGCCCTATGTGACGTTTAACGGCACAGGAAGGATATAAGATAAGTTTTTAGCCGCCGTGGACCGTAGTCCATCACGGCGACTACACGGCCGCGTTATCTCACATAGTTCCTCTTCCTCACACGTTATTATCTTACGTGTAGGTACTTACAACAGGGGAACAATAGTTTGCCGCGTCCATTGTCTGACACTGGCTTTGTTTAGTCAACGGATTAGCCGGGCCACACTTCTCCACGTGTGAAAAGCAGCGAAAATATGTGATTTGTTTGTGAAGAATACAACTTACAATATTTCTGGAATTATCCAAGAAAAAACACACAATTTTATTTCTCGCACATTTCATCGTAATTACGATGACAAGATGAAAACACTGATACAAGTTTCAATACACATTTCCATATAGAAGCACATAGAACATTTCCATGTAGAAACACATAGAACATTTCCATGTAGAAGCACATAGAACATCCGAGAATTCGGAGCTGGGAAAAAACACCATCCTCACGGTAAGAGACTAGAAACCCAGAGGAGGAGATAGAAAGAGAAAGAGAGAGAGAGAGAGAGAATTATATAGAGAGAGAGAAAGAGGGAGAGAGAAAGAGAAAGAGAGAGAGAGAAATAAACGTTGAAATTGGTACAAGCAGGTGAGTGAATAGTTTCACGAACTGTTAGTCAGAGCGACTGAAGGTTATATGTGCACATATCACCACATTAATGTTCACACATGAACAAGAATGAAAATTACTGTATATTCATTCATTTATTCATTCATTCATTTGCATGTCCCTTGTGGAACTTTGCCTCCCTAATAGCACTTCTGTAGGTCTCTCGGTTGTGAGCAAGATGGCCTGCTGCTAATGCATTCATTTTGCAGATCATCAACGATGTCTTGCAGCCATCTTCGCCTTGGTCTTCCTCTCTTTCTTTTTCCCTTTATGTACCAAGACGGTTCTAGATTATCATGACGTTTAATGTGTCCAAAATATTTGAGTTTTCTCTGTTTAATACTCTTTACTACCCAGCCTTCTTCAATATTAAGTTCTTGTAGTATGGATATATTAGTTCTTTTTTTGTGTCCATGATATTTGAAGAACTCTTCTGTAGAAGGACTGTATATGCACATAAGAAATAAGCCCAAATGGCAGCAATTCCACTCATGAAATTATATTTACAAATGAACAATAAACCACAATGGAAGTGTTATAATTCCACTATAGAAAAGTTATAATTCCGCTATGGAAAAGTTATAATTCCACTATGGGAAAGTATTTTGTAAATTTCAGATGGATATTTTACATTTGTTTCTACTGAGATCATTGGAAGCAGTAGAAATGTGGTTTATCAGAAGAATGTTGCAAATTCACTGGACAGCAAGGATTACTAATGAACAATGTATGAAAACAGGTGAAAGGTTAAAAAAAAACCTTATAAAAAAATACAAGAAAGACAACATTTTTATAGGAGAAAAGGGAGAGGGGGGGGGGGTGGCTTTGAAAATATTGTAACGACTGGAAAAACTGAAGAAGAGCCAGGGGAAGGCAGACAGAAACTCGACAGTTTGATCAGATGTTGTGAGAGGAGATACCAGCTGAACTGATGGCCTGTATAAAGGACAGGGTACAATGGAGAAAACGTAATAGCTAACGTCATTCGACACGGCACATGATGATGATGATGATGATGATGATGATGATGACGGCAGAATTGAAGAATCAGGGCGGAGGAATTTAGTGGGACATTTTAGTTGAGGTTGGATGGAATAAATGTGATGACATAACATTATCCAGGAACAGACAAGGCGGAAGAATAGACGGAGTTCAGCAGTAAAGAGTTCTTCTTCTTCTTCTTCTTCGTCCGTTCTCACATCGACGCCAATCTCCCTCACAAACGTGGCAGGCCCGTCTTTCAGCATCAACGTAGAGTTTCTCCTGCAAGGGGGGGGGGGGGGCTGGGATCTGGCCAGGCCCTTTGCCTGAGTAGGTTGTGTAGTTGACAACTCTGGAGGATGTGTATGTGGAATGATGCATGTTGAACTTTCCCAAAAACTGCGAGATGGAACGTAGAGATCCACAAACACTGCCACCCTAGCGTTGGCTGAGGTTTTTACTGCATCATAAACACGATCACAACTGCCTTGATTTGCATCAATCTACTTCTACCTCTTTCAGGCAGCGGAACCCTCCCCTCCCCTCCCACAGCTAAGCTGTCTCCTCGGTCTTTGTCCGTCTGTCTTTTTTCGGTCTCTGTCTTCTTATTGTCCGTCTGTCTTTTTTCGGTCTCTGTCTTCTTATTGTCCGTCTGTCTCTTTCCGTCTCTGTCTTCTTATTGTCCGTCTGTCTCTTTCTATCTCTCTTCTTATTGTCCGTCTGACGTCCATATCTCTATGGGAAATTCTGTTTTCTTTCGTCTCTGTTGCTTCTTTCTTTTACTATCCGAATATTCAGTGCGTTGTTTCATAATTCTCGTACGGATCGATGCTTCCTGCGAAGTCGTATGTACCCGCTATGTTTACTGTTACTATTTTTTGTTACTGAAAAGAATGTTGAAGCAGTAGTTAAAGCCGTGTTTGCTGAGTGTTTCTGGATTAGTTATTCACTGTCTCCAGCCATCCTTCACTTCCAGTTTCTTTCAAACCTTAAGATGGCACACACTGATACAGAAGTCAAGCCAGTCTTGCGTATCACTTGACATGATGTTTTATGATGACTTGGATGACAACGCAGATGGTGATGATGATATCATAAACGCCGGCAGGTTCACCCTGCCACATGGCGAGTCCATTCATACTTCCACAACTCCAGTAACAGATATATACATCCATTTTCTCGACAGAGACATTACAGAAACCATCCTCTCAGGTACACATCCAAACGTAGACTGACTGCCCACTCACAGTCTCTCCCACAATTCTCTGTCACGGGTTTCTCAGCCCACGTGACATTCTATAAGGGTCTCAGCCGACCACGGAAAAGTTCAAAAAGAGAATCATAACATTCGTCCTTCCTGTAAAAAATAACAGTTATCCCCGGTATACTGCTACACCTGTGCACTCCTCTGTTACTATTTCTGTCATCCTATTACTAATAGTGTCACATGTGATGCGATGTTTGTAGCACTTTCTTGCAGGCACGTAGGTCTGTTTTGGCCAATTTTCAGCTTCTGGTATAGATGGTGTCTCAGCCTGCAATGTCCTGTTCTTAATCGGAAGATTATCACTTGGTTATTTATTGAGAGTTATAGTATTCGTCAGCTATTTTTGCTAGGGGTATTCCTATGTCCAGTTGCCTTTTATATACGGCTTTTAGTCTGTTTTTTGTTTGTTCATATGTTGCATTCTTCCTCTCTCTTTTGCCAGTCTCTTCATTTCCGTGGAAGTTGCTGTGGGCGGTTATCCAGTCAAGAGTATTATAAATAAAGGCCATGTGATATCTTTAGGTCTAATACTAAATCCAGCTACCAAGACTTTTGTATATTACGTCGGGTTAGCTTACTTTACCAGGATGAATATAAAGAAGGAATCTCATTGGTCACTCAGTCTCATTGACCATCGCTGGGCTATGATTAATGAAAATGCTATATAAACTCTTGAACAGTTGGCGGTTCTTGTCTGAGCCAATGAAGAGGAGATATTGTAATGAAAATGTCAGAGCTTGAACAAGTGAAGGCTGCTCTCTTTTTACGCTGCATTCATGTTCCTAACGGAAGCGAGGTAGAAGATAGGTCATAAGTACAAGTGTACTTGTCATAAACAGAGTTCTTGGATGGCACCAGCTGCTAGGGTTTAGGAAAAATATAATTGGAGATATGAGGACCTTTTTTTAATATACTTCTCACCTGGACATTCTGAAAAGACACCAACATAACAAGGCAGGCTCTGACATGGAAACCCCAAGGGAAAACTAAATCAAGGAAGGTTTAGGACCACTTGAAGAAAGGAAATTATGAAAAGCACTCAGAGACAAGGGATACACGTGGAAGAAAGCAGAGAATAAATGCAAGAACGGGGTTGGCTGGAGAATTTTTTATCCGTGTCCTGTATTCCCAAGGGAGTGACGGGAAGTGATGACCTGGACATTGTGCGGGGTTAGGTCTTTTTCTTGTTTTTCCTTCCTGGAACTGCAAACATATGCTCTGTACTGGCGATAGTGTGAGGATTTGAAACACAGCATCGTGGAAAGGATTGCGCTGGCTGGTTTTACAGACTCCGTGCGGAGATAACAAGCAGGAAACGGTGCAGTGCTTCTTTGGCAAACTACATCGCCATGTGGGGCTCCAGCCCCGTTAGATAAGCCGAGTTTAAGCTTCAACTCCCAGCAGTGGGGACTACTTTTTTCTGGTACCACTGCGCCCAAAAGTCCCCGGGGTCCACCCGGCCTCTAAAAATGGGTAGCAGAGAAATCTGGGAAGGTAAATGCAGCCAAGCGTGATACTGACCACATCAGACTTTCATGTGCCGAAGGTCTTGGAAATACGGGCCTAACACTGCTTACCAAACTTGCCCTAATGGTAAGGAACCGGGGATTTTACTTTTTTTTTTACTGTGTGACAGGGTCTTGATCGCTTATGGTTCACCAACCATGACGCTGGCAGCCAGCAATGTCTTGCCGACATCTACCATGAACTACAGCTTTACCAGTATGTGAATACAAAAAGGCTTTGCTCTCTCCAAAAGCGAGCAGTAAAGCTTATTAGTGACAAAGATCAAGCACAATCAACTAATCATCACAAACGTATCAAAATACTACCTCTTAAGAACAGGTTCCTCTTCAACAAGGCCAAGTTAGTACATCAAATTCTTTCACGACATGCCCCGCCTTATCTATGGAACCTGTTTAAATTTAACCCAAAGTGCAGCCAACGCTTGAACAACATATGTCTTCCAAAACCTAGACTTGATCTTTACAAGAAAAGCTTTAGTTATTCTGCTGCTCATCTTTGGAATACCCTCCCATCCTATATAAAAATATAAATTATACTCCTTCCTACAACTACAAGCTTTCCCAATATCTATTTGATGTCGACTACATGCCTCCATGAATTATAAAACTTAAAAGTTATCTTAAGCTGCTCTTACAGACACCGAATACAATTATTGTTTTCTGAATAGTCCCGAAAATGTTGTTTAGTAGATAGTCATTATAATGTATGTAGTTACTTCTGTACTGAGTGAATGTTTAAGAGCGAAACGTAAATGTTATATTTTATTTTATGTCTCTCAGCTTCAATGTTAGTTATGTTTGTTATATGAACAGCATATTTGTAGAATGTCTGGAATAGAGTGAAAGATGTATGATAAAGGGCAGAATGTCAGACGGGCCTGCGTGCCCAATTCTTAACCCTTTTGAAATAAAGATCAATCAATCAATCAATCAATCTCTCTCTCACACACACTCTCTCTCACTCTCTCTTTCACACATGCACACACACTCTCTCTCACTCTCTTTCTCACACACACACACACACTCTCTCTCTCTCTCACTCTCTCTCCCTCTGATTTTTTCCCTACAAAGTTGAGCTCCATGGTATCCTCAGACTCATGGACATTTCAAGGTCAAGGGTCTCTCATATGCGCAGGATTTAACCCCTGGTGTCAGCGCGTGAGCTCTTGGTTGGCGCTCCCATCCTCTGCTCGCTTGTCAAAGTGGCTCAGTCGGGCCCAGATGTAGTCGCCGGGACCAGGACAAGCTGTGAAGGGCTGTCAGCTGCCAGGGACAGTCTCATCTTGGTCCCTGTAGATTGTGGGGGTCTCTTTTTTTGTCACAGAAATATGGCCCCGTTCGTCTTTCTATTAATAAACGGAAAGTGATTGACTCCACGCTTTCTTTTCAAGATAGATAGATAGATAGATAGATAGATAGATAGATAGATAGATAGATAGATAGATAGATAGATAGATAGATAGATAGATAGATAGATAGGATGGATGGACGGATGGATGGATGGATGGATGGATGGATAGATAGATAGGTGGGTGTGTAGGTGGGTGGGTGGATAGATAGATAGATAGATAGATAGATATATAGATAGATAGATAGATGGATGGATGGATGGATGGATGGATGGATGGATGGATGGATGGATGGATGGATAGATAGGTGGGTTGTGTAGGTGGGTGGGTGGATAGATAGATAGATAGATAGATAGATAGATGGATAGATAGATAGATAGATAGATAGATAGATAGATAGATAGATAGATAGATAGATAGGTGGGTGGGTGGGGGGTGGATAGATAGATAGATAGATAGATAGATAGATAGATAGATAGATAGATGGGTGGATAGATAGATAGATAGATAGATAGATAGATAGATAGATAGATAGATAGATAGATAGGTGGGTGGATGGGTATATAGATAGATAGATAGATAGATAGATAGGTGGGTGGGTGGGTGGGTGGATAGATAGATAGATAGATAGATAGATAGATAGATAGATAGATAGATAGATAGATAGATAGATAGGTGGGTGGATGGGTATATAGATAGATAGATAGATAGATAGATAGATATTGTATGAAAAAATAATCACATTCAGTTGAGTTACTCCCCCTTTGCAGTGTAGAGAAACGTGCGAAGCTAGCCTGTAACGCTATTGTGAAATAAAATTACGTCTTTTCAAAATCGATGGAGTGGTTGTCCTGTGTGTTTGGGGTATGTTGTCTTCAGGAGGGTTGGCGTAGTTGGGAAGATAATGGAACAGGAGAGAAAGCCATTAAATGATCTATTCAACATCTGTGGATGTTCTGCAATGACGTGACTGGATTCTTAACTTTGTGTGTGTTGGTGTTGTTCTGATGTTGTTCTGGTGTTTTTGCTAGTGTTCTGGTGTTGTTGCTGTTGTTTTGGTGTTGTTCCTTGTGTTACTGTTGTTCTGATGTTGTTGCTGTTCTTCTGATGTTATTGCTGCTGTTCTGATGTTTGTGCTGTTGTTCTGGTGTTGTTGCTGCTTTTTATGGTGTTGTTGCTGTTCTTCTGATGTTATTGCTGCTGTTCTGATGTTTGTGCTGTTGTTCTGGTGTTGTTGCTGCTTTTTATGGTGTTGTTGCTGTTGTTCTGATGTTATTACTGTTTTTCTGGTATTGTTGCTGTTGTTCTGATGTTGCTGTTGTTGTGGTGGTGTTGTTGCTATTGTTCTTGTGTTGTTGTTGCTGTTATGATGGTGTCGCTGCTGTTATGATGATGCTGTTGTTGTGGTGTTGCTGTTGTTCTGCTGTTGTCTGTGTTATTCTGTTGTTGCTGCTGTTGTTCTGATGTTGTTGCTGTTGTTCTGATGTTGTTTCTGTTCTTCTAGTGTTGTTGCTGTTCTGTCTCCAGAGAACTTCGAGCAGGATGGTTGTACAGCCGATGCGGTGAAGATTCGGAGACATCATACTTCGCTTTTTGCAGACTGGGCGCGGAATGAAACCATCCGTGTGACAGAGTAGTACAGTGTTTCCCAAAGTGGGCGATAACGCCCAACCTGTGGGCGTTGGAAAGGTCCGGGGGAGCGGTGAAAAAAGGGTCATGGGGAGGGGGGAATGGAAGAAAAGGGGCGGTAAGAGGGAGCTGAGGGAAAACGAAACAGCTGACGGGGACAGCACTTGGCACTTTTCAACCTGATATTGAGAAACTTGTGTCCCCACATGAAGCTCATCCCTCACATTAAAAGTTGAGAAACTTGTGTCCCCACATGAAGCTCATCCCTCACATTAAAAGTTGAGAAAATATTGCAGTAGGTGAGCTATAAATGTACTCCTTCATACTTTTAAATAAACTGGTTTGCTAGCTAAGTTTTTAATTGTGTAGTGTATATCCTAGTTTAACAGGTCATTGTATGAGAAGTACTGAAGGAGTGAGGGGGAGGGGTGGGGGGAGGGGTGAGGGGAGGGGGTGAAGACGTGGCCTTGGAGAAAAAGCCCCAACAAGCCTGGGAAACACTGGACCAGTACAAGTCAGAGAACATTCGTTGTAGACAGTTATTAGAGAACATTCGTTGGAGACAGTTGATAGAGAACATTCGTTGGAGACAGTTGTTAGAGAACATTCGTTGGAGACAGTTGATAGAGAACATTCGTTGGAGACAGTTGTTAGAGAACATTCGTTGGAGACAGTTGTTAGAGAACATTCGTTGGAGACAATTGTTAGAGAACATTCGTTGGAGACAGTTGTTAGAGAACATTCGTTGGAGACAGTTGATAGAGAACATTCGTTGGAGACAGTTGTTAAAGAACATTCGTTGGAGACAGTTGATAGAGAACATTCGTTGGAGACAGTTGATAGAGAACATTCGTTGAAGACAGCTGATAGAGAATATTCGTTGGAGACAGCTGATGGAGAACATTCTTTGGAGACAGTTGTTAGAGAACATTCGTTGGAGACAGTTGTTAGAGAACATTCGTTGGAGCTTGTTGTTAGAGAACATTCATTTGAGACTGTTCTTAGAGAACATTCGTTGGAGGCAGTTTTTGGAGAACATTCATTGGAGACTGTTGTTAGAGAACATTCGTTGGAGACAGTTTTTAGAGAACATTCATCGGAGACAGTTTTTAGAGAACATTCGTTGGAGAAAGTTTTAGAGATGATCCTTATAAAGATAGTCAGGGGACGAGAAGAGTGCTACGGCCACCATTTTTCTTTTCTAGATTCTAATTGGTTCTGACTCCATCGCCAGGTCAGACGGGACAGCTTGTCAGTGGGACAGCATGTCAGTGGGACAGCATGTCAATGGGACAGCTTGTCAATGATCCCACCGAACAGGCTGGACCTTTTACCGGGTTTACCATCTGAAAGGTAGGAAAGGGTCTTGGTGGAGGATGGTTCTCCGTCTCTGGCACAAACTGAATGCTGTCGGCTGTTTCAATTCTTGAAGGAGAGGATAGAAATAAGTTCTTCTTCTTCTTTTCTACGCTCGAGGTGGTTGGTCACGTCAGATCCTGATCCCTGTCGACAAGGCAAAGCCCGCAGTCCTCTCTAGGTCCTGATCCCTGTCGACATGGCAAAGCCCACAGTCCTCTCTAGATCCTGATCCCTGTCGAAATGGCAAAGCCCGCAGTCCTCTCCAGATCCTGATCTTTGTTGACATGGCAAAGCCCGCAGTCCTCTCCAGATCCTGATCCTTGTTGACATGGCAAAGCCCACAGTCCTCTCTAGATCCTGATCCCTGTCGAAATGGCAAAGCCCCCAGTCCTCTCTAGATCCTGATCCTTGTTGACATGGCAAAGCCCGCAGTCCTCTCTAGGTCCTGATCCCTGTCGACATGGCAAAGCCCTCAGTCTTCTCCAGATCTTGATCCTTGTTGACATGGCAAAGCCCGCAGTCCTCTCCAGATCCTGATCCCTGTCGACATGGCAAAGCCCGCAGTCCTCTCCATATCCTGCTAGGAGCACCAAAGCTTTTGCCCCAAGCTTGTGTCTTCTGGCCACGTCTCACGCCTCAGGTCTGCATGGTTTGGGCACTCTTGAAAGATATGTTCTGGAGTCTAGACTCTACTGCCACATGGACACTCGTGTGTGTGAGACATTTTGAGTCGATGAAGGTGGCTCAGTAGTCTGCAGTGGCCTGTACTTAAAAGAAAGAGGCTGGTTTGCTGATGTCTTTGTAGTTGGTGTATTGGATCTGGTTCGTTGTTGGATTTCAGTTGTTTCTTCCATTCAGATCTGCGCTAGTTACGAATTATAGTTGTTGCCTCTTGGTAGTTTGCTTTGTGATTTGTTTGTTTTGAAATAAGAACTAATTTAGTTCTATCAAAGTTCTGAGAATAAGTCTTTTCTGTCTTGATATGTGACCATTTTTTTCTCCTTTTGTTACTTCTGTATCAATCCAGACCAAGTTGTATGACAATGTCGACAACTTAAGACTGGCTGCTATTTTCTTAGTTCTTGTCTTGTGCTGTATCTCCCTGGAGCGAGAGCTCGCGTTCTTTGCAGCCCATGCTGTGAAGATGCCGATGCACAGCTTCATATCTGCGTGGGAACAGGTTATGACAGTTATTTTGCAGTCTTTGATTGCAGTAAAAAAAGCAGGGGGGTGTGAAATACTTCTTTACCAGACTCCACCGCCATGGGGAGTAATGAGATCCCTGTCCTGTATGCCAGGCTAGGTCTGTAAATGGGGTACCAAAGGAAAGGTTCGCCAGCCGTGGCGCCTGCATGTCTGCTAGGGGTCAGTGGTTGCCAAATCAGACAGCGGTCTCTCCCTCCCCCCCACCACCGTTCTTCTTAAACAGCCAGCTTGACTTCTTCTTCTTTTTCTTTCTTTGTTTTCTTCTTCTTCTTTGTTTATTTCTTTCTTTTCTTGTTCTTCTTTGTTTATTTCTTTCTATTCTTTCTTTCTTTGTTTGTTTGTTTTCTTCTTCTTCTTTCTTTCTTTCTTTTCTTTTCTTCTTCTTTTTTTTTTCTTTCTTTCTTTTCTTCTTCTTCTTCCTCTTCTTCTTTCTTTTATTCTTTGTTTATTTTCGTCCTTCTTTTTTTTTTTTTTCTTTCTTTCATTCTTTCTTTATTCTTCTTCTTCTTCTTTCTTTCTTTTCTTCTTTTTTCTTCTTTCTTTTTTTCTTTCTTTCTTCCTTCTTCTTCTTCTTCTTCTTCTTTCTTTTCTTCTTCTTCTTCTTCTTCTTCTTTTTCTTTCTTTTTTCTTTCTTTTTTCTTTCTTTTTAAAGTACTAATTCCTCTCTGGTTTCAGTATCTCTACACAGCTTCTCATGAGCTCTTGATCAGTTCATCTATTTCAGTAGGTTGTACTTTAGATCTGAGAGTTTTCTATAGAAAGAGAAAACACGTTTTTGCTTCACCAAAATGTCCGTGCTTTTAGACTTGTTTCCGATTTTTTAAAAAAACAAACTTTTCTCTGTGCAAAAGGAAAACAAAGGTTCTGATAACATTGTAGAAAGGTTTCTTTGTTCTGTTATAAATGTGTTTCTGTTTTTTTTTTCAAATATTATGATTGTTTTTAGATTCTAGATTAATAGGATCCACCAAAACAAATCAGACTGTTTAAAATGAGTGCAGTTTATGCAGAAATGTTTACTTTTTCCCTTGTGTTATATGGGGGCCCCTATAATTCTGTGGATTTATAATTAATCACAGGTTAACTACTATCCAGGCCCCTACGCTAAATTTATGAAGGGCCCCTATAATTCTGTGGATTTATAATTAATCATGGATTAACCACTACGCAGGCTCCTATGGTAAATTTATTTAGAGCCCCTATAATTCTGTGGATTTATAATTAATCATGGATTAACAATATGCAGGCCCCTATTCTAAATCTATTAAGGGCCCCTATAATTCTGTGGATTTATAATTAATCATGGATTAACAATATGCAGGCCCCTATTCTAAATCTATTAAGGGCCCCTATAATTCTGTGGATTTATAATTAATCATGGATTAACCACCACGCAGGCCCCTATGTAGTAAGGCCCCTGCCCCCCCCCTCCCACCTAACCTTCCATCTCCTGATGTATGACCTGATTCCACTCTGATCTCTACTATAATACTCCGTATTACACACACCAAACACAAATTGGTACTTCACTGTCTTTTTTATATCGTAACGCATTATAACAATAGTTATACATGACTGTCACATGAGGCAATAATCTATATTTGAGGAATTCTTTTTCCAATCCTCTTCTGGGCCCTTGGACTTAAGCCTGCTCAGCCTGGTAGCTGTTTGTACACATTTGTCAGTGTATGAAGAGAAACGAAAGCTATCACGTAAAAATTAAGTTTCATGAATATGTCCCTTTAAGAGAGTTATTAGATAATGAACAATAAAAAAAAAAACAAAATAAATACACAAACCTATTTCTAATCCACCATAAAAAGTAATCTAGGTCAGTTCACTATTGTACGTCCCTGAGATTACAAACAAAGGCGTCCATTGATACAGAAAAAAAAACGCAGAGAAATGTAATGACCTTCATTTGATTACATCAGGAAGTCTTACTAATGTGTATATCTTTCCGATTAGATTTTAGAAAACTCCCCCTTTCCCCTTAAGCACAAACTCCCAAAAGTCGGCCAATTTTCATTCTCTTCCAAAAGTTGACAGGCTCTCAAGCGGAGCTGGTGCACGAAACGAAATGACAAGTCCGAGCCAACTTTTTGATTAATTTGATTTCCAGCCGTCCTGTGGTAACCAATGACGCCGTCATTCTGGCGCCAAAGATGGGGGATCAGTCCTTTCTCTGCAGCTACAAAATTAGCACAAAAATAAACAACCGGATTTGGATTCTCACTGGCGAGGACATTGGGTCTTGAACCTTTGTCCTTTGCCGTTGGTGTCCTGGGATGTGACACACTGACCAAATGCTCCGGATACCCCTGTGACGAGTCCACTGCCTAGTTTATTAAATTCTATAACATCTGGGAGGACACACAGACGAAAGATTTTATTTGTTGGAAGATGGGAAATGTTCATTTGACGGTGAACTAATGTAAGGGAAGTTTATGCTGTAGCGTGGATAGACAGAATATTCATTCTAAATGAACATGTGTGTCTGTGTGTTTAAAATTAAGTTTAAACTTTAACCTACAATTATAACCAGTACACTAGGTTTATAATGTTATTTAGAAATGTGCCACCTAGACTCACTTGTTGTGCTTCTTCACTAAACAAGTTTCCTTCAAAACAGCAACATTTCCACATTTCCACCGAGGTAATTTTAAGAAAAAAAAGTCTGGGTATTTCTGAACTTGTGGTAATCAAAGACGAGAAAAAAAGGACATTGTGAGAGATTTGTTTTAAAACGGGGGACAATTACAGGTTGCGATCGAAGAAATATGATTACCAGTACAAATCCTTCTTCTTCTTCTTCTTCCTCTTCTTCTTCTTCTTCTTCCTGAAACTCCGAACTGGTGCACTTTGCAGCTGATGCAGTGGAGATGTTGAGGCACAGCGTCGTGAAGGATTGGGAGTGGGTCATGGTAGGTGGGGCTAGGAAGCACTGGGTATGCAATGCTTCTTTAACAGACTCCACCACCATGGGGACTATGACGAGTCTTCCCTTGTTAGCCAGGCTAGGCCTGTTACTGGGGAGTAGCACTGGAGAGGTTGGACATGGTTTTGTTTGGTTATGCTTGGACAACCTTGACCCTAGTATGTCAGTTATGGGTCGCTGACAGCCAAAACGGACAGCGGCGGTGTCATTCTATGTAGTACGAAATAGTTGGTCACTTTATTTCAGTTTGTCGGCGACCAGCCCTTTATGCTGACCGCATCATCATCTGGTGTACTGACAGGTCAAGGAAAATACGGGTGCTAACATCATATGTCCTAGCTGTCCGCGTGGAACAGTAGGAGTACTTTTACCTTTTACCTACCTCTCAGCTTGCTAGAAAACTGGATAAAAAGGTAAGAAAATGACAGTCAACATTTCTTGGACATGTCATGAGAGGACAGAAGTTGGAGAACTTTGACATGTCATGAGAAGACAGAAGTTGGAGAACTTTGACATGTCATGAGAAGACAGAAGTTGGAGAACTTTGACATGTCATGAGAAGACAGAAGTTGGAGAACTTTGACATGTCATGAGAAGACAGAAGTTGGAGAACTTGGACATGTCATGAGAAGACAGAGGTTAGAGAACTTGGACATGTCATGAGAAGACAGAAGTTGGAGAACTTGGACATGTCATGAGAAGACAGAGGTTAGAGAACTTGGACATGTCATGAGAAGACAGAAATTTGAGAACTTGAACATGTTACGAGAAGACAGAAGTTGGAGAACATGGACATGTCATGAGAAGACATAGAAGCCTTTGACTACATAGATTGCCGTCCTTCTTTTCAATCTAAGGAAGGGATTTGCGAGGTTAGCCTGTTCCACAGAAGGAAAAGATGAAACAAATAAAATCCCACATAAGTTTCACGGCCTAACTGTGTCTCATTTCCATGAACGAACGAAAGAAAACAAGAGAAGTTGTGTCCACAACAAAATGATAAGAGCCAAAAAAAAAAATAAGGAATGGGTTGTACAACACTCTGCCCAGTTTACCAGGCCAACCTTGTTATTTGGAAAAACCAGCATGGGCGAGATAGAGTCATGCCCAGCTCTGACTTCATTGCCATGATTAAAGTGCCATATCTATAGAAAGGCCATCTTAGCGTATGAAAGGGAAGGTAGTATACTCACGTCAAAATAAAATTAAAGTTTTATAAATATCGCTAAATGGACCAAACGTTATGCTCTGCCAGACCAGGGTGGGGTCTTTCTTGTATATTCTTTAGTGTTCCTTGTTGCTTCCATTTGCCTTTCTTTTTCCTTGCCACTTGTTCAGTCCATTGAGATATCTTTCTCATAATCACCCTCTACCTCTTTTTCTCTTGAATTTTCCAGTCATTAACAAGTTCTCTAACGTCTGTTTTCTTATGATATGTCCAAGAAACATTGACTATCGTTGCCTTATTTTGCGATATAAATTGAACTTTTTTTTTTTTTTGCTGTCAAACTTCTCTGAGAACCTATTTATTTGTTTTTTTTTTTTCTGGCTGCCCAGAATATATGTCGCATCTTAAACAAATATTTGCTGGAGAAGACAGAGGTTAGGGCCCACAATAAGAAAAAGAGAGGAGAAGAGAAAAAAAAAGAAAACAAAGAAGAAGAAATCTAATTTACGTCATCATTGGCTGCAAACAGTAATCTGACACTTTGTCCTTGACACATTAACACCCATTCCAGACTTGTCCCGGTTTCTTTTATTCTATCAACCGGAAGTTGAGATGATTAAAAAGCAATCCAAGAAACCATTAAAGATAAATCAAGCAAAGATCAGAGTTTTATTGCTTCTCACCTGCTCCTCATTACGCATGCGCCGTGCTAACCGAGCTTGGATTGTGCTGGACCAAAAACCAGAAACGGAACTTTAAAAACGAAACAAGAGGGGGAAAAACCGCTACGGAAATTGCCAAATTAAACAATGTATAATTTAAAACAGAAGTGTTCTAGTTTTAGTCCGAAGTTGTCTGTTTCTAGTGACTAAAGAGTTCATATTTATTTCAAGACGTTCACATGTATTTGTGTCATCGATAGCGTCTTTTCTTTTCTTTCTTTCTTTCTTTCTTTCTTTCTTCCAGAGGTGTAAATAGGGTGTGACAAGTGACTGGCTGACAAATTTTTAGTTCGACGTTTGCGTTTTTAAGGTGGACAAAAAGGGGTGGGGAATACATCATAATATGTGATGGAAGAGCTATGATGCTTCCATTACAACTTGTACGAAGCTGATAAGGTCATTGTGAGTTGTTATGGAAAAGTTATGAGACCCCCGGTAGAGCTTGAAAGAAGCTGACAAAGTCATCCTGACTTGTCATAGAAAATCTACGAGACTTTCACCAAAACCTGAGAGAGGCTGACAAAGTGTTCTGAGATGTTAAGAAAGCCTCTCTGACACTTCCATCAGAACATGGAAGAAGATGAAGAACTAACCTGGGGAGAAAAGAAGCTGAAGAACTCATTTGACGAGGGAAGAAACTGAGGAACTCACATGGGGAGTAGATAAGCTGAGGAACTCACCTGGGGAGTAGAGACGCTGAGGAACTCATCTGGGGAGTAGAGAAGCTGAGGAACTCACCTGGGGAGGAAAGAAGCTGAGGAACTCACCTGGGGAGTAGAGAAACTGAGGAACTCACCTGGGGAGTAGAGAATCTGAGGAGCTCACCTGGGGAGGAAAGAAGCTGAGGAACCCACCTGGGGAGTAGAGAAGCTGAAGAACTCACCTCGGGAGTAGAGAAGCTGAGGAACTCACCTGGGGAGAAAAGAAGCCGAGGTACTCACCTGGGGAGAAAAGAAGCTTAGGAACTCACCTGGGGAGAAAAGAAGCTGAGGAACTCACCTGGGGAGAAAAGAAGCTGAGGAACTCACCTGGGGAGTAGAGAAGCTGAAGAACTCACCTGGCGAGGGAGCTCCAGTTTTGGCATGACCAGAATTGTGACCCCTGAAGAAGAAAAGAATAAAGCTACAGGATCTCCGAGAAAGGTCTCCTCGGGCTTTTAGCTGCTAACTGCCCAGTACCTAAACTCTTGTGTCTCTAAAACTCTCTCAGCTTACATCAGATTTATTACATAAAGTCTTAGTTATCTTTTCCCCCCTTTACTTTCCATTCTGAACTTCCTTTGCACAGTCGTATCATACGAGTATTCATTTCTGCAAGCTACACGCGAAATGCGCTGATTTTCTAGGGCTACTGAAATGTCCAGCGTGAAGAAGAGTATTTGGGTATAAGCATATGGCCCTTCTGTTGTTGCTCTCGCTTGTTGGTAAACTATTTTTGAAACTAAAACTTGGCAACAGAGACTTGTCTTTAACGTCTGAAACAAGGTCATTCATCATTCATTCATTTGCATGTCCCTTGCGGAACTTTGCCTCCCAAACAGCACTCCTGTAGGCCTCTCGGTTGTGAGCAAGATGGCCTGCTGCTGTTGCATCCATTTCCAGATCGTCAAAGATGTCTTGCAGCCATCTTCGTCTTGGTCTTCCTCTTTTTCTTTTTCCCATTATGTATCCTTCCAATACGGTCTTCTCTAAATTGACTGAAACAAGGTACAGACAAATATAACCAATGTTTTGTTTTTGTTTTTGTGTTTGTTTTCGGACATTCCCCTATTCAGGTCCAGCGGTGGTGTAGAGGTTAGTGCACTAGCTTGCGGTGGCGTAGAGGTTTGTGCACTAGCTTGCGGTGGTGTAGAGGTTAGTGCACTAGCTTGCGGTGGTGTAGAGGTTAGTGCACTAGCTTGTCAATCAGAAGGTCCCTGTTTCTATTTCGCACTCGGAGAGAATGTTTTTTTCTTTTTTTCAGATCGATCAGCACCAGGGTCCATCCAGCCTTGGAAAAATGAGAACGTCCAGTTTCACTAGGACAACAAAGGCAGCGAGGGCAGGTGTTGGCATCCCTACCTCAAATGCTGTGGTGGTCTAGAAATGTGAAGGCTACACACCCCTGCAGCGTGTAGGTGGCATGGATCTTTTTTTTTCCCCCTTTCTATTCAATAACAAAATGATGGGTGAAGATGCGGTATCCAGAATTAGAGACGAGTCAGCGAGTCACATCTCAGCGCTTGCCTCAGAATTAGTGGGCCATGTTTGTTCCATGGAAACAGGAAGTAGTCTGATCGGAGTGGGAAGGCGAACCGAAGTCCTAAAAGTAAGCCGAGCCAAAGATGAATGTATCCGGGTCTTGTAACGCGTTTAATTCCGGCATAATGTAACCAACGCCCTTTTTGAGGGCGAACATAGAAGAAGAAGAAGAAGGATGAGGTAGTTTAGATGGAAGAAGAAGAGAAGAAAGAGGAAGTGAAGAAGAAAAAAAAAGAAGAGGGATGAGGTAGTGTAGAAGAAGAAGAAGAAGAAAAAGAGGGACGAGGAAGTGTAGAAAAAAGGAGGAGGAGGAGAAGGAAGATGAAGTGAAGAAGAAAAAGAGGGATGAGGAAGTGTAGAAAAAGAAGAAGGAAGAGGAAGTGAAAAAGAAGAAGAGTGATGAGAAAGTTTAGAAAAAGAAGAAGAAGTCATTGCAGGACACATGTTATTAACCGCTCTTACGAATTTCAGTGGGGTGTAAGCGTGCATGACGAAGTTCGATGATGATGATGATGATGATGATGATGATGATGATGACAAATAAATAGAAACCAAGGTCTAGATGTATGACCGCAGGCAACAAATAGAAATACGAATTCAACACGACGGGGAGTGGCATACCAAAAACACGGCTAGGAAATAATGAAGAAAAAATATTTTTTTGTGGGCAAGAAACTTTGCGAAATATGCGAAGACGAGACCGAGAGAGACCGAGGAATGTAGTAAATCAATCGCAATGACTCACATGAGCTCATCATTATAAACTGCTTAAAATTGAGCAAAACGTAATGAGATTTCGCAAAGAGAGTGGCCCAGTTTGGAGCAATATAATGGACCTTGGACGTTAGCCCTGGCGTTTTTTTTTTTGTTTTGTTTTCCTGTCCATCGGGGATTAGACTCTCATAAAAACTTTGCTCCCACAGCCTGCGTTTGTCACGTGAAATCCCACAGTGTAGGAGCTCACATTTCGCGCACCAGTTTGTTGTTGTTTCTTTTTTTTTTTTTTAATCTTTCCTTAAATCGTGGTTTTAGCTTCTGGAAGACGGGCAGCCACGTGTCAAAAATGTGTTCTTTCTATCCTGTTAGGTTTGTTGCTCGGAGTCTAGGAACTCTTCAAGTGGAGAATGAGATCAGAGGCCGTTAGCATATAATCTTGTTTCACAGAGAAATAAGTCTGCAACAAGTGCTTTCTGTGTGCTGTGGGGGTGGGGGGGGGGGGGGGGGGGGGGGGGAGAAGAAGGGCCTGGTTTCAAACCTCAACCTTATCTCTGTGTTAATTAAGTGATTCCCCTCCCCCTTCCTCCCCCCTCCCCCCAGAAAAAAAAGGCAAAGTGTTCTGTTCTGTATTCAACATGTCCTTGTCTGTTGTCTGAAGTATTGCTGGCCCCATTTCTTTTTCGCTGTCTTTCTTCTGCTGTTCTGGAAGTTTCCGGGTGACACTTCCTTTAAGAAACATGATGGTGCCTGTGCTTGAAAAGAAAATTTCGATGAAGAAGAAGCAAGAGAAAGAGAAGGAAAAGAAGAAGAAGAAGAAGGAAGAGAAGAGGAGGAAGATAAGAAGAAAAAGAGAAGAAGGAAGATAAGAAAAGAGAAGAGGAGGAAGAGAAGAAGAAGGACGGAGGAAGAGAGGAAGAGAAGAAGAAGGAAGAGAAGAAGATGAAGAGAATAAGGAAGAGAAAAGGAAGAGAAGAAGGAAGAGAAGAAGAGGGAGAAGAGGAAGGAAGAGAAGAGGAGGAGGAGGAAGAGAGGAAGAAAAGAAGAAGAAAGAAGAGAAGGAAGAGAAGAAGGAAGAGAAGAGGAGGAGGAAGAGAAGAAGAGGGAGGAAAAGGAAAAGACGAAGAAGAAGGAGGAGGAGGAGAGCTTCTTCTTCGTCGTCGTCGTCGTTCGCTCAGACATCTACACCAATCTCTCTCACAAACGCGGGCAGTTGGTCTCCGGTTTTCAACATCGCCTTAGAGCTTCTCTTGTAATGGGTAGGGGGGCTGGGGTCTGCCTAGATCCTTTGCCTGAGTGGGATGTTCTGGCAGCTCTGGAGGATGTGATGCGGTGTCTGTTGTTCTTTGCCGCAGGCGCATAGGCCTGTTGTGCCAGTTTGCAGCGTCTGGTACAGATGGCGTCTCTGCCTGCAATGTCCTGTTCCCAGTCAAAAGATCATCACTTGGTCATCGCTTGAGAGTTTGTAGTATCCATCATCTGTTTTTGCTGTAGGTTGTTGCTTTGTTTGTCCATCTGTCTTTATATATGGCTTTTAGTCTGTCTTTCGTCTGTTTATATGTTGTGCTTCTGTCAATTTCTTCCATTCTTCCTCCCTTTTTTGTCAATCTGTCCGTCTCTTCATTTCCTTGGATGTTACTTTGAAAAGGAGGAGGGGAGGGGGGTATCCACTGTATGACTGGTTTATTGATTATTGTGTTAGCGATAGGGCTTCTGTCAGATTGTCCTGGTCTTTAATATTTTGGTGTGTCAGTGATCGTACTTAAGGGAGTGTGAATCTGTGGAAAAGACTAGTTGCTTGTCTGCGTGGTTTCTGTGTTCTGTCATTTTCATTGCTACAGTTTTTGGTCCTTCTGCCTCTGCTATGAAGTTACTGGACTAGGCACTTGTTGGTGTAGCCATCTGTTGTGTTTGTTCTTGTTTTAGTTTTATTAATATGCCTTCACTCCTGTTTTCTGTGACGTTTGTAGCTGATACGTTTGTGTATATGTATGCCCAGTACTTTCTGTGGTAGTTTTTTTGTTGTTGTTATGCAACGAAGAGGAGTGAAACAAAGAAGAAGAATGAGGAAGACAAAAGGGATGAGGAACAACAAAGAAGAATAAGAATGGGGAAGAAGAAGAGGAATGAGAAAGAAGAAGAAGAAGAATGGGGAAGAAGGAGGAGGAGAAATACAAAAAAGAAGAAGAAAGAGGAGGAGGGGGGAATACAACAAAGAAGAAGAAGAATGGGGAAGAAAAAGATGAATGAGAAAGAAGAAGATGATCAAGGAGGAGGAGTGCTACAACAAAGAAGAAGAAGAATGGAGAAGAAAAAGAGAGAAGAGAAAGAAGAAAGAGAAGAAGAACAACAAAGAAGAAGAAGAAGAATGAGAAAGAAGAAGGAGGAGGAGGAGTACAATAAAGAAGAAGAAGAATGGGGAAGAAGAAGGAGAAGGAGAAGGAGGAGTACAACAAAGAAGAAGAAGAATGTGGAAGAAGAAGAAGAAGAAGAAGAAGCACAACAAAGAAGAAGAAGAATGGGGAGAAAGAAGAGGGATGTGTAGGTGTTTATACCATTTGCGCATGTTGTAATAGAGCACAAAGTCTTTATTTTCGATACCTGGGATGGAGGAAATATATAAGGGCAGCAAACTTTAGATGCCTAGAACTCTGTTCAAGGAAACAGTGAGTGGGATGAATACCCTGGTTATTCGTAGACAAAAGAGAATGAACGAACGAACGAATATGCTTTCTTTTCAAAGGGTTAAGAATTGGGCACGCAGGCCCGTCTAACATTCTGCCCTTCATTATGCAGCTTTCACTCAGTCGCAGTCATTCAGTGTTTGTTAGTGAGCATAAGAAGCATGAATGAGATATGAGATTTGACTGAATTAGAGCAAGAATGCTAGAGAACACAGAAAAGTTGAGGTGAAGAGCGCACAGAATCACGCCAAGAGAAATAGCAGCTTTCTTACTTCAAGACAATACTGACAAACTTCATAGCAGCTTTCTTACTTCAAGACAATCTTGCCAAGCTCCATTACAGCTATCTTACTTCAAGACAATCTTCTAAGGTAGTAAAAAGTGCTATTATTATTATTATTGTTAATATCATTAATTTCCCTATATACACACCTGCTTAAGCTTAACCCCGGAGACCACATCAACAGCTTATGTCGTAGAGACCAAAGCACAATCTTCAGGTTGAGAACAGGACACATTACTCTCAGTAACCACTTGCACAGAGTGACAGCTGACCACACACCATACTGCATGCACTGCAACAGACCAGAAGAAGAAACTGTTAAACACCATCTGCTGGACTGCAGTGAAGGACCTTCGGAAGAACCTGATACCAACAAACTCCTCAATCACCTACATTCTGTATGAAGATGTAGAACAGCTGAAGAGGACCTGTACGTTTCATTATCTGACACAAAGAAAAGAAAGTGAAAATTCGTAAACCGGGAGATTGGAAAAGTCAAATCAAAGTACCATTCAGTTGCGGAATTCAAAAGCCGAAGTCAGAACAACTTTCAGAGTTCAGATGTTGAAGATGAGGGCGAGGAAGCAGCTCTAAGACTGAAAGAGATGATACTCCGTGGCCCATAGCAGACTTCTTTTGCCAGGATTAGGTAATCAAAGCTGGCCAACAGCTTTTTTTTGCTGTTCTTTTACCTCCAAGTGGTGCCCCTGCAAAAAGGCAACAGTTTTGGCAGTTGAACATGGATCAGAATGTTACGGTAAACCTGGTAGTATATATATATATATATATATATATATATCCGAATACGGGTGCATCGGGTTGAAATGCGAAGATATCACAGCCTACTGCAGACTGTGACACAACGACAAGCATATCTGCGTCGTCTCATTCTGCCACATGTCCCTTACTGCACATGCGAAACCAGGTGTCCAGATTCTAGGGTACATTCTGCAGCCCTGACCCATTTGTGAAGAAAGCTGAGCCAAGCTCTGACCACACAGAGCTGCATCGAGAGATAAAACCAGGATCACAGACCATGACCTCCAGAAAACTGCACAGTTTATCGGCACACCAAATACAAATGTGTGAGGTTAGAAACTTGGAACGAACAAGAAGAAGAAGAAGAAGAAGTGTTGAAATCTGCCTTCATATTCAGTACATCATGGACAGCGTCTAAAGTCTCAGGAATCCCTTGCCGAATCCCGTTTGCACTCGTAGCAGAAAAGAGATCATTTACGGTCACTATTAGAGACATGTAGCCAAATATCCCAGCAGGAGACCGGCCATTATCACATCCGGTCACGTGAGACATCGGAAGCTTTTCAATCATTGGTTGCTTTGGACGTTGCAGCGACCGTGACTCATGCAGATCAAATTGTCAGTCACCGTCACAGACTGACCATAAACCAAATTGCCAGTCACCGTCACAGACTGACCATAAACCAAATGAAAGGAGAGGGACGTAGAACTGTAACGTTCAGATTTCTTTGATTTGTAGGAATGTCTCCCGGAAAATGGTGACAGAATACCTCTGGCTGGTCGTAAAGACTGAGCGCCTGCCACGTCAGCGATCCCTGTGGCTTCCACGATGATTTGTCTGTCTGCGGGACTGATCGATGAGACTGGAATGACGTGACTGACGGTGAAGATCAGAATGAGAGGGCATCTTTGTGTAACATGCGTTATGAAACGAGAATTACTCGCACATCAAAATAAGTTTAAGAGAGACAGAAGATGAAAGTTCCTGGAAAAAACTACTTTCAGATATGCCCGGGGGGGGGGGGGGGGGAGCGAGAAGAAAGAAAGAAAGAAAGAAAAATTGGAAGATTATTAATCTTCATTTTCGTCTTCTTCTTCTTCTCCTGTTAATTTGATATATTCAGTTATAAAGACATACAGTTGGGTCATCTCTCTAAATATCGTAACTCTCTACCAGAGAAACCTGCCGAATGGGAGATAACCGTTTATTTACTTTTAAAACAGTAATAAAGGGTTGCGTGTCTCTACCACAGTGGTTCCCAAAACTTTTACATTCAAAGACCACGTCTCTACCTACATATAAGTTGGGAACCACCACTGAATACGCAATATCGTAATTATATAAACCCTTTTATTTGTTTTTATACAATAAGTGAAGCTGTAATAAGCAAATGGATAACGTAGCCGCTGACCGCATGACAGTGAGTTCTGGGCCGTGCGTGATCCGGGGACGGACCGTAGGTTGAGAGCCATGTTTTACCACGTGAAATGACTTTGATTGTATGAAACCTAGACCATGACTGCTTGGGAGATGATTTTGACTATAATATTTGATTCTGATTGCGTGAGAGATGATTTTGACTATGATTTATGGCTTTAACAATGTGCGAGATGATGTTGACTATGATATATGACTTCGTGAGAGATGATTTTTACTTTTATTTATGGCTTCGAGTCCACGAGAGATGATTTTAACTAATGATATATGGTTTTGATTTGTGTATGAAATGATTTTGACTATGATATATGGCTTTAACAGCGTGAAAAATGATTTAGATGTATACGGTTAATTTGACTGTATGTTGACATATGACTTTTGACTACCAGATGTGATCTTGACTGTGTGAGATATGACTGTAAGCGTGTGTCACATAACGTTGACTTTATGACCGATAACTTTGTCTGCGCGAAAGGTTGAAGACTTTGACAACGACACATTAATTCCACCGTGTCAAATATTCCACTGAGTTCAGTCAAGCAACAAGATGACTTGATCTTACTCCAACTCTACGTAGCGCTGCTGGTCAACAGGATATTATAATAACACAGCCTGTTTAGAGGGATAGATATCGTCATCATCATCATCATCATGTTCTCTCTACGGTGTTGGTGTTTCCTGAAAACGCCTTTTTCTCAAGTTTCTCTTGGAATTGAAAACGCAACTGCAAGTCATTTCTCATCCGTTATCTATTCTTTTCACTACGTCATCAGCCGCCAAGAAATGTAAATTCCTTTCTAGAAACAAACTCAGCTATTATCAATTCAAAGTAGTTAGTCAATCATTCAGTCATTTGCATGTCCCTTGTGGAACTTTGACTCCTTAACAGCTCTTTTGTAGGCTTCTCGATTGTAAGCAAGATGGCCTGCTGCTGATGCAGCCATTCGCATATTATCAACAATGTCTTGCAGCCATCTTAGCCTTGATCTTCCTCTCTTTCTTTTTCCCATTTTGTATCCTTTCAAGATTGTCTTCTCTAAATTATCATGACGTTTAATATGTCCAAAATATTTAAGTTTTATTTATTTAATCCTCTTTACTAGCCAGCATTCTTCAATATTAAGCTTTTGTAGCGCGGATATATTTGTTCTTTTTTGTGTCCATGGTATTTGAAGAACTCTTCTGTAGCATTTACATTCAAAGGCATTTATGTGTTTCTCAGCTGTTTTGTTAAGTGTCCAGGTCTCACAGGCATATGTTGCGATGGGAAAGATGCATGCCCTTAAAAATCTTATTTTTGTAGCTCTGTCTGTTCCTCTCCACATATTCTTTAGTTATTTTACTTTTTGAGGAGCGATAGATGTCCTCCTTTTAACTTCCCTCATTTTTCAAAGTGACAGAGTCTTTTAATCAATCATTCCAGCCTTCTGTGGTTTCTTTACCATGAAGAATGTGTTCTAAATTTGGTAACTTTTGTAAGTTTTATAACAGAGGTTCCAAAAGTGCACCGTGACACAGCCTATCCTCCCATCCTGGTAGGGATGGTTGGAAGATAACAGTGATGCGATGATGAAAGAAGGAACTGAAACAGAGGAATTAGAACCAGCTGAGCGAAACGTTTCCGGGGTCCAAGGCAAATAACTTGGGATCTGGGGGAGGGGGTTGGGGCAGTCCTGGAACGTTTGAGAACCACTGTTGGGAGAGATGTCATAATGTATAAGGATTCTTGGGATGACATTAGATAACTCATTATAGCATTGTCATTTCTCCATCACTTTTTTTTCCTGTGTGGTTTTTTTGCTCTCATTTGAAGTGTCTTCTATTCCCCACCCCTCCCCCATCCCACCCCCTCGGTCATGCCTTCCCTTAAGAGAGAGCCACCGAGTCCAAGAATAACATTTTTTTTCCTGTGAGCAACCCAGGGAAGCCCCTGACAGAGGCAAGTTAAAATATGTGAGGAAACGATTATCAGGACAGCAGTACAGCGTTTGAGGTGTGGGTGAGTCACTGGAGTGGAGTGACAGACAGCAGCCACCGCAAGACGCCTGACAATTGCACTGACTGATCACGTGACGATGCCAAAACGAAGAAATTCTCCATTTTTTTTGCCCCTTCAGAATTGCGAGTATTTTCTCTCAAAACATGCCGGGAATTTGTTTGGCCTGCAGTGAGCGCCCTCGCTAGCCTTTATCCCTTGCGTGTTTGGAGGGGCGAAAAGTGTCCAAATATTTGCCATGCATGTTGCATTTGCCTCTCTGATTTCCTCCCTTAAAAAAAAACTGGGGATTGTAGCAAATATAATTGATCTCCTGTACTGTTTAAATCATCTTTTATATGTTTCTAATACACACACACACTACACACGTGACACACAGACTCTGTTTGTGTGTGTAGTTCCGAAGCTGTTTAGAATTAGCATGATTAATATCATCTGATTATAAAAGGGACGTGGTTTTTTAAGGGGCGGTAATATTCTCAGATGACAGAAGTTAGGACTGCTTTAATCTGCTTGGGATCGTTCCAATTTTCCATGGATCTGCTGTTAGCTCTTTCGTAGTCGAAGTGTCAGGACGCTAAAGTCTAGGGAAAATGTTGAATGTTGGAGTAAAAGAATGGAGTCAGAAGATGAGGCCATGGTATTCTCTCTCTCTCTCTCTCTCTCTCTCTCTCTCCCTGAGCTTTAAAGTGCCCAAGGCACATGGGGCTTCCGCAAGAGTTTTCCCACAAATGCCCGCGTCTTTCGCCCTTTTTATTCAAGTCTTCGAAGTACAAACAAATAGTGTTGGATATTTTGTTCGTGTTTGTTTGTTTGTTTATTTATTTGTACCATTTCCCTGTAACTGCGAGCTTTTGTTCTTCGCGGCCGATGCTGTAGATGTGTTAATATAACAAAGTAAAGGTATGAATTATATATTGCTGACTAAAGAAGGGGTTCTGAATTATATATTGCTGACTAAAGAATGGGTTCTGAATTATATATTGCTGACTAAAGATTAGGTTCTGAATTATATATTGATGGATTGATGTGTTCTCTTATTAATCTCTCTCTCTCTCTCTCTCTCTCTCTCTCTCTGAACCTTCAGTGCCCAGGGCACATGGGGATTCCGCAAGTTTTCCACAAATGCCTGTCCTTTGCCTTTTTTTTCTGCTCTTGCCCAGGTGAGCTCTCTGTTGCTCAACATCCTCCATGTTGTTCTTCTCCATGTTTCTTTTTTGGTCTACCCTTACTTCTGTTCCCCTGTGGTGTCCATCTTAGTGCTATTTTTGGTAGTGAGTTGTCATTCATTCGGAGCACATGTCCCAACCATCGCCAGCGTCTTTCCTCAATAATTGCTGTCAGTTGCTTCATCTGCATTTCTGCCAACAAGATGTTATTTCTTATTAATACTGTCTTGTAATCCTGCCAGCCGTATCGACGATATTTCTGAATGATTATAGCACTGAAACTTGAAGAGGTTCTTTGATTAATGCGAGCATTATCTTCACACACAACCTCGTTCCTGTTGTTGTCAAGATTAGGTTTCAGAAATATTACAACATTCACTAGATCAAGTCCGACGAAAAGTTCACTAAATTCATTTAATTCTGACAAATAAGGTATCAGATTTATTATTGACAACATGACTTGCAATAAGATTCTATAGAACATAAAATTCGCTGAAGCACATGGTCACTGTTCACAAAATCAAGCTCTTCAGTTATTGTAGATTTCTCAATGTTCTCAACTTCTAAATACTCTACACAAGCTACGAGGACAACTCTACACAAGATACGAGGACAATTCTACACAAGATACGAGGACAACTCTACACAAGCTACGAGGACAACTCTACACAAGATACGAGGACAAACTCTACACAAGATACGAGGACAACTCTACACAAGCTATGAGGACAATTCTAAACGCTGCGCTATATCAGATCTGCAACTAATTCCTCGCCTGAATCACTTTACACAGTTTCAAAAGTTTCATAATCACTTGAAACACATCTTCAGGCTGTCCTAAAACTACCTCTCGTTCTAAACTGCTTTTTCCTGAGTATCTATTTTGTCCCCCCTGTGTCCTCTATTTCTCCTTGTGTGTCCTCTGTGTCTAATCTACTTCTCCTCGTGTGTCCTCTGTGTCTAATCTACTTCTCCTTGTGTGTCCTCTGTGTCTAATCTACTTCTCCTTGTGTGTCCTCTGTGTCTAATCTACTTCTCCTTGTGTGTCCTCTGTGTCTAATCTACTTCTCCTTGTGTGTCCTCTGTGTCTCCTCTACTTCTCCTTGTGTGTCCTTTGTATCTAATCTACTTCTCCTTGTGTGTCCTTTGTGTCTCCTCTACTTCTCCTTGTGTGTCCTTTATGTCTCCTCGACTTCTCCTTGTGTGTACTCTGTGTGTCCTCTATTTCTCCTTGTGTATCCTCTCTGTGTCCCCTACTCCTCCTTGTGTGTCGTCCCTGTGCCTTCTACTTCTGGTTGTGTGTCCTCTCTGTGTCCTCTACTCCTCCTTGTGTGTCCTCTGCGTGTCCTTTTGTGTCCCCCTTAAAGTTCCTTCCTGACTTATATGTACAGGATACACCTCTAAATCTTTCTAATTAGTCAAACCTAATGATTGGGCCCTGATTGTATTTCAAAATGAGTCAGTCCATTCCCTTTTTTCAAGACTGTGCAAACTGCGTTCTAAGGTTAGCAAACCTGTCTACCTGTCAGTTGCGTCAAATCCGTCTATCTGATTGTTATTATTATCTAAGTCCACTGTCTCTTTCATGTCGTATGCTTCAGGGATTTGTCCAATAACTAATGAACAATGTATGAGAAGAGCTGGAGAGACAAAAATCCTTGTGAAACAATGTACTTTCATAGGACATGCAATGAGAAGAGGGGGCATTGAAAATATTATAACAACAGGAAAAATAGAAGGAAGAAGATCAAGAGGAAGACCAAGAGAAATGATACTGGACAGTCTGACGGGATGGTGTGAGAGGAGATCACCAACTGAACTGATGGCCTGCATGAAGGATCGTGTACTCTGGAGAAGCATAATAGCCAACGCCAGTCGGCACTGCACCTGATGATGATGATGATGATCCTTTTTTTATGTTATTTTATCTTCATACAAGAAGATTTTCCTATACAGGAGTCAGGTACCCTATTTGTAAAACTGGGTTGACGGCGATCACAGTATGTCTAAAACTCAAAAAAATTTGTAGGAGAAGGCAGTTCGCTATGATTGCACTAACCCGAACGCTCGGACATGTGGTACATTTCTTCGTCTTCTTCTTCTTCTATCAGGTGCTATAATTCATTGCTAACTAACCAAGCCAAGGACCACAATTAATATCGTCTTTACGATAACTTCACTATCGCAGCCACGCCTTGCTTGAATGATCAGTAATTGGTACCTGACAGCCAACATAAAGTTGACCACCATTAAGTCTTGACTTCGGACCAGCCGAGCAAACAATCCTTTATCTACAGGTGTGACTGATTTGTGGCCTTCATCTGCTCAAGGCATTCCGACCTACGGACACGGTGATTTATGACCGTCTTAATGTACAAGCGTTTCCGGGGGCACATAGGTCATTGTCACTCACTTGACATTTGATAGGGGAATCTAAAAAAAAATGTGGTGCCAATTTGGGAAATAATCTCCTTGAGGATAGGGAACGACGTCTTGTATGAAGTTAAAAACATTTATCACTGAATATGATTGTAATAGTTTTTTTTTTGTTTTGTTTTTTTTTAAATCTGTTTTTCCCCCTTCCTCTCCTTGTTGTTCTGATCTAACAGAGAAAACTTAAATATTTTGGACACATTAAACGTCATGATAATTTAGAGAAGACAGTCTTGGAAGGGTACATAATGGGAAAAAGAAAGAGAGGAAGATCAAGGTGAAGATGGCTGCAAGACATCGTTGATGATCTGCAAATGGACGCATCAGCAGCAGGCCATCTTGCTCACAACCGAGAGGCCTACAGGAGAGTTGTTAGGGAGGTAAAGTTCTGCAAGGGACATGGAAATGACTGAAGTTTGTTATTCCTGATAAAGGCATATTAGGTTGTTGTCGTTTCTGTTTGATTGTTTGTTTGTTTGTTTGTTTGTTTGTTTGTTTTTAATAACCATTTCACCGTTCTGATCTGTTTGTGTTGATAATTTTTTTTTATCCCGTCATCTTTTGTAATTTTTTTTTAAAACTGCACCATGCTTCTTCCTCCATCACAGTGATTCTCAGCGAGGGGCGGCGGGAGTTGTGAGAGTGTACAGATGACTACCTTTAATAGGGTCTGATTCAGGATGGGGGTTGGGAGGGGGTTTTGAGGATGTTCAGATGGCTACCTTTAATAGAGTCTGATTCAGGATGGGAGTTGTGTGGGTGTCAGATAGCTACCTTTAATAGAGTCTGATTCAGGATGGTGGTTGGGGGGGGGGGGGGTTGTGAGGATGTTCAGATGGCTACCTTTAATAGAGTCTGATTCAGGATGGTGGTTGGGGGGAGGGTTGTGATGATGTTCAGATGGCTACCTTTAATAGAGTCTGATTCAGGATGGTGGTTGGGGGGAGGGTTGTGAGGATGTTCAGATGGCTACCTTTAATAGGGTTTTGATTCGGAGGGCGGAGATTGTGTTGGTTTCAGATGGCTACTTTTAATTGGGTCTGATTCAGGGTGTGGGTTTGTGAGGGTGTTCATATGGCTACTTTTAATAGAGTCTGATTCAGGGTGGGGGTTTGTGAGGGTGTTCATATGGCTACTTTTAATAGAGTCTGATTCAGGGTGGGGGTTTGTGAGGGTGTTCAGATGGCTACTTTTAATAGGGTCTGATTCAGAATGGGGACAGACTGGGTTGTAAAGGGAACATTGACACCTAGGATTACGAGAACCACTTAACTCTTAACTCTTCTATGGTCAGTTTTACCTTAGCTACCATCACACCCATCAAAGAGCGGCCCCAAAGAAAAAATTGCTTCGGGAGCCGCATCTTCTAATCTAGAGAATTTCTATGTTCAGGATTAATCAGTTTGCATTCAGTTACTTGAATCACTTGCAGTTTGTAACAACAATAGTAGTAGTAGCAGCACAACCACCAGCAGTATTAGTATTAGTAGTATTAATAGTGGTAGTAGTAATAGTAGTAGTAGTAGTAGTAGAAGTAGTAGTAGTAGTAGTAGTATTAGTGGTAGAAGTAGTAATAGTAGTAGAAGTAGTAGTGGTAGTAGTAGTAGTAGTAGTAGTAGTAGTAGTAGTAGTAGTAGTAGTAGTGGTAGAAGTAGTAATAGTAGTAGAAGTAGTAGTGGTAGTAGTAGTAGTAGTAGTAGTAGTAGTAGTAGTAGTAGTAGTAGTAGTAGTAGTAGCTGACAGTTTTAAGATATAGTAATGGCAATAGACAGAAATAATCGTGGTGATAATTGTGTATGCAGCAAGTAGTACTAGGCAGTTGCAGTAAGTGGCAGTAGTGGTAATAGTAGCAGGAGCAGCAGTAGTAGTAGTAGTAGCAGCAGCAACAGCAGTTGTAGCAGCACCAAGTAGAAGTATTTGTGATATTAAGCAGTGATAGCGTTGGGATATTTTGGAAACCAGCACAAATGTTCCTTCAGCTTGAACGAAGTACTTTCCGAAAAACCGGTTTTCTCACCTCGACATTCGCTCCTTTATACTTTTTAAGTGTAAAATTAAACATACTTTAGAAACACTTGTGGAAAGTAAATGTTTGTGTGGATAATTCTTTTTCTTATCTATTATTAACGGCGAGATTTAATCTTTGCAAAAGCACTTACACGCTGAGTCATGGCCAAAACCGACTGATTCTCCTTCGTGCAAACTCTGCGTCATCAATCTACTGCCTCGATTATCCTCCAGCCGGTTTCGTTGAGCACTTTTTTTTACGCTGATTGTTTTAGATAATACAGGCCAGTTACCGTAGCCCGCGACTGTTTTATATAATACAGGCCAGTTGCGGTAACCCGCGACTGTTTTAGATAATACAGGCCAGTTACGGTAACCCGCGACTGTTTTAGATAATACAGGCCAGTTACGGTAACCCGCGACTGTTTTAGATAATACAGGCCAGCTACGGTAACCCGCGACTGTTTTAGATAATACAGGCCAGCTACGGTAACCCGCGACTGTTTTAGATAATACAGGCCAGTTACGGTAACCTGCGACTTCCAAAAGCTTCACTTTTTCTCGTTTTCAATCGGTAATTGGCCGATAAAATGCTGGTTAATGCGATTACCGATAATAAGTACTTCAGCGTCCGACAATGTATCTGTAATCCGAAGTTCAAGAATGTGTCTTCATCATCTAGTTCCATTGTTGTGCTTCAACATCCAACACTCTTGCCTGTCCCACTTCTCCGTGGTATCCCCAGTAACAGGCCTAGCCTGGCTAACGGGGCAGGGATCGCAATAATCCCCATGGTGGTGGAGTCTGTTAAAGAAGCACTGCACATCCCCTGCTTTTTAGCTGTACGGGACTGAAAAAAATATCTGCCATACCCCGCTCCCGCGCCGATACGATGCTGTTCCTTACTGTAGCATGGCCTTGTAAGTTATGGTTATAGTATTATTATTATTATTATTACTATTAGCAGTTTTGTCATGGTTATTATTACTACTGATACGTAGAAAATAGATCAGAAACGATGGAAGATTTGAGAACCACTGGGAGAGGTACACTCCCACGACGTAATATTATGATAGGACGCTCGGAAGAGTAAACAGAATAGCAGATATTTAGAAATACCGGACGCTGACAATGAATACGAACAAAGACGATGTGCTCAGATAACAGTAGTACAGAGGAGATAGACACAATGAGAAGTATCATCATCATCATCACGTGCCGTGCCGACTGGCATTGGCTATTATGCTTCTCCAGAGTACACGATCCTTCATGCAGGCCATCAGTTCAGTTGGTGATCTCCTCTCACACCATCCCGTCAGACTGTCCAGTATCATTTCTCTTGGTTACTAATCTATGTACATGTGCCCAGGTGCCCCAAACCGTGGAACATATCCTGCAGAACTGCATCAACTACGAGACACTGAGAAATAATTACTGGCCCAGTGAAACCACTAAAGAAGATAAGCTCTACGGTTCCATACATGAGTTACAAAAAACAGTGAAATTTATCCAAGAGACAGGACTGCAGATATAGACAGACAATGCGAACGAAGAAGAAGAAGAAGAAGATTTCTCTTGGTCTTCCTCTTGATCTTCTTTCTTCTATATTTCCTGTTGTTAAAATATTTTCAATGCCCCCTCTTCTCATTGCATGTCCTATGAAAGTATATTGTCTCTCTCTTATTTTTTTGACAAGGTTTTTTGTCTCTCCAGCTCTTCTCATACATTCTTCATTAGTTATTTTTGCTGTCCAGGGGATTCGCAACATTCTCCTAATAAACCACATTTCTGCTGCTTCCAATGATTTTTGTGCAGACTTGCCTATTGTTCATGATTCACTTCCATATAACAAGATAAGTTCAATATAGCATTTTAGGACTCGTTTTCTAACATTCATTGATAAAGATGTGTTAGCTAATATGTTTCTCATTGTCTGAAATGCAGTCTTTGCTTGGCCTATTCTGTTCCTAATTTCTGTTCTGCATTTCCCATCTGAAGTTATTACTTCTCCAAGATATTTGAATTTCAGCACCTGCTTTAGAATAGTTCCGTTTAATTTAATACTGCATGCTGGTGGATTCTGTTTCTTAGATATAACCATAGTCTCTGTCTTTTTGATGTTCAAAGTAAGGCCTTTCTGTTCACTTTCTTTGGGGACTTTATCCAAGAGATTTTGCAGGTCTTGTAATAAAAGGATATCTGAGAATTTTTCATCTGTTGAGCAGTCAGAAGTTCTTATATGGCAGAGACCAGACGCATATTAGGTGACCGCATGCAGAAACATCTTTATGACAACTCCTTGCATGCTCCTAAGTCAGTCTGTAATAATGTCAATGGATTCAATCATGAGGGCAAGTAACAACCATTAAACAACGTCATTATTATGACATACGCCACCTGGCGCTTGAGAACCGCTATATACAAGAATATGGAATGCTGGAATCACACGAATGGAAGTCAAAATTCAGCAATACTTAACCTTAACCTTTCTTTTTTTCCACAATCATATTCCCTTTCTACTAAGTTCTCATCTACTCTTTCTTTCCTCATCTACAACTAATATTCTAGGATCTTCGTCACACAATCCTCTAATCCAGCTATATTTATCTATTCTATCCATCCTTTTCTCTGCTTGACATCTATTGTATTTCTGCTGTCTGTCTATCTGTCTGTCTCTCTAATCTAATCCATCCATCCATCCATCCATCCATCCATCCATCCATCCATCCATCCATCCAGTTTTTGAAGACACCAGTCCGACGAGGCAAATCAGCGACCCACAGCTGATATGCTAGTGTCAGGGTTAACGAACCATAGCTGACCAAGACCCTGTCCCACCTCTTCGTGGTACAACCAGTAACAGGCCTATCCTGCCAACGGGGCAGGGACCGCCATAGTTCCCATGGTGGTGCAGTCTGCTAGAGAAGCACTGCACACCCCCTGCTTTTTAGCTGTACTCCGGGACTGAAAAGATAGCCACCATAACCCCGCTCCCACGCCGATACGATGCTGTGCCCCAACATCTTCACAGCACCGGCTGCAAAGAACACCAGCTCGCAGTTGCAGGGAGATAGAAGACAAGACAAGACAAGAAAACTATCTATCTATCTACCTATCTATCTATCTATCTATCTCTATCTATCTATCTATCTATCTATCTATCTATCTATCTATCTATCTATCTATCTATCTATCTATCTATCTATCTATCTATCTATCTATCTATCTATCTAATCTATCTATCTATCATCTATCTATCTATCTGTCTGTCTGTCTATCTGTCTATCTGTCTGTCTGTCTGTCTGTCTGTCTGTAATATTGATACTGCAAAATAAAGGAAAAAATGGCTTTCTCATGTCCTGCACACGGGATAAAGAACATCGTTCTCTCTTCTGTAATCAGAGAATGATATCCCCTCACTAAGGGCAATCCCACATGTGCTCCCCTTTTCATTCCAACACCCACTGAAGTGTGTGCGCACTCTCATCTCTTCTACATGTCTCTACTAACAAATTGATGTGCTACTTCAAAATGCCTAAGAAAATAAGGACTGATCAAGATGGACCTTCTGAGGTGCTAAGGACTGTTATTGCCGGAGGTGGGCTGGAGAATTCGTGCGTCTCAAACAGCCTCTGGCAGTCAAGTCCAGCTCCTGGCCTTCCCGTGGCAGAACTGTTTAAACTGACAGGAGAAGGGGCGAGGGCGAATATCTGGCGCCTGAAAACCAGATACTTAGGGTAGATGAGTGGCACATTTGGTAGCTCATCTACCGCTGCTGGCGAGATTCTTCAGCTGCCGTGCGTGGAGCGGTGCTCCTCCCAGCCAATGAAGAAAGGTGAAAAAGGGGTTGCCGCGCGGCACCAATGCGGAAAAAGTGGTAGAAAGGATAAGGCAAAGCAAACGGTCAAATCAAGGCACCTCTGGTCTGGAGGTCTGCCACGTCCTGAGTGCAGTCATATCGGGTGAAATGCATGAACCAGCTTAACCCAGAGGTTAAGACACTGCTAGCGAGACTCTTCGAATGCCGCGCGTGGAGTGAAACTCCTCCCAGTCAAGGAAGAAAATGCGGAAAAGAAATAAAGGTTGCTTTGCGGCGCCGATGTGAAAAGGTGATGGAAAGGATAAAGTGAAGTTTAATCGGTATGTCCAGTAGTATCGATGCGAGAGCTACACATACCACGGCGCCTCTGCTCTAGAGGCCGGCCACGTCCGAAATACACATACACTGGTGAAATATGCCTAAACCGGCACACACCAGGGGTGGAACTTGATGGCTAGACATGTTATGTCACCTCCGCTCTAGAGGTTGGTCACGCCTGATATACACCCATACTGGTGAATTTTGCCTAAACCGGCTCACACCAGGGGTGAATCTTGAAGGCTATGCATGTTACAGTACCTCTGCTCTAGAGGTCGGTCACGTCCCAAACACGCCCATACTGGGATAATACGCCTAAACCGGCTCAACCCAGGAGTGAAACCTACTAGTGGCGAGGATTCATTCTCCTGGACAAAAGCTCCATCCTGGTCACAACTAGGAAGGGTAGCGGCCACGACCGCAAAATGCTGAAGTCGGAAACACTGGACCAGGGCAGTCTAGATAGGCAACCACCTCTCACCCGGCGGGGATGTTTGCGTATCCTAATCACGCTGAGGTTTTCCGGTGAGAAAGTCCAACCCTGGACTAGATGGGCAACCACCTCTCACCCGGCGGTGATACACGGTTATCTCAAAACACGTTGAGGTTTTCCGGTGAGAAGGTCCAACTCTGGCCTAGGTGGGCTACCACCTCTCACCCAGCGGGGATGCACTGAAATCCTAAACACGTCGAGGTCTTCCGGTGAGAAAGTCCAACCCTAGACTAAACTGATGCAACGAAAACCACGGTGTCACGCAATCCCGCTTCTGAGACCCACCAAGAATACAGGCTCAAGCTCTGAGATACTCTGAACCCCTTGTGGTCCTCTCAGGGATCTCATGTGGTCCTTTTGGGTGACCACGGGACCTAACGAGGACCACAGGCGTAAATTCAGTAGGATCACAGTGCGGTCTTGGTGGTAGAAGCGAACGAAGAAGAAGAAGAAGAAGAAGAAGATGGAGAAGAAGAAGAAGGACCTTCTGACTCTGCAAGCACATCAACGTATTCACTCCCCATAGTTCTCGAACATCATCGGTTATAAAGAACAGAGGTTCATGGATCCACAAAGAATCAAAAGAGCAAGTTGCCCAAAGGGCTCTTTTTCTTTTTTCTCCGAGGTAAACTTTGTTCCGAGCACGTGGATCCCCAGCATCATCTGCCTAGAACCACAAGGATAGCCGGACATCTGCCGCTGAGGATCTGGCACTCTGAAAGGAGATGAAGAGAGCTATGAGAACAATCGATCAAGCTGAACCTGGAGTTTCAAGTCACTTCAGTTGTTACTTCCAGTTCTCATTTCGTTTTTGAAACTAGAACTTGATCCATTGTGCTTCGAATCCTTAATTCACAAAACTTTCCGCTGTGGCGGCTGGTGCAAAAGAAATGTGTTTTTATTTGAAACAGAACCGACAAAACAAAGACCTCATCTTCGAGGCTAAAGTCTTGAACGATGTTGAGCGGAGATAACTTCTTGTTCAGGCCACCGGCTAGTTACAATCTGTGACATTGTTAGGTCAAGGTCATTTTTTAAAACAAAGGGGGATAACTGTAATCCGTTTTGTTTTCTCTCCCTTGAGACTTAACGCTTAAGTTGTCTTTCCTTCTGGCGAGTCCAGCGGGGAATTGAGTGTCTGGGTCGAGGATTATCAAGAAGCCATCAACTTTTCTAGAAGAACTGATTTTCATGCCTTGAGATTTGGAAATCTTCATTGCTGACTATAGCCACTTTGCACAGAAGGGGCGGATGCTAACTTCTCATTCAGAATTTTGTAGGATAAAATTGGCTAAGATGAGAGATTTCATCCGTCCTTGTAATTGCCTCATACTCTCAAATATTTGATTTTTACAATTAAAAAAAAATTAGCTCTTCCTCTCTCTCTCTCTCTCTCTCTCTCTTCCTCTCTCTCTCTCTCCCACTCTCTTCCTCTCTCTTTCTCCTCCTCTCTCTTTCTCCTCCTTTCTCCCTCTCTCTTTCTCTTCCTTTCTCTCTCCCTTCCTCTCTCTCTCCCTCCCTCTCTCTCCGTCCCTCTCTCTCATTCTCTCTCCCTCCCTCTCTCATCCTCTCTCTCCCTCTCTCCCTAGTCTCTGAATAGTTTTTGGGTATGATTTATATAAAACTAAATATTATAAATATACACAAAGCCACTTCAGTAAAGCTGTGATAATAAAATGTTAAGACTACTTAAAACAAGAGTAAGAACATCTTTCTTGATTAACGAACACTCAGTTGTAGCGTTTCAGTTTACAGGACAAAGATACAGGACAAAGAAACAGGACAAAAATACAGGACAAAAATACAGGACAAAGATACAGGACAAAGAAACAGGACAAAAATACAGGACAAAAATACAGGACAAAGATACAGGACAAAGAAACAGGACAAAAATACAGGACAAAAATACAGGACAAAAATACAGGACAAAGATACAGGAAAAAAAAAATCGCCGCTTCTAGCAAGTCACATCTAAGTGCTCCCTTTCTTTCTATTATCCCCCCTCCCCTCCCTCTATTCTTATTTGTTATATATCACTGATGTGAGTTTATATTTTCTCTTCATTTCCTATCTTTTTTAGTCCTTCATGTTTTTGTATGATTAAGGTGCCAACGCAACGTACCGAAAGAAAATACGTTTTCTGCACGTAAACTTCCCAGCAAAGACGACGTAACGTTACGAAAGTATCTGACTCATAAGATTTCTCATCTTTCTATAATCACAAACCCGTCCAGCCCATAATCCATAATTTCTTCAGCAACAATCCTTTGAGGCCGAAATCGGCCCGTGTAGAACGGGACACGGCAGAATAACTGAATTACACCCCTGGCCCTGTAAATATGGGACTCCAAAGCTTCGACCATCCCGTACGGAAAAAAATAAAACCAGTTAGCAATGTAAAGGCTCTTAAAATTTACTTTCCTTTCATTGAGTTGACCAGGAAACGCCCTGCCCCCCCCCTCATTTTTTTTTTCACAACTTCATAAACTTGGGTCGATGGAGACAGAAAAGTTTGGTGGGTGGGGTTTTCATGGTTCGCTTCTGGTTGTTATCTTAAGTCTGGGGTAGGGGTGTAAGCGCCATTCGATCTGACAGTCAGTGATGTCGTCATTGCTGACCAAGACCCTGTCCACCTCTCCGTTGGTATCCCCTCTGGAACAGATCCAGCCTTGCTAACGGAGGAAGGTGGGGAGGGGATCGTTATATCATGGTGGTGGGGTCTGCTAAAGAAGTATTGCATGTCCTGCTCCTTTTTTTTAGCCTCAATCATAGTCTGGAAAGGTAGTCTCATAACCTACTCCCAATTAGACGCGATGATGTGCCTCAACATCTTCACAGCTTCGGCTGCAGATAGCATCGTTTTCCTACTTGCAGGGAGTAAAAACATCAGCAGCATCCAAAGTCCAGTCATACTCACAGACGCTTTAAGGCAAAAACTCACCAGTCATACTCATAGACTAAGGCAAAAACTCACCAGTCATACTCATAGACGCTTTAAGGCAAAAACTCACCAGTCATACTCATAGACGCTTTAAGGCAAAAACTCACCAGTCATACTCATAGACGCTTTAAGGCAAAAACTCACCAGTCATACTCATAGACGCTTTAAGGCAAAAACTAACAGTCATACTCATAGACGCTTTAAGGCAAAAACTCACCAGTCATACTCATAGACGCTTTAAGACAAAAACTCACCAGTCATACTCATAGACGCTTTAAGGCAAAAACTCACCAGTCATACTCATAGACGCTTTAAGGCAAAAACTAACAGTCATACTCATAGACGCTTTAAGACAAAAACTCACCAGTCATACTCATAGACGCTTTAAGACAAAAACTCACCAGTCATTCTGATAGACGCTTTAAGACAAAAACTCACCAGTCATACTCATAGACGCTTTAAGGCAAAAACTCACCATTTGCTCCGATTTGGAACCATTCTTTCTCTTTCCCATCTCTTCCGTCTAAAATCTTCGTGTCTATGTGAACTTGTCCATTTTCTACTTATGTAACGTCTTATACTCTGTGTCTTTATTTTGGCTTATTTTTTATGTTTCCTTGTTTTGTTGCGTTATTGATGTATTGTTTGTTGTTATGCTATAACGGCAAGACAGTAGAGATTTTCCTCGATTTGCAACTGAAATGAGTTATCAGTAAGTCGATTCCCTTGTAAGTCAGTTAAGCCGTAAGTGGCTTTGGTTGAAAGTTGATCTGGTCGTTGGTGGATTTGTCGTGTGTTGATCTGATTGTAAGTTGCTTTGATTGTCAGTCGATTTGGTTATAAGTCGAAAACTGTATAGTTCTAAAGGACTTACAAACACTTGCTGAGTTCGTCTGTTCGTTAATACAGTGCAACAAAGATCGGTTCATGCGTAAAACGAAATAAACACATATAGAAATATATGGTGGACGTGCCTGTCATATGGTCATGCGAGACCTGGTCATAGATTGAACATTATTTTTTAAAGCTTAGGCGAATTTCGTATAAAGTACTAATAGTCGTAAGTCGAATGGACGCAAGTTGAATTTACGTAAGTCTTGGGCAAATGCATGTGAATTCTGGACAGGAGAGAGAAAGAGTGATCGAAGACAAGAAAAATAAACAAAAGTTTTTTAAAAAAATTATCAGTTATCCTCTTAAGTTAGGGCCCCCCTCAGTTCGCAAGTGTCGGATACAAAGTAATCCTTTCTGCTACTTGCGTCCAAAAAATTAAATAGCCATTGTGAAGGCAACTTTCGCAGCCGTTGTTTAAACAATTTGTCTGATGCTTCGCAGTTCCAGCCGACTTGCGGCCACGTGAAGCGTCCCCACATGACACAATGTCAGCGCTCGCCTTTGTCTTGGGCCCGCACATGCTGTTGTTTGAGTCCCTTGATTTAAGATCACGGCCCATTTAACCTTGGAGTTTCCTCGGCGCCGGCCTGTCTGCCAAATCTGCTGTCGGAAGGCATCAGCCGGTTAAGATTTCGGACGGAAAATTGTAAGCTCGTTTTGAATCTGTAGCCACAGCCTGTGAAACAATTCTTTCACGAAAATGGTTTCCACGATGGCTTTATTGGCGAAACAATGGTTATAAAGTTCTCAAAATCAGCCCCCTCTAGCAGTCTCGACTTTTTCAGAGTTATTTCTCTTTGTGACCATTAATAACATGAGTTCATTGACCCTAATCAGGGCGGTTTTTTTCTCTCTCATGAAAGCAGTGGAACAGTCTGCGCGAGATGGATTTTGGACAATTGGCCAATCTGATTTTGGGAATGGCCGACAAGACAGCCGTTAGGAAGCACATTTTCTGCACCATATTTTTTTGTTTTGTTTTCTTGGGATTAATTAAACCCCAGCTTTCGTGGAAGCGCTTTATAGTACAGAACGTTTCTGTCATATGGGCATATTATTTCTGAACTATATATTTCCACTTTTTTCTTCTGTTATTGTTACTGTTGTTCTTGTTCTACTAATCTTTTCACCTTTAATGTCATCCCAGTGAAATGGCTTCAGCTAGATGAAATACGAATAAAAGTTCTTCAGACTCCACACAGTTCAGTCAGTCAGTCATTTGCATGTCCCTTGCGGAACTTTGCCTTCCTAACAGCGCTCCTGTAGGCCCCTTTGTTGTAAGCAAGATGCCCTGCTGCTGATGCGTCCACTGGCAGATCATCAACGATGTCTTGCAGCCATCTTCGCCTTGGTCTTCCTCTTTTTCTTTTTCCCATTATGTACCCTTTCAAGACGGTCTTCTACAGTTCAGCACTGGTTACATATCAGTGGCTGAGCAACCACAAAGGACAGCCAAATTCTTCAGTGTAGCATCAGCTGCTACAGGGAGATCCACCATCACCATCATTACCACAACAATCACCACCATCATCAAAACCATCACAACCATCACAAAGACCACCACCGTTATCCCTCTCATCATCATCACCACCACCACCACCACCACATAACCATCACTACCGTAACCACTACATCAGCACCACGATTGCCACCATCACTTAGGGCATTAAGCCACCTCAATCTAGAACATTGCTGACAGAGCAAAGATTCACGTATTCTCCCAGATTCTCACAGCAACCGCAGACCTCTTTCTCTTACAAAATCTACGTGGCCAGATCTGACATCTCAAATCTCCATGCTCTGAGGTCTCTTGTTGCATATATTCTGGAATTCTGATTCCTGTCCTCCTTGGGTATTCCATCGTGTTGTATATTCAGACATTCTAGGTTACCAAGGGGACTCTTTTTACAGATCCGTGGGCGACGCTGGACGATCTGTCTCATGGATTGAGTCAAATCCACCATCTGACCTGATTTCTTTCTTTTTTCTAAAGTGTTCTGCGCTGATTATAAGCTATGCATTTTTCTTCTCTGTACTATGCTTGACTATCTGTCTTCCTCTTCTTCTTCTTCTTCTTCTTCTTCTTCTTCTTCTTCAGCGTTCAAGCTCTTGGTCACGATAAATCAGAAGCCCAATCTCCAGGAGGAAGCCCACAATCTTCTCCAGGTCCTCACGGCAGCCCCACAGCTTCTTGCCTTTGCTACGAACTCCGTGTCCACATCTGTTTGCATAGTTCTGTAAAAGTCGGACACTGTTGGAGAACATGATCTGGAGTATGTAATCCGCCCCATACGGGGGCATTTATGTAAGATGTTGAGTCGGTGGAGATGGCTCAGTAGCCAGCAGTGGCCAGTTCTTAATCGGAGCAGGACCGTTTGTTGCTTCCTTTGTTACTGGTGGATTGTGTCCGGTTCGTTGCTTGTACCAAGTCTCTTGGCCCACTGTTGGTAGTAGCTGCTTCTTATGATGGTCTTGGCCTCCCTGTAACTGACTTGATACTTCATTCACTATGTCTCTATTTTTCTATATTGGACAAACTGTGGCACTTTTTTTTCTATACTAGACAAACTTTAACATTATTTTCCGTACTGTAAAAAATTGTGACACTATTCTTCTGTGCTGCATAAATTGTGACATTATATTCAAGCACTAACAAACACTATATATTTTACTTCACAAACTGTGACATTATTTTTCTATACTGGACAAATTGTGATATTAATTTTCTATACTGGACAAATTGTGACACTATTTGTCTATGCTAGACAAACTTTGACATTATTTTTTTTTTCTATGCTGGACAAATTGTGGCCATGCTGCACATTTTTATCATAAAGGCTTTGTCTGCATATCATAAACTAGCTACAGATTTGGACATTGCAAACAGAGACCCAAAAAAGCACTATTCTGAGCTCGGCACTAATATACGGTTCTGTTACACACTGTCCGATGAACAAACAACACCGAAAATCATTCATTCGATACTTGGGTTTGCTGATAAACGGTTTGTGCAATCGTTGGTGCAAACTGGTTGCCTTGGTTTGTTTTTTTTATGGTGTAATTTTGACAATTAGGTTGGGGGATATTTTTGGCTCCATCTTTGTGTACTTCTTTATAGTTCTTTTTTTTACTTCTTTTTTTCCCCATTGACTGGCAGATTCTCATACTTCTGTGTAAAATGAAACGTGTAAATAAAGTGAATTCACAAAATGCAAAGATAAATAAAGGATCAAAGATAGAAAAAGAAACGATTAAGAACTTTGGAATGAATCTCACAGCCCTTAAACACTGGACGAGAAAACGGGTCCAAAGATGATAAATACAAAGAGAAACAGTAAACAAATGAAAGCAGATATACATGTATTATTCTTTACCAGTGGTTCTAAACATTTTTCAAGTTGTGATCCCTGGGGAAAAATATTTTTCTATTGAGGCACAATAGCACTTAGAGGCATGATGTTAGTAGCCCTGCTGTCCTTGACCTGATGGCACACCAGAGAATGATGTAGTCAGTGTCACACCTGGTGGCTTTTTCTTTCCCAGCTCCAGAAGGAGTTCGCATTACCACAAATGGGTGACTGGGACGCCTCCAGCCGGATCTGAACCATCGACCTTCATGTTAGAGATGACCGCACTAAGCACTGCACCACTCGTGGGCCTGCATGGCCTTGAAGACACTGACGATTCCTGGTGTCTGCCTACATTCCTTCATCATTTTCTATTTAAAAGGAGCACAAAGAAACCACAGAAAATTCTTAATATTTATATTTTCAGACCTTATGAGGTTTGGATCTCTGTAAAGTGAAAAAAAAAATCTAAAACTTGCTACACGGACTCCACTAAGAACCTCTGTGACCCCTCAAGCATTAGTGAAGTTTGGGCTGAGAATAAGTCCTCTAAACCAGGGGTTCCAAAACATTTTCAGTGGCAGTCTAGACAAGCAATAGTACGTAACCCACGACACTAAACCAGCAGCGGCACGTGACCCATGACCTTAAACCAGCAATGGTACCTGACCCATGACCCAACATCAACAATGACACGTGACCCATGGCCCTAAATCAGCAATGGCAAGTGACCCATGACCTTAATCCAGCAGTGGCACGTGACTCGTTACCCAAAACCAGAACTGGTAAGTAATCCACATTCCTGTACCAGCAATGGCAGGTGCCCCATCTCAAAGATAACAAAATATTTAAGTTAAAAATAGTAATAATAATAATAATCTAAAATATATTCTGGCGATCCTGCCTCAGATTCCCACTGGACCCTATCTAATCTGGGTCGCTACCTGAAGCTGGAAATCTCAGCTCAAAACCCATTAAACCATACAATAACAACAACAACAACAAGCCAATAACTGCAGCCTGTTGTAAATTACATTAGCAAATCTGACAACGCATTTCTTGAGACCAGAGCGATTGTCAAAATAGGTCAGCAAACGACCGTTCACTTGCATTCATTTCAAAAAATTCACAGGAAGTGAAATTAATGCATTTTTCAGTCATATGTTTCACGACTTTTGTTGCCCTTGATCTCACTACTGAAAGAAATGAATGACAGCTGATAATGGAAGCTGCTGAAATTCCTTTTCTGAGTAGAAAACTGGTGCATGCATACATCATATCAAAGATGGAAAAACAAAAACAGCATTCAAAATTCTAGCTACATTCAGATAAAAAAAAAAATAGATTAAGTTTTGGAGGGGAGCATACCTTGTTTTATTATATCCATATAAAGTCAATGTTGGCTGGCATACACAACTGTTTTGTAAGAAATTTGTATAGAAAGTCAAATATAAAGCTTTCTCTCCTTCGCAGGAAATTGTGTCGTGAGGTTTTGAAAATCAGTAAAATGGATTTTAATATTTTATCCTTTCCGTAGACTGTGATTCTCACAACAAGTTGCCTCCCTTACAGACTGAGGGGATGGCGACCTCTGAGACTGTCTTTTTGGTTCTACATTGATCTAACGCAATTTATTGTAACCCACCTTCCATCTCACACAGGTCCTGTGTTTTGTAATTAGTACTAGGGATTTGGCTATTTAAGAACTTAAGTTTGCAGTTCAGGAAAAAAAAATCTAAAAAAAAAGACCTAAACTTTGAGCTCAGAAACAAATTAATCTAAAAAAGACCTTCACTTTGAGAAACAAACAATTTTTAAAAAAATTTAGGAAACAAACCAGTCCACCAAGAACTCAAGTTTATAAATTATGAGCAAACCAGTCCACCAAGAACTAGACTTTACGATTCACGAACAAACCAGCCCAAAAAAGAACTTAAGTTTACAGTTCATACACAAACCAGACCATCAAGAACTCAAGAGTTTACAGCTCATGAACAAACCAGACTACCAACAGTTCAAGTTTACAGTTTATGAACAAACCAGCCAATTAATATAACTCACGTTGCGATTCATTAACAAACCAGCCAACTAAGAACTCACGTGTAATTAACAAACCAGACCACCTAGAACTCAAGTTTACAGCTCATTAACAAACCTATCAGCCAACAATTAAAATGCCATAACAGTATTTTCTTCTGATCTGAAATGACTATTCTAGAGTGACAGCTCATTTGTCACAGCCAGTGGATCATACCTGACAAAGTTTCTACCCCATTTCTCCGTTGGTTCAGGTTCGGCCTGATCAACGGGCCAGGGATCGCTCTGGATCCCAGAGCAGCAATGTCTCCAGGGAAACGCCCCACTTCTCCTGCTTCCTAGCTCCGTTACTGGTCTGCAAGTCCCATAACTCACTTGATATTCCAGTGGTTCCCAATCTGTGGTCAGTGGACCTCAAGTGATCCTCGAAGTATTATCACGTGGTACGCGCCTGCGTTATCAATTTGGTATTAAGTGCGATCTACTGAATAAAAGCAATCACGATTTCATGGAGCTATGATAATACAAATAAGATAGATCTCCGTAATTTATATGTAGTCGGAAAAGTGGTCCTTGGATGTCAAAAGGCTAAGACCCACTGCCCTATTCGACATGTTGTTCGCAGTTTCAGAAAGGCAGAACAAGAATTTGTGGTCTTTTCATGAACATTTGGTATCCTTGTTACAGATTCACCCGGGTGAGTTCAGGGGCAAGAGAAGCATCTCTCTTTGTCTGAGAACGTGACAGCCTTCCAATGCCGAGACTGCGTAACACGCTTATCTATCTATCTATCTATCTATCTATCTATCTATCTATCTATCTATCTATCTATCTATCTATCTATCTATCTATCTATCTATCTATCTATCTGTATGTCTGTCTGTCCGTCCGTCCGTCTGTCTTTCTGTCGGGAGCGAAGGTAATGTCAAATTTGGCAGTCAGCGGCCCATATCAGACATGCTAGCGAACCCCCCCCCCCCCCCCACTAATGTTAGCCTGGCTAACACGGAGATGGAGTCTACAAAAGAAGCACTGCACACACCCACTGCTTTTTATCTCGACTCTGGGACAAAAAAAAAACAAACAAAACATAACCAGCTCTCGAGGCGACACTTCAGCATCTTCACCACATCGGCTGCAAAGAGCACCAACTCGCGGGTCCATTGTTTAAAGGGAAATAAACCCAATATTTTCTTTTTAAATTAAGACGACTGATTCTCTGTCACTAAAGTTTTCTTCAAGATTCTTGAAGGTCAATGCCGCTTTTGCAGTTCTAATTCTAGAAAGGAAGTTAGTTAGTCAGGGAGTGCTAACCACAGCCGACCAAGATCATGCGTCACCTTCGGTCATGTCCCCTGAAACTTACCATAGTCTGGCCGAGTGAACAATGACTGAATGGGAAGAATAACAAGTCAAAACATGTGCCAAGAAGGTCCCCATACTCCAGAATACACACTACAAACCAGTAACGTATACAGAGACATGAGAGCCCAGGTATGGCCCCAAAAGAGGAACAAGGAGGAGAAACTCTGGGGTTCCTACGACAACTTCCTGCTGACAGCAGGATTCATGGAGGCAACCCGACTCCCTGTTTAGAAAGTTGAGCATACGAAACTGAACGCAGAAGAAGAAGAAGAGGAGGAGGGGAAGGCCTAAAGAGACATTCTTCTGTAATGCTATAGTCTGCAAATTGTGTTCGTGCTCAGCGACCAAAAATGTTAGAGAGAGAGAGAGAGAGGGAGAGAGAGAGAGAGAGAGAGAGAGAGAGAGAGAGATTTGGGGGGGGGAACTCTGAGGGGCAGAGAGCTAGAGAAAGAGATAGACAGACAAACAGACTAATGGACGGACAGACAGATAATGTGCAGCAGTGGTTATGCTGTTCACAGATAGAAATAGATTATCAACAACACTTGCTCAAGAGAAGCAGTTCATGCAAAAGATTTGTGCACTGTTCACATCTGGCAGTTATGTTGCTCATACCCACAGAGAGATCCTATAGCAAACAGCTGTTCACATTTACTGACACAAAAGTCATTTGTTCACATTTACAACAAGTTATATTGTTCACATCTATAGTAACAATAAATTGTGTTGTTCACATTACAAAATATGATATTCACACTTACAACTATAGTAAGTTGTTCACATCTACAACAACAAATTATGTTTCACACATCTGCAACAACAGTTAGTTGTTCATATCACATATACAACAACAGTTAGTTGTTTACAACTACAACATCAAGTTACGTTGTTCACATCTACAACAACAAGTCATGCTGTTCATATCTACAACAACAGTTAGTTCACATCTACAACAAGTTATTTTGTTCACATCTACAACCATAAATTACACCATTCACATCTAAAACAATAATAGATTATATTGTTCATATCTGCAACAACAGATTACACTATTCACATCTACAACAATAACAGATTATATTGTTCACATCTACAACAATAACAGATTATTTTCTTCACATCTACAACAATAACAGATTATATTGTACACATCTACATCAATAACAGATTATTTTGTTAACATCTACAACAATAACAGATTATTTTGTTCACATCTACAACAATAACAGATTATACTGTTCACATCTACAACAATAACAGATTATAATGTTCACATCTACAACAATGGTTGGTTGCTCACAACTACTAAAACAACAAGTAATGTTGTTTCCACTTACAAAAACAGCAGTTAATTTCTTCATACGTAAAGGAAACATTTATGTTGTTCACACTTACAACAACAGTTGTGTTGTTCATACTGACAGAAAGGTCTTACAGCAACAGCAGTTTTCTTACCATAGTTGTGTAAATAAAATAATACACAATCTGTATACAAGTCAAAACAGGAATTTATTGACTTTTTTGTGAAATACATCTCTCACAGTGCACTGAAATATTTACAAGCATTTCTTTTTTGTCAGTCACTCTTCCTAGATTTATTATTTGGTTATTCTTGTTATCTCTAAACTTCCATTTCAATCTTTCATTATCTTAACATTTATTTGGTTCATATTTTTATTTCAGTGAAATGCAGATGAAAAAAGTCTGGTCAACTTCTTGTCGCAGAATATCCTAGAAAAATACTTCATTGTGCCCTCACAATTTGCTTATTTCACAGTGTAAAGTAATCAGAAGGTGCAAATCACAGAAACAAAAGTGTGGCTATGAGTTATGGTCTCCCCACTAAGCTATAAAGTCAACAAAGTCAATGAGAATTAAGTTGTTTTTTTTTTTTTGGTAGCTGAATATTGAGGATGAAGACACTGTCCAATTTGATCATCAGTGACCCATAGCTGACATTCTAACGTCATGGCTGGTGAACCATAGTCGACTAAGACAGGCAAAGGAAACACAGGGTGTTTGCTAAACACAGAAATCAAAAAAGAAATACTCCACGCAAAAAAAAAACCTTGAAGGATTAGAAAATTTGAAGTAGAATAAAAAAAAGTTTTTTTTCTCTCCCTTGTTGATGTCCTTTCTTTCTTATCTTCTCTGTGTCTCACTGGTAGTAGTTTACAGTAGTTTATCTTTCCTTCTATAGCAAGTTTATTTCTTCAAATTTATAGTAGTTTATCTTCCTGCACTAACTTTAGTTTCTTTTTTCAAATATGTCATCTCCATCCTTTGATGTACTTCTATAAAAACTTGACAAAAATTTGCCTTTCTTTAATCAGAATTTTTTTTTTTTTTTTCCCTAAAATAATCACTCATTCGTTCTTATTTATTGATTTCCATACATTAGAAAAAAACAATGTCATACATTATTCAATTACTTTGGTGAGTGTAAAAGCGAGAAAATATAAAATATTACCAAAATATCAAATCCTTCATTTGTATCTTTGTGTATATAGACAGTTAAATATCAGAGGAAATAATTTTTGTATTTTCATAAACTTCCTCATGTATACATATTTATACAATTTATAACTCAAAACTGTAGAATCTGAACACAGTTACATTTCTTTGTAATAAAAATATACGCTACAATGTTTTGCCATGAAATGACATGATGTCTATTCTTAGTATTTACAGCAGAGTTAAATTATGAACTCTCAACAACAGAACAAAACCATATGATTGTTATTTTATTTTAATTCTTTGAAAAGCCATTTAAATGGCCCATGGTAGGTTAAGAGTTTGTAGACTAAGAAAGAAATGCTTATTATAGCATAACATTGTGTATATAATTAGCTCAATACTTATAAACTTCACAGCATTTAAGACCATTACAAGTAAAGTACATAAAATCTGTGATACTAAGCACAGATTTTCATGCATTTTAAATATTTTACAGTGATGTCACATTACTAGCTTCATACAGCTCCACTGGCCAGGATGAAAAGTTATATTAAATTTACTAAAGAAAAAATACTGTATACAAACATATGAAACAAACATTTTTTGCATATATATTCACAAAAAAGTGTCCCAGGGATCCATCACAGGTATGAAACACCTTTCCTTGTTCAAAATGGAGAAATATTTATAACTTTTCTCTCTTTCTCTTTGTTACTCTCTCTCTCTCTCTGTTATTCTCTTCATTTTATCAGTGTGAGTAAGAGAAAGAGGAGAATGGAAACTTAGGAAAATTCTGAAGAAAAGGTATCTAGAAACTATGATGATGATCTGTACCATGAAATCATACAATTCTAGCTTTTTTTAAAAAACTTTACTGAAATGACCTATAGAATGTTAAAAAGGTGTTACATTAATCTTTGCACACACCACCATCCAAAGAGTGCTATGTATTTACTTATGGTGAATTTTACAATTTTTTTGTGAAGCATAATTAGTGCAAAAGAATGTGGACTTTAGTGATCAGATCCACTTATTTATCTTGAAGAAATTTAGTCTTCATCTTCATCCTCTTCTGCCTCTTCCATCTCTTCTGCAGCCTCCGCAGCCTCTTGCTGAGCAGCCCTGAGTGCTGCTTCTTCTTCTGGTGTTGGGTCATCAGCTTCCGTGATCTCTGGTCCGCTCGGGAATTCCTCTTGTATCGGCGGAGGAGGTGGCGGTGTGTAGTTCTCCGCCTTGTATTTGTGACCATATCCGATGTAAATGTTTTCGAACTTTCTGCAATAAGAACAAGCTTTGAGTATATGCAGTGAAACAGTGTCGGGTCAAGTTTAAGTCATAAGAAATTCCTGTAAAACTCATTCAATGTGTCTGTGATGGCACTTCTCTATTTTATGCAGCCTTTGATATTTATAAACAGATCAATTTTTTTTTGTCTGTGCCATTTGTCAGTCCAGTCTGTTTTCTCTCAATCTTCTTTCCTTTTCTCTACTGAGTTTTCTACTGACTGCCAGGTTCTCTAATTTCTGTCTTCTTATGGCATGTGTAAAGAATTTTGATTTTTTTTGATTATAGTTTTATTTAATTTTTGATGTTCTATTGGTTCTTTGAAAACTTCCTACAGCTGCAGGAACGTAAAAAAAATTTTTTTTAATTAAAAAAAACATCAATAAACAAAGATTCTTTTATTATTTTGAGTATAAACGTTCTTCAATTAAAATTTATAATTGAATTGCATATAAACTTACTTTTCAAATGCAAATGCATGAGCACCTGGCCAAACATTTGAATGCATTACTGCAATGGCAAATTGTGGTATGAGATTGGATGATAATGATGGAGTCCAAGCAGGCATGCCTCCAATTCCTTCATCTTCTGCCACAGGAGTAAGAAGAGGCGGTCCAGCTTCTGGTTCTGGTTCATCAGGCTCTTCTTTTTCCTCTTCTTCTTCCTCATCTTCAGGTTCCTCTTCAGATTTCTGGACTGGGTTCCACCATGAACAACGGCCCTGGGGATTGCAAGGATCAATATTTCACTGGGTGAAGGCACAAGCTTTATCACATCTAACGATATCATGCACACAAAAACAAATTGAATAAGTAAAATATTTAACGTCTATTCATCAAGCAATTATAAACCAACAGCTTGCAGACCTCTGGGAGTCATGACTCAGGTGATCTACCCCTCCTCTCCTTTCCCTCTGGCGGAATCAAAGTTTGAGAGTTGAAATGCTTACCTGAGAGGGAGTACTCCTCTGATGACCTGAGGAGCTGTGCTGTTTTCACTCTCTATAACTGAGTTTCCCTGTCTACACAGTACAATGCTGAACTAGGTTAGGAAAAATTGCAAAGAATATTAACCTTTTCCTAACCTGAGCCAAATATTTGTTAGACAAACCAGTTCTTGTGTTCCAGTCCTGTGTCGGTTTTCCTATTCAAGCAGATCGTATCTAAAGCAAAATTATTATTATGTTCATAAAAAAAAAATATTCACTCTGATTAGTTTCATGCACTGAATTACCCTTTTATAAATCTCACACTGCAATTAGAAGCAAGGTGAAAAACAGCAACTTTTAAATAAAGCAAATTCAGCCACTGAAGCCACAAATAAGGTGGGTTTTCTTTCAATAAGCCTTCACTTTTTAATAGTGGACGAGAAACAGTTGACAAAGTGAGTCTAGTGTGAGGTTAAAAAAGTGTACCTGTGGCAGAATATGTTGGACATGATGTACCCAGTTGCTGAGAGAAGTGTCGGCCAGGTCCTTGGCAGATATACCCTCAAAGTCAATGTTTTCAACAAAATGGTCCCTTCCTGCTAGGCGATTTAAAAGAAAAAAAAAACAACAACACAGATCTTAGTTTGCAAACTGAAACAAAAGTGGCTTTTTTCAATTAGAAGAGTGTTTATAAAAGTGTTTGTCAGTCTTTTGTGAATACACTGAGCATGATAAGAGCTGAGTTGCTTCTCTTAATGTTGATTCTACCAATGCTTGACTGTACCAACCAGTCATACTAAGAACAAACCATATTTACAATGCAAAGGTCTAGTCTCTTCACAATCAGTGGAAGATGTTCTATTATTAGCTCTTCCTGTGTTTGCTTTTGATTGATAAATCTGTTTAGGGTGACTTACAAATATCCTTTTTATCCTAGTTTTGATATATATAATCACCTGCAGGTCTTGATCATGACAATTTTCTTTCAAGAATTTTTCAAGTTGATCATTTTCAACCAATGGTGCCACAGCAATGTAATGGTTAGTGTACTTGCCTGCCGATCAGAAGGTCCTTGGTTCAATTTTTGACTCAGGCAGAATTTTTTCAGACCAACTGGCACCGGGGTCTTATCTTATATATCTTATATCCTTCCTGCCGTTAGACGTCATAGGGCTCGTAAAGTAGTTCGCCAATTTTTCCTGTCTTCGGCGAGTCTTTCAACCTCATCAAAGAATTTTATGCCTGTTAGCTTGGCCTCTCTTAATAATGTCCTCTTCAGAGTTTCACGCGGTCTGCCCCTTTTTCTTCGGCCTGTTGTGTTCCACTTGATAGCTTGTTTTGGGATTCTCTGATCATTTCTTCTCATCAAGTGACCAACATATGTCCATCTCCTTTTCCTGATCACCCATGAGACTGGTTGTTGTTCAGTCATCTGTAGGCACCGGGGTCAACCCAGCCTAAAACAAGAATCGTTACCTGGGATTTCCCTAAGAAAACAAAGACAGCAAGGCAAGGTGTTGGCTTCCTTACCTCAAATGCTGCAGTGGCCTAGAAATGTGAAGGCACTAACACTTCACACTCCGCTACAGCATGCAAATATTACGTGATTTGGAGATTTTCAATCCACAGTTTGATTTGTACCATGCAGAATGTTACAGGTTAAATTGTAATAATTTATGAAAATGGCATATTACCTTGACCCTCAGCTTCCTCCTCCTCTTCTTCCTCCTCATCAAACTGATAAAATCCTAAAGGGGAGATGTGAGTTCCAGCACTGATGCGAGCTATTTGTGCCCGCAAGTAATTGGCCTCTGTACCAGGGAATGGTGGGTAACTGACAACCTGGCAATTACATTCAATGACATGGCAATGCAAGCTTCGTTTTCCTACAAAGTGAACTATCATGTTTTAAGATAAAATAGGCATGCCCTTCTTTGATTTTCCTGAAACTTCAAAAACTTGTTTTCACTGCAAGCTGGGTAGGGAGCAGCTTATAGTGCCTTGCTTAAAGTTCTAGAGTAGATGCAAGAAATAAGCTTCTCAACAGACTACACCACCTTGGAAACCATCTTCAGTCCAACTTGCAGACTTAGATGCAGTCCTCAGGCTGAAAGAGAAATCAGTCAGCAGTCCACAGCCAAATGAATGAGTCAGGGCTGGTGAACCATAGCCGACCAAGACCTTGTCTTGTCTTCCAATAGTGTTCTTGTAAACAGACAGTAGTTTGGCAAAGTGAATAAAGATCAAAATGGAAAGGCAAACCTGATTCCAAAATAACACAGATCAGAAGTTAGTTGGATGTGACGAGCCACAAGTTGCATCAGCACATTGATGGAGTACAACCAGTGCTCTTTTCAGGGTAAATGGCAAATAATAATAATAATAATAATAATAAGAAGAAGAAGAAGGAGGAGGAGGAGGAGGAGGAGGAGGAGAAGGAAGAAGAAAGAAGGAAGAAGAAAGAAGGAAGAAGAAAGAGAGAAGAAGGAAGAAGAAGAAAGAAGGAAGAAGGAAGAAGAAGGCAGAAGGAAGAAAGAAGGAAGAATCTTCTTCTTCTTCTTCGTTCGCTTCTACCACCAAGACCGCCCTGTGATCCTACTGAATTTACTCCTGTGGTCCTCGTTAAGTCCCGTGGTCCCCCGTGTGGTCCCCGAAAGGACCACATGAAATCCCTAAGAGGACCACAAGGGGTTCAGAGTATTGCAGGGCTTGAGCCTGTATTCTTGGTGGGTATCAGAAGTGGGATTGCGTGACACCGTGGTTTTCGTTGTACCAGTTTAGTCTAGAGTTGGACTTTCTCACTAGAAGACCTCGACGTGTTTAGGATATCAGTGCATCCCCGCTGGGTGAGAGGTGGTAGTCCACCCAGGCCAGAGTTGGACCTTCTCACCGGAAAACCTCGACGTGTTTTGAGATACCCGTGTATCACCACCGGGTGAGAGGTGGTTGCCCATCCAGTCCAGAGTTGGACTTTCTCACCAGAAAACCTCAGCATGATTAGGATACACAAACATCCCCGCTGGGTGAGAGGTGGTTGCCTATCTAGACTGCTCTGGTCCAGTGTCTCCGACTTCAGCATTTTGTGGTCGTGGTCGCTACCCTTCCTAGTTGTGACCAGGATAGAGCTTTTGTCCAGGAGGACAAATCCTCGCCACTAGTGACTTCCACCCCTGGGTTGAGCCAGTTTAGGCATATTAACCCAGTATGGGCGTGTTTGGGACGTAACCGACCTCTAGAGAAGAGGTACTGTGACATGCATAGCCTTCAAGATTCACCCCTGGTGTGAGCCGGTTTAGGCATAATTCACAAGTATGGGTGTATATCAGGCATGACCGACCTCTAGAATGGAGGTGGCATGACATGTCTAGCCATCAAGTTCCACCCCTGGTGTGTGCCAGTTTAGGCAAATTTCACCAGTGTAGGTGTATTTCGGATGTGGCCGGCCTCTAGAGCAGAGGCGCCGTGGTATGTGTAGTTCTCGCAGCGATACTACTGGACATACCAATTAAATTTCACTTTATCCTTTCCACCACCTTTTCACATCAGCGCCGCACAGCAACCTTTATTTCTTTTCCCCATTTTCTTCCTTGACTGGGAGGAGCTTCACTCCACGCACGGCATTCGAAGAGTCTCGCTAGCAGTGTCTTAACCTCTGGGACAAGCTGGTTCATGCTTTTCACCCGATATGACTGCACTCAGGACGTGGCCGACCTCCAGACCAGAGGTGCCATGATTTGACTGTTTGCTTCACTTTATCATTTCTACCACCTTTTCCGCTGTGGTGCTGCGTGGCAACCCAATTTGCACCTTTCTTCATTGGCCGGGAGGAGCACTGCTCCACGCGCGGCAGCTGAAGAATCTCGCCAACAGCAGTAGATGAGCTACCAAACGTGTCACTCATCTACCATAAGTATCTGGTTTTCAGGCACCAGATATTCGCCCTCGCCCCTTCTCCTGCCAGTTTAAACAGTTCTGCCACGGGAAGGCCAGGAGCTGGACTTGACTGCCAGAGGCTGTTTGAGACGCACGCAATAACAGTCCTTAGAACCAAAGAAGGAAGAAGAAGGAGAAGGAAGAAGGAGGAGAAGAAGGAAGAAGGAAGGAAGGAAGGAAGAAGAAGAAGAAGAAAGAAGGAAGAAGAAAGAAGGAAGAAGAAGAAAGAAGGAAGAAGAAAGAAGGATGAGAAAGACGGAAGAAGAAGGAAGAAGAAGGAAGAAGAAAGAAGGAAGAAGAAGGAGAAGAAGTAAGAAGAAGGAAAAGGAAGGAAGAAGGAAGAAGGAGAAGAAGGAAGAAGAAGGAAGAGGAAGGAAGAAGAAAGAAGGAGAAGAAGGAAGAAGAAGGAAGAGGAAGGAAGAAGAAGGAAGGAAGAAGAAGGAGAAGAAGGAAGAAGAAGGTAGAAGGAAGAAAGAATGAAGAAGGAAGAAGGAAGAAAGAAGGAAGAAGAAAGAAATAAGAAGAAGGAAGAAGAAGAAGAAGGAGAAGAAGGAAGAAGAAGGAAGAAGACAGAAGGAAGAAGAAGGAAGAAAGAAGGAAGAAGAAGGAAGAAGGAAGAAGAAGGAAGAAAGAAGGAAGAAGAAAGAAGAAGAAGGAAGAAAGAAGAAGAAGGAGAAGAAAGAAGAAGGAAAAAGAAAGAAAAAAGAAGGAAGAAGAAAGAAGAAGAAAGGAAGAAGAAGAAAGATGGAAGAAGAAAGGGGAAGGAGGAAGAAGGAAGAAAGAAAAAGGAGGAAGAAAGAAGAAAAAAGAATAAGAAAGAAGGAAGAAGAATAAAAAAGAAGAAGAAGAAGAAAGAAGAAGAAGAAGAAGAAGAATCTATAGGTCTCTGATTGTCAAAAATAACAACACCTTCACCCCCTTCATATACCTCAATGTCATTCAGTCATTTCCATGTCCTTTGCAGAACTTTGCCTCCCTAATAGCTCTCCTGTAGGCCTCTCAGTTGTAAGCAAGATGCCCTGCTGCTGATGTATCCTTTCATAGATCATCAACAATGTCTTGCAGCCATCTTCGCCTTGGTCTTCCACTCTTTCTTTTTCCCATTATGTGCCCTTCCAAGACCGTCTTGGAAGCAGGTGGTTGATGGAATGGGAGAGCAGCTGACAGATAATGTTGGTTATGGTCACTCTATGATGGTAGGCAATGTAGTGACAATGAGTACGATCACTGATTAGTACAGTCACTGCCCGGAAGGAAAGCAATGGCAAACTACCTTCTGTAAACATACCAAGAAACTCAAACAGCAACATGGAAGGTCCCTCGATGTACAGCAATAACAATAGTTTCCCACATTTAATGATGATGCTCGTGTCTGGTATGATCATACTTTACTGACATCTCTTTCATCCAAAAGCAGATATGCCATGGCACTGTGTGTGCCAAAATTGTCTGTTCTATTTGCTTCCATTAACACATTGATGGTGTCTGCCTAATCCAGTATCTGTCCAATGGTACTACGGTTTTATCAAACCTCACACACCATCTTTCCTTTCACAAACACCAACATTTCCTGGCACAAAAAAAAAAACAGAAGAAGAAACTGATTCTACATACTGTTGAGTTTCATGCTGACATAAATCATCCTTCCTGTACTGAACCAGCCTGAATTTGTCTGAGAAAATTCATGGGTTTCTACCAATACGTCTCTCTCTTCCTCTTGTCCCTTCGGTGCCCAAGATACATAGCGTAGCAAGAGACTTCCATTTTTGTTGGTCCTTTGCTATCTTCTTCTACCAAAATATGCACACATGTAATTCAGATGAAGATGTTTGCCATGGTTTGTCTATTTCTTATATCTGCTCAGTAAGTCAGGAAGGTCACCTAAGAGCATATCATTTTTGTACAAACTCTTCAATGTGTCATCAACTGCTAACAAACATTTAGTTTACATGAATATTGAATAACAAAAGTTTTTTTTGGGTATTTGATGGATTACAAACATCAGTAATCTGTTAAAATAGCTCTCCATTCTTTCATTACAACATAAATAACTATTATTTGTTATTTCATGCATGAAATGCAACTCACTGGTGCATCCAGTCGGCCAGTCATGAACTTCTTGATCTGTCTTGCAACAGTAATCTGTTGAGGCAGTACTGATGGCAGTCTGACCCATGGCTTGCCAGCTAAAGGTAGAAAATGAAAATCATATTATCGCTTATGGAAATATCCTAACTGGCAGGGACACGGTATATCTTTCACTGACAGACTGTTTGGTGAATATTTATGTTTTAAGATGAATAATCACACTGACCAAACACCACTGGTCATTATAATTAGTAGTTAATATGTAACTTGAGCTTTGTGTGAGGAATGAGGGGAATTGAGAAGCAAAAAAAATGAAAAAAGACATATGTATAGCCAATTAAACTCAAGCAAGTGTAAACAAAAATAGCACTAAGATGGACACCACAGGGGAACAGAAGTAAGGGTAGACCAAAAGAGACATGGAGAAGAACAACAGAGAGGATGTTGAGCAATAGAGGGCTCACCTGGGCAAGAGAAGAAAAAAAGGCAAAGGACAGGCATTTGTGGAAAATCCTTGCGGAAGCCCCATGTGCCCTAAGCACTTAAGGTTGAGAGAGAGAAGTGTAAACAGACATCATCATGAAAGTGACATAGGCATCCAAATAAAAGTTTCCATCCTTGAAAAATATGTTTAAAACTCAGCAGTTTTCAGAATCTTTGGAGTCTCAACTTTAACAAAATTAAGAACCTAAAGGGAAAATCTGCTTGTACAAGAAGACACTCTTATGACGATCTAAGGCACCGTGTGGTTGCTTTGTATTAACAATACAGATTTTCATGCTTTAATGTATAAAAATTCATGACTTTTTCATGAGGTCAGATCAGACAGTGCCATGCCAATAGGTGTAGGCAGTCATCTGTCTCCATCTTGGTCGATCCTCTGTGTCTCAAATCAAGTCAACTACTGTTTTCAAGCCAAAGCATGGAGTCAAGCTATCCAGGAATTTCTTTCTTCTGCACCCTCTCTGTCTTTTGATATTTATCTTTCCAGTAATGATCAATTTTTCAAGACCTTCACATCTGCTGGTGTGTCCGAGAAACTTTGACTGTCTTTTTCTTATGTATGCCACTAGTCTGAGATATTCATTTGCCTACTGTAGTATTTCTTTATTTATCTTTCTGGCTGTCCATGCTGTGTGAACCATCCTTTTTAAGAACTACATTTGAGTAGCCTTTATTCTTCATTCTAATTGCTTATTCATAATCCATGTTTCACTTGCATCAAGTAGAATATGTTCTATACAGCATTTTAGAACTCCTTTTCTTAATGCCAATGCCAGTTTTGATTTGTTACTACATTCTTCATTTTTCCAAAAGCTGTCTTTGCCATTGCTATCCCATTTCTGATTTCTTCAGTGCACCTGCCATCAGATGTTATGACTGTACATAAGTATTTTATCTATTGATCTGTCTTAATATCATCCCTCGAGCTATAATTTTCATGGTGTGGATTTCATAAAAATCCTTTCAAGAAAATCATAAACTCTCACATCAATGACCTATTCATTCTTCAGTTAGACAAATGTTTAAAATCTTATCATTGTGTCTCTTTAGATTTCTTACGCTCGTTGCAGACAAAGTATGTCTTTTTATTTGCTCCTGTTTTGTTATCTTCTTTAGGGATGACCGGTGGTGGCTTGAAGTCAGGCTTTGGGGTATCATCCTCATCAGCTTCATCTGAAAAAAAAAATGGAAAAGAGTAATCACGATACCATCAAGGCAAGAAATCAACTATTGGATGCTTCATGATGTATCATCATAAATAAGGATAGAAAAGACATGAGGACAATAAGAGATGGTAACAAAAAAAGAAGGCAGACAGTAATGTTTTTTTTTGTGTGTGTGTGTTCACCAACTGTGACATCAAATACTCAAATGTCACCCTATGTCCGAATAAACAGTTATCTTCGGTGGAAAACAGATTTTTTTTTTCAGTGAAAAACAGATTTTTTTCTATAACTCTTTTAGCAACATTGACAGAAAAAAACACTTTTGAAACTTAAAAATAAATTATTGCAATCACACGTGTTTGTTCCACAGTTGGAATTTTGTAACTTTAAACTGTCATAAACATTAAAAACAGGCATCATATCATTTTCCAGTTAAACATGGTGGCTGTGTTGTTTGGTTACAAAAGAATGTTCATGTGGTTCATGTGTTCATTTGGTAGGTTACTGAGTTAATGCTACTGACTGCAGTGCACTCTGGTATGATATCTTACTGGCAGTCAGCCTCTGATTTCAGATATACTGTCCCAATTAATTAACAGCAGCACAATGGTAGTGGATTAATAATCTACTTTCTTCTCATGAGAAGTCAGTTTACTATCACATTGTAATCATATACTCTAGATTTAATATAAAACTGGTCTACAAGAAATTAAAAAGGATTCTCAGAAATGTTTTCATATGTCTGTCTTTATTCTGTAAGTTTTTGAGAAACTTCTTTTCTAAGTAATTTTTTTTTACTAATTTTTTTTTTATTGACAAATCAAAAACTGGTACTGGCAGTAAGAAAGAGAGTTCTAAGATGCTGTATAGAACATATTCTACTTGATGCAAGTGAAACATGGATTATGAATAAGCAATTAGAATGGCCCTAACACCAAATCCCTATGTGCCTCTAAGGCATGACAGGATTATCTTTACCTTTACTTTTTGAAAATTAGAACGAAAAATAAAGGCTACTCAAATGTAGTTCTTAAGAAGGATGGCTCACACAGCATGGACAGCCAGAAAGTTTCTTAAGAAACTTACAGAAAAAAATGGTTAAAAAACTAATAAGATCCACATACCATCCTGAGCTTCCTCATTTGACTTTGCTGCATCATCTTCCTGAGATTCTTCAGGCTGTGAATAGAGGTACTGATAAAAATAGCACTCAGCCCTTTGCAGCAATACCAATTATTCGTAAAATTAATGGAATTTTACCACAAATTTTCTTTTGTCTTTGAAAGCAATCTTTACATTCAAATCCAAGAAATTTTAATAAAGCATAGGAATGAAGTTATGGTGGAAAAAAAATAACAGCAAAGAGAAAGAAATCAGGAAAATAATGATGATTCATCAGCAATGGTGAGATTCTAGTGTAAATGTCCAATTTTCAAAAGTAAACGGAACAAACTATATTTTTTAAGTGCTGCCTTTTGATGCTGGAAATCTACTGCTTAGTGAAATTTGTACAAAATGTCAAAAGTAAAGTTACTTAAAACAAAAAAAATTTTGATGGATGATGTAGATCTCACAGTGACTTGGTAGGATTTCACAGTGACTTGGTAAGATCTCACAGTGACTTGGTAGGATTTCACAGTGACTTGGTAAGATCTCACAGTGACTTGGTAGGATTTCACAGCGACTTGGTAGGATCTCACAATGACTTGGTAAGATCTCACAGTGACTTGGTAGGATTTCACAGTGACTTGGAAGGATTTCACAGTGACTTGGTAGGATTTCACAGTGACTTGGTAGGATCTCACAGTGACTTGGTAGGATCTCACAATTACTTGGTAGGATTTCACAGTGACTTGGTAGGATTTCACAGTGACTTGGTAGGATCTCACAGTGACTTGGTAAGATCTCACAGTGACTTGGTAGGATTTCACAGTGACTTGGTAGGATTTCACAGCTCACAATGACTTAGTAGGATTTCACAGTGACTTGGTAGGATTTCACAGTGACTTGGCAGGATCTCACATTCACTTGGTAGGATCTCACAGTGACTTGGTAGGATCTCACAGTGACTTGGTAGGATCTCACAATGACTTGGTAGGATTTCACAGTGACTTGGTAGGATCTCACAGTGACTTTGTAAGATCTCACAGTGACTTGATAAGATTTCATTGTAACTATTATAGAATTTCACAGTAACTGTTATTGGATTTTACAGTAAATACCTCCCAGTAATTGGATAGGATTTTGCAATAACGGCATAGAATTTTATACTAAATGTCAATTCTAAGTTCTTGGCAACTAATATCTACAATAAAACCACCATATTAGATACTGAATTCTGGGTTAACTTCTCTTGAGTCATGGTAGATGAACTAAAGTAAAGAATATAAAAATGAAAAGAACATGTGGCTCCCTCACCCTTTGGCCAGGATGTAATTTCAGATTGCAACAATGAATATAGTCCAGGATTTTTATCAGCTTTAGGTATTCATTCATTCATTCATTTGCATGTCCCTTGCGGAACTTTGCCTCCCAAACAGCGCTCCTGTAGGCCTCTCGGTTGTGAGCAAGATGGCCTGCTGCTGATACATCCATTTGCAGATCATCAACAACGTCTTGCAGCCATCTTTGCCTTGGTCTTCCTCTCTTTCTTTTTCCCATTATGTACCCTTCCAAGATGGTTTTCTCTAGATTATCATGACGTTTAATGTGTCCAAAATATTTAAGTATATTTAAGTTTTCTCTCTTTAATCTTCTTTACTAGCCAGCCTTCTTCAATATTAAGTTCTTATAGTATGGATATATTTGTTCTTTTTTGTGTTCATGATATTTGAAGAACTCTTCTGTAGCATTTACATTTCTTCTATTTTCTTATGAAGTCTAGGATAATGTGAATTGCATTATGTATTAGGCCACAATTATAGCATGATATAAACACAAGCTTCTCAACTCTTTTATACAGCACTGACACAACAGGAGCCAACATACCTCATCTTCTTCTTCCTCCTCTTCTTCTCCCTCTCGGTATTCAACCTCAGCCACGTAATAATTCTGCTCAGTACCAAATATTTTACCCCAGAATCTGATGTGCTGCAAAGGATGGGCATCCACAAGGGCCTTCATAGCCAGCCAGACACGAATTACTTCCTCTCTGTTGAGACCAATGCTGGCTTGCTCAAAGTAGAAGCAAAGCTCCATGAGGTTTGGAAGAGGAGTCTCACTTTCTTCCTCATGAGCAGGTTCCTCATCCCCATCATCTATACTTTTCTGCAAGTAGAAGGAGAATGTGAAACATGGACATTTTAACATAGATTAATGTCCACATTGCAGTGATGCTAGCAAAGAATTTACTCATTTATTACATGCTATGATGAGAGATGTTGGCAATCACGTATGTTAATTTTTTTTTTACACTTTTTTATTTCAGATCAGTTTAATTGCCTTTTTTTCCCTCATGCTATTTGTCAGAACTCTTTTTTTTTTTTTTTAGTTTCCCTGTACTTGTTAAGTAACTTTGCCTTCTCACGCCATGTCCAAAATTTCTGTATGGCTGTAACTCGTTTTTCATTTCTATATTCTGCAACTTCTCAGAGAACTTCCTTATAAGTGTGTATGTATGTGTGCATGAGTGTGTATAAGGAAAGAGAGAGACAGAGAGATGGACAGTCAGTTAGTCAGTCATTTGCATGTCCCTTGCAGAACTTTGCCTCCCTGTAGGCCTCTCGGTTGTAAGCAAGATGACCTACTGCTGATGCATCCATTTGCAGATGTCATTTCAAAAACACAAAGATGGACAAAAAGAGATATTAAATCAGTAATTCTCAGCAGGAAGGCAGATGGCTAACTCTGGAGAAATATCAAGCCCACGTTCCAACAATTATCACTGTAAAAGAATGGTCAAAATCCGTTCTGGACGATGATTTGATATATAAGGGAGGATCCGAGGGGGTAGTCTTGGTTGAGAAGGGAAGACAGGGACATGGGATGCTGAGAACCACTTCATTAAATAGCTATTAAATCTTTCTTTAACTTCCAGGTTATATGAAATCCTTATTAAACTATTTCCTATTTCAAAGTGTCAGCTGTCTCCAGCCTATGATTTCCACAGCTATAAATGTTGTTTCCTGCTCTTATCATGCACTCTGGATACCTACGTAGCCAAGTGTTTAGTGTATTAATCTCAGTGGTTCAGTCCTGGCCAACCAGCCAGATACAGCCCAGCTGTAGAATTAGGCGCCTGACTCCTCCAGCCAGATACAGCCCAGCTGTAGAATTAGGCGCCTGACTCCTCCAGCCAGATACAGCCCAGCTGTAGAATTAGGCGCCTGACTCCTCCAGCCAGATACAGCCCAGCTGTAGAATTAGGCACCTGACTCCTCCAGCCAGATACAGCCCAGCTGTAGAATTAGGCGCCTGACTCCTCCAGCCAGATACAGCCCAGCTGTAGAATTAGGCGCCTGACTCCTCCAGGCAGATACAGCCCAGCTGTAGAATTAGGCGCCTGACTCCTCCAGCCAGATACAGCCCAGCTGTAGAATTAGGCACCTGACTCCTCCAGCCAGATACAGCCCAGCTGTAGAATTAGGCGCCTGACTCCTCCAGCCAGATACAGCCCAGCTGTAGAATTAGGCGCCTGACTCCTCCAGCCAGATACAGCCCAGCTGTAGAATTAGGCACCTGACTCCTCCTGGAACTAGCAAAGGAAAGGCACTCAGGTAAAATACTTATCCGACAGCATTTTCTCAGGTCAAGAAAACTATGGGGAATATTACTTTCTCTCCTGTATGCCCCAATGGCACTGAACATGTAAATAGAAGCACAGGCACTAAGCAAATATACCTTGTATGGCTTCATTTTCACTTACCACTAACTTGCATTCAAGTCTTCCCATTGTAACAGTGTGAAATAAAATGTCTTCTTTTGACCACTCATTCAAGACCACTGAATGTCTTTCTTCACAAAGACAGTCTTGTTTGTTTATTATGCTCATTCATACAATCTTAAGGACCTCTTTACACAAATCCTCATTCCACTGATATTAGGCTCTTTGATGTGAATAGACATTCAAAAGAAAAAAAAAAAAAAAAAAAAACCTTTCTAATAATACTGCAAGGTATATATAATCCAGCAGGAGAAAAAAGTTATTGGTGTTCTCTGTTATTGGAAGATACAGTGCATTCAGAATAACTGTGCACTAACCCAGTATCAATTCTGATATTGTAATGATATTTTAATGACTGCCACAGGTAGATGTGGCTAGATACTGCAGACATTAAGATATCACTACGATACCAGAATCAATACTGGGTTAGTGCAGAGTTACTTATGGAACACCCTAACAGCAGAAAATTTATAGGATAACACCGATCTTTCAGGGCTGTGACTTTTTTTATTTATTCACACTTTATGCCTCATTCTGGTAACTAATATTACAAATCATTTTTTGCTATTCCCTATCACCTTATAGTATACTGATGGAGAAAGGATTTGATGGTAGCAGCTTTTGTAGATCTTTCTAGGTGCCTTTCTGCCATCTTGTTGGCAGAAATGCAGATGAAGCCACTGACAGCAATTATTGTGGAAAGACGTTGGCGATGGTTGGAACATGTGCTCCGAATGACTGACAGCTCACTACCAAAAATAGCACTAAGATGGACACCACAGGGGAACAGAAGTAAGGGTAGACTAAAAGAGACATGGAGAAGAACAACAGAAAGGATGTTGAGCAATAGAGGGCTCAACTGGGCAAGAGCAGAAAAAAAGGCAAAGGACAAGCATTTTTGGAAAACCCTTGTAGAATCCCCATGTGCCCTGGGCACTTAAGGTTGAGAGAGAGAGAGAGAGAGAGAGAGAGAGAGAGAGAGAGAGAGAGAGAGAGAAAGAGAAACAACAAGTCAAATGGTTTGGCAACCCCTTGGAACAACTGTGCTAAGAACACACTTATCTTAACATAGTCTTTGTGAGATGGGTAACACAGATCTGTTTGCTTAAAAAACTCTGACCTGCTCCAGTAGCCCAGAAACCTATAGCAACCAACACTAATTGTAATTTTTATTTTTGTAAAATGTAATGTCAGGCTGGTGGACAGATGGGGACATGGAGATCGCCAGCGGTGATAAGGAAAATCTGATGTGAGACCAATGAATCCAGGATGTGACAAGCCTATGTGTCTTTACAAGAATAGCTGTCAGAATGATGTAAACAAAACAGAGCCAGCAGACTACAGATGGCGGGGAAAGGATATCACTGAGGCACTCGTCAGATTCCTCATCCCAAAGTCGGAGTGTCTCTGTGGAACTGTCTCAAGGCTGTCTGGCCAGCCAGCGTTGCATGCTGGATCTGACGTGAAGAAGGGACTTAAGTGCAGCCACCAGAGGCTAGAAAACAAAATTTTGGTCAGCCCAGCTTACACCACTGTCTCCATGGCAGCCCAAGCAAGACCATAGTCTGCCCTAGCAAGGAAGGGTGGTGAAGTCATAGGTACCCAGCCAAAAGGCGCAATACAAAAATCAGGGTACCACGCATCATCGCCAGTGTGCGTACGAAGAAGAAGTGGTTTGGCCACAGTACATGACCACCACCAGACAGAATACCACAGAAAATACTCAAGCTAAAAACTGTAGGAAATAGGAGGAGAGGCCACACATACAGGTAATTGATAGATTGATTGATTGAATGATCTTTATTTCAAAAGGGTTAAGAATTGGGCACGCAGGCCCATCTGACATTCTGCCCTTTATCATACATCTTTCACTCTACTCCAGACATTCTACAAATATGCTGTTCATGTAACAAACATAATTAACATTGAAGCTGAGAGACATACAATAAAATATAACATTTACATTTCGCTCCTAAACATTCACTCAGTACAGAAGTAACTACATACATATATGAATGACTATCTACTAAACAAAATTTTCAGGACTATTTAGAAAACAATTAATTGTATTCGGTGTCTGTAAGAGTAGTTTAAGCTAACTTTTAAGTTTTATAATTCATGGAGGCATGTAGTCGACATCAAATAGATAGTGGGAAAGCTTGTAGTTGTAGGAAGGAATATAGTTTATATTTTTTATACAGGATGGGAGGGTATTCCAAAGATGAGCAGCAGAATAACTACAGCTTTTCTTGTAAAGATCAAGTCTAGGTTTTGGAAGACATTTATTGTTCAAGCGTTGGCTGCACTTTGGGCTAAATTTAAACAGGTTTCATAGATAAGGCGGGGCATGCCGTGAAAGAATTTGATGTACTAACTTGGCTTTGTTGAAGAGGAAACTGTTCTTAAGAGGCAGTATTTTGATACGTTTGTGCTGGTTAGTTGTTTGTGTTTGATCTTTGTCACTAATAAGCTTTACTGCTCGCTTTAGGAGTGAGCAATGGCTTTTTGTATTTGACACTGAGCAACCATCCCAAACTGTTGAGGTGATAGCAGAAACCTATAGCAGAAACCTTAATTATCTCCCTACACAAAACAAACCATAAAGCTTTTTAAAGGAAGCCAATTAACCCCCTCAACAATGAAAAATACATGAGGAAGGAAACAAAATAGGACTTTAGTTGCTGATTGGTTCATATACTTTCTATTTTTTTTGTTTTAAATTTCAGTTGGTTTGGCACTTTTGATTTTTTTTTGTTTTAAATTTCAGTTGGTTTGGCACTTTTGATTTTTTTGTGTTCTTTCTATCTGAGAAACAATCCCTTTTCTTCTGTATCTTTACCTCCAAAAACAAATGAACTCAATATTCATGGATGTTTCTCTATGAACTTACTGTGAATAATTTTCTCTGAACTTGTGCAAGAGCAACCTCTGTTGATCTGTCAATTTTGTCTTGTATTGTATCCTGATTGGCTGTGAATTTTGTTCGCTTTTCATCTTTGCTTATGTCCTCCAAAATGTCTATCACATTGACCGGTCTTTCTTCCAAGATTTTTGCAACCACACGCGTCATGTGATCATACCTGAAATACACTTACAAATGTTTGATTCTGTATAAGAAATAATCAAAAATTGAATATACACAGATATCCGACAATTAAGTAATGAAACTGATTTTATTATGATTTATTATGCTGAAGACAAAAATGTCATCTATAAAGAAAAGCATGGAATCCAAAGAGGCAACCTTCATCTATGATCTGGAGACTTTTCTGCTCAATAAGCAGATGACAAAAAAGCCGCCATTATGTAATTAGTCCCATTACTTAATTGTCGGACCTTGTATTATATAGTAAGCAGATATTACTGAAATGTATCTTTAAATTCATTTTGTGTGATCAGTCAGTCAGTCATTTGCATGTCCTCTGCGGAACTTTGCCTCCCTAAGAGCTCTCCTGTAGGCCTCTTGGCTGTAAGCAAGATGCCCCACAGCTGATGCAGCAATCTTCACTTTGGTCTTCCTCTCTTTCTTTTTCCCATTATGTATCCTTCCAAGATGGTCTTCTCTAAATTCTCATGATGTTTAATGTATTTGTGTGATATATAATCAAAATCGGAACACATTTTTTAATGTTTTATTTTTGTACAGTAAATATACCTGAAATAATGTTTTCATTAATAATATTTTGATTTAAAAAAATTAAGTAGTTTTAAACTCAGAATGTTTCATTTCATAAAATATTAGGTCATAATGGCTTGCTTCAGGTTCTAGGATACTTAAAGTTAACAGGCAGATTCAACCACCGTAGAGATCCCATCAGCCAGGAGCACTACGAACAGATGAGAACCTTATGCCATCACTGGTTTGCCGTACTGATAACTGCTTTGCCCGGTTAACACAACCATCTTTACTCCGATAACATCGAGATGAAAGAAGATAGCACGGTATTTTCTTGCCGATTGGCGCTTTCGAAAGGATAGAAAACATTTTTTACTGTATATTATTATATCTATGATTTTAGGTGCAAAAACATACGCACATGTTCAACCCAGTGTTTGCGCTCGCGGTAAGAAGATAACACTTGGCCTTTTGAAACTCTCGCTCCTTTTCTGAAAGCTTTTCAGCTTCATTGGCTGCTGCTTCAGTCACAGTTACCGTTTCTGTATCTAAGTCTGACATGATGCCACTTTCTCTGAACAGTTCCAGACGAATGGAAAAAAAATAATTGTAAAAAGTCTTTGCACGATAATATGTTGTGCTCCTGAAGGCCTCTGTACACACTCGCAATGGCGTCTAGTTGCCTTGGTAACAAGTTGCTAAGATCATCGAGAATAATTTGTGTTTACGTCACATCCTATATGCATACTCACAATTTGATGACGTTTTACGCCATGGTTATACAAACCTGAAAGATGTAATGGTAGTGTGATATGGAAGCAGGCGTTCTGGGGATTGCGCAGAAAAAAAAAATAATAAAGCTACACACTCAACATAACCAAATATCGTCTTTGAACAAGCGCTTTTCCCCCAAGTATATCTAAATAATTTTTTGTAGTACTTTTTAAATAGTTACTATTTTTGTTGCTGGAGTCATTCGCTTTGTCGTTCGGTGCTACAGGAACTTTTCTGTGAAAGGACACCCCCTTAATCTTCGAAAAAACTGAAGGAGAAAATACTTTGTGGTTTTTATCTAACTCCAGGTAGTATCGAAATAACTCAAATGCCGTGTTTAATTTCCATGGCATTTCTTTATTAGTGGCGTTTAGTTGATTTTCTAAACTTCTGGATAGCTGGTTTTTAAGTTTCGCCCGTGTGTTCGTAATAGTTGATAAGGAAATGGACAAGAGAAGACTAGTGAAGAAGAAAGAGTCAGGGCTAAACGAAGGAGTAGCAGGACGCTATGTCAAGAGAGATACACCACCGCTGTTGCGAAGTAAGTGATGGATTTTCTTTCTCATCGTTATTTCACTGCAGTTCAGAGATGCATAGATGTTTTATCCAAACTTAAGAATGGGTCTGTCCTATTTCAGATCTCCCCCCCCCCCCAAACCACCCGTTCCACAGGTGGCTGATGACCACAGGTGAATGATGACCACAGGTAACTGATGACCACAGGTGAGTGACCTCTAGATATGGAGGTCAGCTGAGACTAGAATAAACACCCGCATAGGAAAACAAATACCCCTACTGCCTTGTGGGTTGGTCTCTTTGAACACAAACCAGCGAATGGCAAAGTGGTACCACCTTACTTAAATCCCTTTGTAAACCAAGCTCTGTCGGTTTATATAAATGACATGGGATAGGAAAGGAACCTAATCAGATTAGAAATACCAGAGATTGCACACAGTGGAAAAGAATGATTGTTAGTACCAGCCAGCAGAGTACATGAATGAGTACAGCGAGACCAGTGTGCTAGTTAGTCTGCTTCATCTAACACAGGCTGTTTAGCTGCTGTTGTTGCTGTAACATTTTCCTGTCAGTGTGAACTTGATGTTCGTGGCTGAGTGATGATTGTGGCTTAAAAGCATCAAACTGGACAGCAAAGTTAAGACCTCCTGCTGATATGGGACTCGTTTAAAAAGTTTCTAAGTTTCAGATTTAATGGTTAAAATCAGCAGTTTCTAAATTTCAGTATTGATTAGAAGCAGGATTTCTTAATTTCAGCATTAGTGATTAGAATAAGCACAGGAGTAGAACAGTCATGGTAAATTAGCTTCTTATGCAGAGGGAGCAGGCTGGGGACCAATTCATCATCATCAGATACCTTGCCGACTGGCATTGGCTATTATGCTTCTCCTCAGTGCCCAATCCTTCATGCAGGCCATCAGCTCAGTTGGTGATCTCCTCTCACACCATCATGCCAGACTGTACTGAATCATTTATGGTTTTCCCCTGGCTCTTCTTCATTCTATTTTTCCTGTTGTTATAATATTTTCAGTGCCCCCTCTTCTCATTGCATGTCCTATGAAAGTATATTGTCTCTCTCTTATTTTTTTTTGACAAGATTTTTTGTATCTCCAGCTCTTCTCCTACATTCTCCTTAGTTATTTTACTCTCCAGGGAATTCGCAAAATTTTTCTAATAAACTACGTTTCTGCTACTTCCAATGATTTTTGTGCAGACCTGCCTATTGTCCATGATTCAGTTCCATATAATAAGATAGGTTCAGTTAGGACTCATTTTCTAACAGTGATTGATAAGAATGTGTTGCATAATATGTTTCTCATTCTCTGAAATGCAGTCTCTGCTTGGCCTATTCTGTTCCTAATTTCTGTTCTGCATTTCCCATCTGAAGTTATTACTGCTCCAAGGTATTTGAACTTCTGCACCTGATTGAAAATAGTTCCGTTTTAATTTTACACTGCATTTTGATGGATTCTGTTTCTTAAATATAACCATAGTCTCTGTCTGTTTGATGTTCAAAGTAAGGCCTTTCTTTTCACTTGCTTTGGCAACTTTATCCAAGAGATTTTACAGGTCTTGTTGGTTCTCAGCTATCAGTACTGTAACATCAGCATACCGAAGGTTGTTAATATTGGGACCGATTAGGTCACGCTAAATATGAGATCTTGGTCATTAGGATTGGAACAGTAAAAGGCGTACCTGAAGAAGTAACTGATAAGATAGACAGTCTTGGTTGACGGAGGCCATTCCTGTCTTGCTCTCTCCCAGAAGTCACCACCAGTATGGTTTTTTGGGGCATAGTTTTGGATTTCATGATGATAATGTACAGTTCGGTAGTTTACCAGATGCTGTAGACTGTACTAGTCACAGCTACTGTTGAGACTGCACTAGTCACAGCGGCTGTTGAGACTGTACTAGTCACAGCTGCTGTTGAGGCTGTACTAGTCACAGCTGCTTGTGAGACTGTACTAGTCACAGCTGCTGTTGAGGCTGTACTAGTCACAGCTGCTGTTGAGGCTGTACTAGTCACAGCTGCTGTTGAGACTGATGTGGGTTTCTGATAGCAGCTCCGGGAACACAGAGGTTTGGTTATGTGTGGAAACAAAATATAAAGAGAGCCCTATCGTGACAGGGATACAAATAGGGGATATGGCGTTAGTGTCCATTTTTACCTTCACCTGTCAGAATACTAGAGGTTGACATGCTTGGCATCACACCTGGCTACCTTTACTTTCCCTAGTCCAGGGGCCCAGTATCTTTATCTGTATCTGGGTGACTGGGCCACGTTCAGTTGGATTCAAGCTACCAACCTTAGCGATGACATGTGAGTGCATTAAGCACCTTGCTACTCCTACACCCTTGGCTGTGTAGGTCTGCATATATTTAGAGTACGTGTATAATCAGTGTCCCTCTCCACAATTGACAGTTATTTGTATGGAATGTCTTGAACTGGTATAAATGATACAGAAATCTGAAGTAGTCAGTTCATGAGAGTTGTCTGCTTGTTTATTTTTTACTTAAATTTACATTGATCCTTGTTGGACATTCGTCATTCTCAGACTACCACACTCCTGTGAGGCAAGGGACATCTTTCCAAAGAATGGGGCGTAATACAAAGTTGCCAGCATCGTACATTCCACAAACCCAGGCAGCCATTAGTTCATCGGGTCACCCAGCAACACAGGGTCATCTTATGCCAAGACCTACAGTGCAAGCCTCACCATTTTCTGACGCAAATGTGTCCATATTTAGTGATATTGACAAGTATTATGTGGGAAATCAGCCCCAGCAGCAGCAGCAACAACAACAACAACAAATAATAAAGTATACTCACTACCCACATCAGACAGCAACAGCAACAAACCTGGCATATGAGCATTCACAACTTCAACAGCAACAGGTGCCGCATAGTCTTCTTTCGCACCATCAACCAGGTTCGGTTAGCTCACCAGTCGGAAACCTGACCCACGGGTTCAAGAACATGCGTGTGACCTCCGTGCCAGTGTCACGGGCTGATGTGATGACCCCGGTGAGCAGAGCCTATGGTTTGGTGTACTCTCATCCCATCTCAGGCTTTACATCAGGGGTGTCTCGTCCAGTGACAAATATTTCTCATTCAGGATATAGTGCTAACATCACAGATTCCCAACAGCAGCATCAGCAGATGCTGCACAGTCATCCAGCTCCTCCCAGTCAGGAAGATCAGCATAGTCCGCATGGTCCACTTAGTATTATTAGAGAAGGTAAGAATTAAAGAGGGTAAGAATTAGAGATAATAATATAATATTATAATAATATAGTAAGACCAGCCATCATGTATGGATCAGAAACATGGAGTACAACAAAGAAAGATGAACAACAATTGCAGATCTCTGAGAACAAGATCCTAAGAAGAATATTTGAACAGCTTATTTTAATCCCAATAAATTATAAATGTCTTGAAACTGAACAGACTACGCTGGTTGGGGTATGTAGAAAGAATGGAAGAAAACAGACAAACAAAAATTATGTATACACAAGAAATGAGGGAAACAAGACCAAGGGGTAGATTAAGACAGAGATGGAAAGACAACATAGAAGAGGGTATAAAAGAAACTGGTGTCACCAACTGGAGAGAGAGAAGATTAGGAACAGGGAGGAATGGAGGCGAACTTTATCTGCAGCAGTGAGCCTTAATGGCTCGGAAAGGTGAAGAAGAGGAATTAGAGACGATAATAAAGATTCTTGCTGCAGTAGATTGTTTAAATGTAGATTATTTGACACTATCATCACCACATGCTGTTTAAATGTAGATTTTTTGACACCGTCACAACCACATGCTGTTTAAAGGTAGATTTTTGACACTATCATCACCACAAAGCAGGCACAGAGACAGACACACCTTTGAGACAGAAGCACAGAAAAGACAGGATGGGAGACAGAAAAGACAGAATGGGAGACAGAAAAGACAGGATGGGAGATAGGAAAGACAGGATGGGAGATAGAAAAGAGACTAAAGACTAGCTTGGACAGAGGCTGGTTTTGCATTCATAATCAGATTTTTTAAAATTAAAGCTTAAATTTTAAATGCATAAACCAAATCTAATTAGCATATAAACAGTTTTTGAAGATGGGAATGGCCAAATCAGTAATGATGTTTTGTTTTTTTTTTCTTGTGTGAAAGGAGTCAATTCTGTTTCATCTGCCATCACTGTCCAGCCCTGCTGTAAAAATGAGTACTTGACACATTGAATTGAGGAAAAATTGCCCCCCCCCCCTCAAAAAGAAGACTATCTGCTTTCAAGGGAGGTGCATTGGATTACAATGCATACATTGTTATTGGTGAAAGAATATCATGTGGAGATGAGTTCCATAGAATTTTATACACAAATCTTGTCTTCTAAATCACTTCAGTATTTCAGTTCGTATGTAAAAATGTATGGTTCAGGAATAGGAGACAATAATGCAGACCGGCAGCTGGGGCTGTGGAGATGTTGTGAGTCAAGAGTTAGTTTTGAGTAGAATCGGAGTCAGCAGAAGTGTGCCATTTATGGAGTCAGAGTTTTGAGGAGAGTCAGAGTCAGCAGAAGTGTGCCATTTATAAAAGAGGAGTTGGATAGGTATTTTAAAAAAAATGGTGACAGTGAGTGATAGGTATGACATACCAACTGTGCTGGTAACTGAGACTAGTGGAAAGCCAGTATTAGTTTATCTGAGATATCTTTCAGCAAAGAAATCAGAAAAGGTTAATTGGTAGTGTGGGGGGGGGGGGGGAAGTTCACTGGTTTTGTATGCTGCTTTTTGTTTTTCTTTGGCATTTTGTATTCAATCTTCATCCTCCAGATGACAGCCCTGAATCACAGCCATACTACAAATACACAGGTGCAGCAGGTGCTAGCGCTACAACAGGCAACAGCAACAGTGACTACTACAACCTGCAGCAGCTGGAGGAGAACTACCAGATAGCACAATACCATCAGGAGATTCGGAGCCATTACGCCCAGCAAAACCCGGGTGGCAATCTGCTGGGGAAGGGGATGTTCGGGATGGTGACCAGCGACCTTGTTGAGCTGAAAGCCCCGTCTGCCTCATCGGTTAATTCCGCAGGTTTGTTTTTCATTTTAGTCTGCGTTCATCATCTTCATCACTCTGAGAATTGAAAAATGAATAGAAAGCACAACTGCAGGAGTAGTATAGCTAGGTATACTTACATATACTATATACTTAATTGTGCTAGATATACTGTATAATTGCAGAATGTATATCTACTCTGTTTTACTTTGTGGAGCATAAACCTGGACTCTAAGCAAAAAAAACGGAGAGAAAAATTAATGCAACAGAAATTTGGTTCTACAGAAAACTAGGTCATATAACATGGAGAATGAAAAGAACAAATCCAGAAGTTTTAGAACAGCTCCAGATGCAATGTGAAGTTCTCGAAGAAATAAGAATGAAGAAAACAAAATACTTTGGTCATATCAAAAGACATAACAGCGTACTGAAGACCACACTAGAAGGAAAGGTGTAAGAACAAAAAAAAGAGGTAGGCAGAGATGTAGATGAGGAAGATAACGTACAAGAATGAACAGATACAACCTGGCTGAGTGAACCATAATGGCGAGGAAGCTGGAGGTTCATTACCGTCAGCCTTCATTCTAGAGATGGCACACGATTGGTGGTGGTGGTGGTGGTGGCGGTGGTCTCCTCATGAGAAAGATGTGGGTTGAAGACTCACTGTCATCACACTTAAGGTAACCCAGTTGTACAGAAATGGTATGATGGCAGTAAGAGTTGGGGGAGAGTGAAAGAAACTGAGTCTAGATATGTTTTATACTTTCACAGCTTGGACCAGTCTTAGACAAGGTCAAGGTCAGAGATGGGTTAGATACAGGAGTGTTTTTGTTTTGTGCATTCAGACAGGAAACCTGGTTTATTTTGTTCTGTGCTGGTTTATTTTGTTCTGTGCAGGTTTATTCTTGTTCTGTGCTGGTTTATTCTTGTTCTGTGCTGGTTTATTTTGTTCTGTGCTGGTTTATTTTGTTCTGTGCTGGTTTATTCTTGTTCTGTGCTGGTTTATTTTGTTCTGTGCTGGTTTATTTTGTTCTGTGCTGGTTTATTCTTGTTCTGTGCTGGTTTATTTTGTTCTGTGCTGGTTTATTTTGTTCTATGCTGGTTTATTTTGTTCTGTGCTGGTTTATTTTGTTCTGTGGTGGTTTATTTTGTTCTGTGCTGGTTTAATTTGTTCTGTGCTGGTTTATTCTTGTTCTGTGCTGGTTTATTCTTGTTCTGTGGAGCAATGTCCTAAATCAGAAGAAAGCAAATCTCAGTAGTCAAGGAAAGTTAGGTGTTACAGGACTTTCTAGAATTTCTCAAATATTTAGAAATTAGTTATAATCAATGATGGGAGAGAGAAAAAAAAACTAACTACAAAATATCTTTCATGACAGTTTTTTTTTTTTCGTTTTGTTAAGATTAGTCCTGCATTAGTCCCTTTCCTGTACAACTAAGAACTTGTAGTGTAATATCTCCCTCCTTCCCTCTCTCTCTGTGTCACTACCTCTTTCTCACACACACTCACTCATAGTACTTGTGGAAAAAAAAAAAAAGAGCCATATCATAATTGCAAGAACAGTTTTGGGTTTCTTACATCTTACATCCTTCCTGTGGCATTAAACATCACATAGGTCACAAGGTAGTTCGTCAAATTTTCCTGTTTTCGGCAAGCTTTTCAACCTCATCAAAGGATTTTATGCCTACTAATTTGGCCTTTCTTAACAATGTCCTCTTTAGAGTTTCGCATGGTCGACCTCTTTTTCTTCAGCCTGTTGTGTTCTACTTGGTAGCTTGTTTTGGAATTCTCTGACTGTTTCTTCTCATCACTTGACCAACATATGTCCAGCACCATTTTCTGATCACCCATGAGACAGGTTGTTGTTCTCTCATCTGTCTTATCTGCATTGTTCTTGAATTCATTCCACGTGATGCTGAGTATTTTTCTTAGGGATTTGTTTTCAAAAGAGTCTAATTTATTGTCTATTTCTTTAGTTGTTTTCCAGCTTTCACATGCATAAATGAGGGTGGATATCACATTTGAATTGAGTAATCTTATCTTCCTTTTTGTGCTTATAACTTTTGAGTGCCATATATTCTCAAGATTCTTGAAGGTCAATGCTGCTTAATTTTGGGTTTGTTAGAAATAAGATCAATAATTTTTTTAAAAGAGAGAATAACTGCAAAAACCAAGAGAAGCTGCTTGTGATTGACTCAGTGGTGCACTACCAAGTACGCCATACCTAACCAGAACTTCCAGACATGTTCAGGTAAGCATCGCAGTTCTAGTCTGTGGCTCATCAACAAAACAATCAACATCTGGGCTCATCACTAAGAAAAATACGCTGACAAGCAGCAGCAATCTTCTGCCAACTACAAGAAGTGAAATGAAGCAAACAACCAGCGTTATCTCCACTCTCACTTCGTGATGCAGTGGAAGCTAAAGGTAGATGGATGTAAGTGAAGCTTAGAACTTTGTTATAGCAGATTATCAGTTCTCCAAGAGGAGCGTGCTGGCCCATGCTTTATTGGTTAGGACGAATATCAAAGGGCACAGGGGGGTGGGGGGATAGGATAATATTACGGCCTGATTGGCTTTGTTGGCCTAGTCACACCACCCCTTCATCATAGTCATCTTTGTTTCTAGTATACAAACAATATAATAGGTGTCCAGATGTAGTGTTTTTTTTAAGTACTAATGTCTCTTATAATTCCTTAAGCCAAGTGTCTGATTATCTTCACTGTAGGAGGAGTTGGCAGTTATATCTCACAGGAAGAGTTGCCCCTCCCTCCTGGGTGGTCAGTTGACTGGACTGTACGGGGCCGTAAGTACTATATAGATCACAACACTCAAGCAACACATTGGAGCCACCCTTTAGAGAAGGAGTCCCTGCCAACGGACTGGGAGAGGATTGAGTCAAAGGAAAGGGGTGTTTATTACTACAAGTAAGTGCCAGTTGAGAGAACGATATTTTAGCATTAGGGGCCATTCTCCATAAAGTTACATGTAATCACATGCTGTGCTGTGTAACAGACAAAGAATAAAACTTACATCTGAACTGTGCTGTGTAATATACTAACAATAAAACTTATATCTAAACTGTGCTGTGTAATATACTAACAATAAAACTTATATCTAAACTGTGCTGTGTAATATACTAATAATAAAACTTACATCTAAACTGTGCTGTGTAACATACTAACAATAAAACTTACATCTAAACTGTGCTGTGTAATATACAAACAATAAAACTTACATCTAAACTGTGCTGTGTAATATACAAACAATAAAACTTACATCTAAACTGTGCTGTGTAATATACAAACAATAAAACTTACATCTAAACTGTGCTGTGTAATATACAAACAATAAAACTTACATCTAAACTGTGCTGTATGACATACTAACATCTGATGCACATCCATGCACTTCCTTGGTTTAAAAGATGTAAAAAAGAAGAATAAATAAAATGAAAACAGCTTTCATTAATCTCAGAAACATCTGGAAGTCCTCCAACTGTACCAAAACTGTTTGCATGTTGTCCATTCTCTAAGGAGCGGGATACTGGAGAACTGAAAAGGAAATGAGCAAATTGTCCTCACTCCACACAACCTGCTTCAGAAAGGTTTTGGCCACAAACAGTAAATAGTAGAGACCTACTTGTCTAATGTGAACTAGAAGATATGCATGTCTTGACAGCAAAAAAAGATACAGGAATTTGATTGATCATGTTCTCTGAAGAGACTCCAGCAGCATCACTAAAACAGCCATGAGATGGACATGTTTGTGAAAGAGAGAGAGATGTCTGCCAGATGCTTCCAGGAGAAGAACTACAGAGGCAGAAATGAGTAGCATGTCAGCACAGCTGTGGAACAATACAAAGACTGGCCGCAGACTGAGAGGTACAGGGAATTTGTTGCTGCCCTGCAAGACGCCACGGAGCATCCTGGGTGATCACTGCGTAGCAGATCACCAACCAAGGCCATGGATGGATGGATGTGCTGTATGAAAATCACATTAAGCAGGTGCTCTATAAAATCTGTTATATACTCCTTAAAAGATATGTACTCTAAATTCTCAACAGTTACAGTTTCTAGCGCTTAAAATTTTGTCTATAACTTATAAAACTTACATGCAGTCAATGGCTAAGAAGCTTGCACGCATTCCATGGTCTTTGAAATATGCACAGTCCATATAATCCATAAAACTTACATGCAATCTGTGATCTGTAAAATGTACATCTAATTTGTGGACTATAAAAGTCAATACTCTGTTCAGTGAAAGTTACATGTATTCTATACCCTATGAAAGTTACTTAAGTCTATCTGTGAAGTAATGATATGTTGACTGTGTTCTACCATCACCAGCCATATAACCCGTACAGCACAGTACCATCATCCATGCAGCCCAGTACAAGATATGGTCCTTGGTTATGGCATGGGAGCCATCCCAGAGAGAATCCCACCTCACCTCGAATTCAGGCAGAATAAACAGCTTGTTCCAGCAAACCCTTATCTCAATACAGGTAAAAACTTGCCTATGGATATTACATAATAGTGGTTCCAAACTGTGGTCTGTAGGCTCATGGGAATCTGAAGAATTGTGTGAGGATCCATGAAGCAGATATAGGTTACATAAAATATAGGAAATGATGAGAGAGTATAAAAGGCCACGGTGAACTGTCATTGACTTAGGGGTTCACTACCTGAAAAAAGGTTGAGGACCATTGTTCCAGGGCCTTCTATTCCAGCGTGTCAGTAGCTGCAGTTGTCAGCATATAGCCAGTTTCATGAGCATAAATGTTTTAAAAACAGTAACATGCTGGTTCTTAACCTCTTTAACATTCATCCCGAGTTATCTCGAGGTGGCTTGTTGTTCATAACGTGTTCTCCCCGAGCTAATTTGGGGATTATACACAGATGCATTTTCATAGAGTTATCGCTGAGTTTTCTCGCTCTGTCATACACAATGGCTGACCTAGTTGACAGATGCTGTGGGAAGTTGCTGAAATAGTAGACTCAGCAAGCTTATAAAGGAAAACTGTTCATCTGGACATCACCATCATCACTACCACTTTCATCGTCATCATGAGCCCATGTCAGGAAGTGCTATTTTTATTTCTGGCATAATAAATCTTTACGCTGTCTTTATAATTTTTGTTTATTTGTTTTTGGAATTTATCCCACGAAAAACTGTTGATTTGGACATCATCACCACCATCATCAATATGCCATCATTATCATCGCTACCAACTTCACAACCATAGTCATCATCATAAACACACATCATCATCATCATCATCACCACTACCTTCCTGATCATCACAATCATTACAGCACCATCATTATCATTACAACCATCATCACAACAGCCATTATTATAATCATCATCACCATTATAATCGTCATTGCCATAAGCATAATCATCATCATTTGTGACCATCATTACTCTCACCTCCATCATATCACCATTATTATCATCATCAACACCACTTTCACCACCATCATCAGTCTGTGTCAAGAAGTGTTATTCTTATTTCTGGTGTAAGAAATTTTTATGCTGTCTTTATAACTGTTGTGCACACTCCTGTGGTTTTTTGTTTTTGTTTTTGGGGGGGGGGGGGTTGGTGAAAATAAGTCACCGTGGGAAGAACGCTGTGATTTAAAAAAAAGGGGGGGGGGTAGGGCAAAGGGAGTGTAATCTGACCCAACTTCAGCACGCTTCAGTTAACCAAGGTGAAAAAAAGTTGCTGCCTAGCACTTCTGTTGGAGACAGCTTCTAGAGATAAGAGAACATCCGCCTGAAAGGAAGGACGCACCAAAGTCCACTGCAAATAGATCTGCGTGAAATGGAATAAGAATATTGATAAAGTCGTATCTTTTATTTAACACTGAACTAGTATGAACTGTAAAGCTAAGCTTCCATAAAGGCTCCACAACAGCAGGAATGAGTCAAGTATGATGCCTTTATTAGAAGATCTTCAGCATGGCTTCAGCTCATTTCTTTTGATATAGTGCACACTTTTAACAAGCCAGCATGTGGGTGGGTGGGTGGACTGGTTAAAACTGGCAAAAACCGTACAGCATTCAGCTTGATCAACACTTGTGTTGGGGGGGACACAGATGTGGAGACCTTTAGAAGATGAATCCTTGAAAGTCTAAAATTTTACTGCCATGTATATCACCACTTATGAGGGTATTAATCTCATTCTCTTTTTGTCCTCTCCTTCATTTGAATTAGAAATCCCCGAGTGGCTGATCGTCTTCTCCAAGGCTCCTCATGAACATGATCACAAGCTGAAGGTAATGCCTTGGAGAGTACAAACATCAGCTGAAATCTGTTCCTTCTTGTTAGCTGTTGTCTGAAATCTGTTTCTTCTTGTTAGCCATTGCCTGAAATTTGTTTCTTCTCATTAGCCATTGTCTGAAATCTGTTTCTTCTTCTTAGCCGTTGTCTGAAATCTTTTTTTTTTTCTTAGCCGTTGTCTGAAATCTGTTTCTTTTTCTTAGCCGTTGTCTGAAATCACTTTGTATGGTTCCAGAGAATTATCTTCTTTCATCTGTTTCTGTTTTTTATGAGTCTGATCGTGTGTTATTCATCTCTCATCAAAGTTTGTTTATTGTTATTTTTCTTTATTTAACATTTTATTTGTTTATTCTTAGTACATGCAGTTGTTCTTGTGTGTTCAAAATGCTGTGCTGTGTTACTGTATTGTGTTATGTTAAACTTTACTGTGTCATGCATCACTCTTTTTTTATTATAAATGGAAAAAGTTGAAGTGATTATGTTCTGTAGTGTTTATTCTTTGTCATTTGCTCAGATGTCGAGACCGATCTCTCATAGACACAAGCAATTCATCTTTGGTTTTCATCGTCGGCATAGAGCTTCTCTTGTAGGGGGCTGGGGTTTGGCCAGATCCTTTGCCTGATTGAGTTGTGTAACTGGCAACTCTGGAGAATATGATGTAATATCTCTTGCTCTTTTCCGCAGGCACATATGTCTGTTGGGTCAGTTTTCATCTTCTGGTATAGATGGCATTTCAGCCTGCAATGTCCTGTTCTCAGTCAGAAGATTGTCACTCGGTTGTTTCTTGAGAGTTTATAGTATCCATCATCTGTTTTTGCTGTGGGGCGTATGAGGAAAAGTGTGGAAATAGAGAGAAGTGAAGCTCATAAAGTTACAGACAGGTAAAGAGATAAAAATGTTAAAATGGTTACTGATCTTGTCTGTCATGAAAGTTTGAATCCAGCTAGATTCTCCCCCCCCCCCCCCCCCCAACCCAATCACCAAGCTGTAGAAGTAGGTACCTGGCCCCTTCTGGAACTGGGAAAAGAAAGATAGCCAAGCATGTTGCTGACCACATCATCCTCCATCCATATGTCTGCAAATTAAGAAAAAATACGAGCACTAACACAGTCACCCCTAAGTGGCCTGCCTTTGCCTTTACACACATTTAAAATGAAAGCAAAGTTGTAAAAGAATTGTGAGAGCTGAACCACTAGGCCAAGCAGCCATCTGGCCATGAAAGACTAGCACACCAATCCATTCATCATTAGGTTTTATCAGAGCTACCTGCTGTATTGTCATACTTCAGCCTACATGAGCGTTGACATATGTCCAGCCACTGGGTTCATTCATTCGTTAGCATGTCCCTTGCAGAACTTTGATTCGTAACAGCTCTCTTGAAGGCCTCTTAGTTGAGGATTAATGCCGAGTATGACTATATTCCCTTACCTATTTTCATTTTCCACAAGTAAAAGTAAATAGAAATCATTTTGCTGCATATGGTGTAACATCTTACATCCTTCCTGTACCGTTAAATGTCACATAGGGTTTTCATGGTAGTTCACCAAATTTTCCTGTTTTCAGTGAGGGATTTTATGCCTGCTAATTTGGTGTAACAGGAAATGGTTAATACTACATTATGATAAGATTTACAGTAGAGTAGGCAGGATTAACCTAAACAATTGTAACATTTTGAGGCCACATGGTTAGTGCATTGTCTTCTTGTGACTAGATGGCTTACCATCCACGTAGAGTCGAAGTTCAGGTGTCTCTCTATCTCTCTCTCTCTCTCTCTTTGTTTCTTTCTTTCTCTCTGTCCATCTTTTTCTCTCCATCATTCTATCTCTTTCTCTCTCATTCTCTCTCTGCCTCTTTCTCTGTCTCACTCATTCTCTCTCTTTAAATTGTATTTTTGTACTAAATCAAGTGTGTGGGAAGAATGAAGGATGGAGTGATGAAGGGCAGAATGTAAGACGGGCCTGCGTGCCCAATTCTTTACCCTTGAAAAATAAAAAAATAAAGATTATTCATTCATTCATTCATTCATTCTGTCCTTTCTCTTTCTCTCTGTCTCTCTCTCTCTTGTCCTCTCTACCTCTTTCTCTTTCTCTCTCTGTCTGTCTATTTCTCCCTCTCTTCCTCTATGTCTTTTTTATCTCTCTCTGCCTCTTGCCTCTTTCTGTGTCTCTTCCTCTCTGCCTCTCTCTCATCCTATCTCTGTCTCATTCTCTTCCTATCTCACTCTCTCTGCCTCTTTCGTTCTGTCTGTCTCTCTTTTTTTCTATCTCTCTATCTCCATCTCCCTGTCTCTCACTTTAATGCTGTCTTTATCCCTGTCTCTCTCTCCATGTCACTCTCTGTCTCACTCTGTCTTTCTCTCTCTCTCTCACATGTTCGTCTCTTTGGTTTATTAAAAAAATTTCAAGATCAATCTTCTGTCTTTGCTGTTCACATCCTCATTTCCTTGTATTGATTATTAAATTTCACAACTACTGCAACATTTCCTCAGCATTTTCTTGTTAATGTATTTCAGTGGGAGCTGTTCACGCTTACGCAGTTGGAAAATTTTGCTGCTCTTTTGATTCGTCTCTACAAGCAGGACCTGGAGCAGATTGTCATGAGCTACGAGAAGTACCGCAATGTTCTGAACAGGGAGTGTGAACGAAAGAAGAAAGAGAGGCAGCAGCAGCAGACTTTGGCTATCACAAATGTCCCTTATCAGCCTTCTTTGGCCCAGCAGCAGATGATGCAACAGTCTCAGCACCAGCTGCAGTATAAACAGTCCCAGTACTCACAGCCACAGCAGCAGCTGGGCCAGCAGCAGCAGCAGCCGAGCCAGCAGAATATGCTTCTTACTCAGAATATTGAAACGAAAGTGTGATAGCTGCGGCGGCTGAAGTGTGGTGAAGGGGTTGGGTGTCTTGAAGCATGGAAGGATTTTGGACATCTTGAAATGTGCTGGAATTTTGGACATCTTAAAGTGTGAAGGAGTTTTAAACATTTTCAAGCGTGAAGAAATTTTGGACATCTTGAAATGTGAAGAGTTTCAGTGATCATGAGATGTTAAGAGATTTAGATGTACAAAATAATAATGGAATTTTTCAGATATTCTGAAAAATGATATGAATTTTGGACATCCTCAGCTACAACTGAATTGACTTATCCCGAATTTCAGACATATTGTAAAGCCACAAATTGTTTCAAGATTTCCAAGTTGTTACAGAATTGCAGGAATTCAAAATTACAAATATGTGATACCATTTCAGGCAAACTGGTTTCATATTTTTCCTTGATGTGTTATTTCATGCTAGTCACAGAGAATCATTTGTTTTCTAACCGAAGTTTGACATCCTCTCTTTAGATCAGTAAAGGTTAAAGGTAAAATTCCCTTTTCCAAGCCAGGCATATTTGGGGATGCGGTGTTAGGTCCATATTTTCAAGACTGTCGGCACATGGATGGATGATGTGATCAGTATCACGCCTGGCTGCATTCACGTTCCCAGATTTCTCTGGTACCCGCTCTTAGATGCTGGGTGGACCCCAGGACTTTTGTCTTTGGATCAGTAACAGGTTATAAAGTGCCTTTTTGCAAAATCTTATATTTGAACATGTTTTAAGGGCTCTTATTCATGATCAGTCTTAGGTATTGTTAAAATTATCTTAAAAGTTGTGAAATTGCTTTCAGAATTACCTTTAAAATTTGAAGGTGTGTTGTGAGATTGCCTTTATTGAGAAATATGTTAGCTGTATCCTGAAAGTGTGATGAACTGCTTTCAAAACATATCTTTAATTTATGATAATGATGATGTACGCAGTCAGCGTCTTAACCTCCTTAGTGTTACACTTCTGCTGAAAGAAAATGTTCTGAAAATGATTTTGAAGCTTGCCACTCAGACACCGTGACATGGTGTGGTTGTTGGTCCCGCCTACTCATGAATATTAGTTAATGAGTGACCGTAATTTTGTTTTGGAATGTTGACGCCATTTTGTTCACTAGATGGTAGCGCAGTACAGCTTTGAATGTTACTCAGGCTTAACATTGTGTGCACGGTCAAAACCAGGTTAACCCATTATAACATACAGAGCCAGTGATTTTAGCATTGAAAACCTGGTCAGTTATAATGGAGTTAACGCTAAAGAGGATGGAGTTAACGCCGAGGAGGTCAAAATTTGTGATGATCAAACTTAACTTATCGTAAAAGTGTAACTATAACAATGAGTTGTTAAACTTTTAACAAAAGCTGCTCTCGTGCTTATCGTTGTGACTGTGATTATTGTTTATGTTTATTACCGTGATTATTATAATTATTCATGATTTTTATTGTGACCATGATATCCATAGACAACCCTTTCAGTTTTGTACTTATTTTAATATCGGATTCTACGTTAAATAAATATTACAGAGCCCCCTTGTGGGTGTGAATGTAAGTTATTTGTTGGAGATGAAGCTTTGATGAAGATCTTAAAACTCGGGCATTTAGTCAGATGGGGACTGGGCTGCAGCGTCTTGCTTTTATTCACCGAGCAGACCCAAGAAATGAGCAGATCCGAGAACTGAGCAGACCCAAGAAACGAGCAGACTCAAGAACTGAGCAGACCCAAGAAATGAGCAGATCCGAGAACTGAGCAGACCCAAGAAATGAGCAGACTCAAGAACTGAGCAGACCCAAGAAATGAGCAGACTCAAGAACTGAGCAGACCCAAGAAATGAGCAGACTCAAGAACTGAGCAGACCCAAGAAATGAGCAGACTCAAGAAATGAGCTTTTCAAGAACTGAGCAGACCCAAGAAATGAGCTTTTCAAGAACTGAGCAGACCCAAGAAATGAGCAGACTCAAGAACTGAGCAGACCCAAGAAATGAGCAGACTCAAGAACTGAGCAGACCCAAGAAATGAGCAGACTCAAGAACTGAGCAGACCCAAGAAATGAGCAGACTCAAGAACTGAGCAGACCCAAGAAATGAGCAGACTCAAGAAATGAGCTTTTCAAGAACTGAGCAGACCCAAGAAATGAGCTTTTCAAGAACTGAGCAGACCCGAGAACTGAGCAGACCCAAGAAATGAGCTTTTCAAGAACTGAGCAGACCCAAGAAATGAGCAGACTCAAGAAATGAGCTTTTCAAGAACTGAGCAGACCCAAGAAATGAGCAGACCCGAGAACCGAGCAGACCCAAGAAACAGGCTCCAGTGGAGATGCATCACGGAAGGATCTGAGGAGACAGCTGCAAGTTGAACGCTGGCCAGTGATAAGACGGAATATTGGCCAGCTCCGATTCATTGTCATAATAACTGGCCTGTAACCGTCACTGTCGCGCTGAATGTAGTATAAGAAACAACTTCCATGTCAGCTGTTCAAATATATTGATTTGTCTACCTTTGAACAGTTTGTGATCTTAATTACAAATTTTTTGTATACAAATTGTTGTGTGCAAACTTTGTGTTTTGGAACTTGCATGATGTGAGAAGAATCTTTGCGAGAAATGAATGGCTTGCAAAAATAATTCCGTTTGTAGAAAGTATTTATATCAGAATGTGTATATTCTTCTTCTTGAGTCTTCACCTTCAGAAGGACATTAGTTGCATTGTGGCTTGACCTATCCATATAAGTCTCCTTTGTCTTCCTATTGCGGTCCTGTCTCACTTGGCCAGACCATTGAATATATCCAGGAGCTACCACTGGGAGTAGAAAGGGTTTTGGCTGATGGAAGCAGTCAGCCGTGGACCACTAACTAATGTATCATTTACCTTTGCCTCCAAATTATATATTTTTCACCAAATAATTTTCATGGTTGAGCGATGGCTTCTTGGTACGTGTGACACAGATGATTTTTTTAAAACAAGCATTCCATGAGATTGGAAATGGACACTTTAATTTGTGAAGCAGGTCTAAGTTATTGTTGGTCTTCTGTCTTCCGTGAACTGTGAGCCTGATGTTCGTTGCAGCCGTTGCTGTGAAGATATTGAGGCATAGCATCGTGTCCGATGGGGAGAAGGTTATGGCCACTAATGTTGTCAGTCCCAGAGTGGGTGCAGACTTCTTTAACAGGCTCCCACCACCATGGGGACTGTAGTGATCCAGTTAGACTGAGGCCTGTTACTGGGGGTGCTAGGGTCTTGGTTAGCTGCGGTTCACCAACCACAGCATGTCAGATATGGGTCGCTGACTGTCAAAGTGTACAGGACCTTCATCTTCAGGCAGACTTAAGATGAAGATGGCTCAGCAGGCTCCACATGGGGATGACATTCGTCCATAATTCATCAGCCAGCCTGAAGGAGCATGTGGCATAATGTCCTCCAGTATCACCACCTTCAGTTGAAATATCTTTGTTATGACTGAATACATACTTTGTTATGACTGAATACATACTTTGTTATGAATGAATACATACTGATTGCTAGAAAATATCAGAGAAAGTATTGAACAAGTATGCTGGACTTGTTCTTAATTCTCTGAGATGAGTTCTTTGTTCTTCTGCTCTAATAGATAACATTCTTGATGATAATATTGATGATGATGGTCAGCTTCCAGGCATTCTTCTGCTTCCAGTACCACTCGCAAGAAGACTCGATCCCTATTCTCCCAGCAGACTGCATTTCCAGGCTCCTCAGCAAAACTCCACTCATGCTGGAAGCCATCATTTCTACCTCAACCTCCAGGCTCTTGTGGCACAGTGGGAGCAGTTTGACCACGCAGGTCTTGTTCTTCAACTGTGGCATCGGACTAGACATTATGCAAGTATTTTGATCAGAATAGTGGAGCCACAGTCCATTGTGATCTAGCCAAGGATTTTGTATCATATCTGTTTCACGTTAACACTATTTTCATCTGTCAGTATTTTTGTAATGATTTTTAAAAATCAAGACTTATGAGGATACATGTCAATTACTTTTAAAGTTTTTTTTTTTTTTTTCCAGAATGTTAGAAAACAAGTTACATGGCACAAAAGCATTTTAAACATACTCTGTGTTTGATATTTTGTTAAAGATGTATCTTCTGTGTTTGATATTTTGTTAAAGATGTATCTTCTGTGTTTGATATTTTGTTAAAGATGTATCTTCTGTGTTGATATTTTGTTAAAGATGTATCTTCTGTGTTGATATTTTGTTAAAGATGTATCTTCTGTGTTGATATTTTGTTAAAGATGTATCTTCTGTGTTGATATTTTGTTAAAGATGTATCTTCTGTGTTGATATTTTGTTAAAGATGTATCTTCTGTGTTGATATTTTGTTAAAGATGTATCTTCTGTGTTGATATTTTGTTAAAGATGTATCTTCTGTGTTGATATTTTGTTAAAGATGTATCTTCTGTGTTGATATTTTGTTAAAGATGTATCTTCTGTGTTGATATTTTGTTAAAGATGTATCTTCTGTGTTTGATATTTTGTTAAAGATGTATCTTCTGTGTTTGATATTTTGTTAAAGATGTATCATTTTGTTTTTTTGATCATCAAAAAGCTTTGTATACTTCATCAGTAACTCATGATTGATCTGTAACTTTCTTATGTGCCTGACTTATACTTGATCAGTGGTTTGTACTCGTACTTGTGATTTATTCTTGTACCATGTGATCAGTGGCTCATACTTGTTCCAGGATTTGTTGTTGTACTTGGTCAGTGACTCATACTTGGTCCATTACTTGGTTCTTGTATCTGACAAATCACTCATACTTGATCAGTCTTCCTTTTCTTCTTCTTCTATGTTCGAGGTTGTTGGTCACATCAGATCCTTATCACTGTCAACATGGCAGAGCCCGCAGATCCTGATAGGAGCCCCAAAGCTTGTGTCCTCTGGCCATATCTCATGTCTCAGGTCTGCATGGTTTGATCAGTGACTTGGTTCTTGAATCTGATCAATGACTCATACTTGATCAGTGACTTGTTCTTGTACCTGATCAATAACTCTTACTTGACAAGTGACTTGGTTCTTGTATCTGACAAATGACTCATACTTGATCAGTGACTTGGTTCTTGAATCTGATCAGTGACTCATACTTGATCAGTGACTTGGTTCTTGAATCTTATCAGTAACTCATACTTGACAAGTGACTTGGTTCTTGTATTTGATCACTGACTCATACTTGATCATTGATTTGTTCTTGTAACTAGTTGATGACCTGTACTTGATTAATTGAACTTTATTCTAGTTTTCCTACTTATATCCCTGTTCCATGTTTATGATAGTTATATAAATTTATACTGCTAACAAATACAAATTCATATTACTATAAAATACAAGTTCATATTGCTTGAAAATATCAGGGGAAAGCTACAATATTTTTGAACACTTTTTCACATGAAAAATACTATAGAAATGAGTTCCGAACAAATTATAACATTGATTTGCCTTCTTGTTTTTCACATTTCCACCCATTGTCTTCCCATGATGCACTTTTTGAGCATGTTTTCATTGTTTTGTGGTCTGCCACACACTGCAGGTAGATATTCTCAGAAATGGTTTCCCGAAGCAAGTCTCAAGCTTTTGTTTCTTTACAGCCAAGTTGACTGGGTGATAACCCACTTTCTTCATTGTGCTGAGGCAGTTCACTGTCTGCTGCACTACTCCTACATTCTTTGATCTAGTATTTTGGTTGTGCATTGCATTGGCATTGTGATGTGCTACTGGAAAAAGTTAACGATGTTAATATTATGAAACACTCAGCATTACAAATTATTTAGCGTGATTTTTTTTTTTTTAATTTCACACTGGATATTCCTAAGCTGATGCAGGTTGTGAAAGAAATTTGAAATGTTATATTTTGTGACTGAAGTTGACTTTAGAAATTGTTGTATGTTACATAAGAAATCAGAAAAAAAATTTTTTTATACTGAAAGAGGTTAATGTAAAATAACTCTCAGTTTATAAACAAAACTAATCTTTTCATGGCCATAGCAAACATAGTTTTGAGCACGTAAAGCTTCCACAGCAACTGGTGAAATGTTTGGTGAACTCTAAGGACCATTTCTCATATATTAATTTTAGCCAAAAGTCAGTGGCTACAGCATAAAAATCTGACGAACGAAAGTGCAGGAAATATTGGGCATAGAGTTCAAACAATTTTTCGAATCATGCAATAATTTTAAAATATTTTTATCCAGCATCGATAAGTTTTACATTTGGAAACTTGTAGATCATTGATTTCAAGTTGTTTTTTTTAATTTTTGTTTTACATTGTCATATTTTTTATGCTTTTTTTAAAAAATATATCTACATCTGTATATGTACATTAGTTGTGACTGATGTGTACATTTGTGCGGTTTCATATCTTATGCTGGTGAAGCTTATTTGGCCAAAATGTAAAATAGTTTGGATATTTTTTATCTTGAGATTAAAATAGCTTTCACCAGACTTTGTGTCGCGGTATACATTTTCTGATCTCAGATATTTATTTACAGCAAGTGAACTGAGCAACGAAGCCAGAGAAATTCGTGTACTATACATTAGAAAATGGAATTTGTAAAGAAAAGTCATTGACAATTATCGAAAAAACTCATAGGAAAGAAAGAGAGAGATGAAAAATAATGTTGCTGAACAAGAGGTGCAGGGAGATAAAGGCAGCCGGTTTGATTAGAAATATGAAAGATGTTATAAAATGGAGAAGCTGTGCTTGCCAAAGCCTGTTAGCATGACTTACTGTCAGCATGACATCATATGAATTAATGTAAACCAGCAGGTAACAGATAGAGGTTGATAAAGTGAGAAAATAATGACAGGACATGTTTTGCTGACTCGCTAAGTTATACGGGCAGTCCGTCACATGAAACACATCAGAGTAGAGCACAAGCAGCTCCAGGGAGATCACATCAATATCAAGCATCTCAGACACATAAACTTCTAACATTTAGTGAGCAATATCAAGCATCTCGGACACATAAAATTCTAACACTTAGCGAGCAATATCAATCATCTCAGACACATAAAATTCTAACACTTAGTGAGCAACATCAGTCATCTCAGACACATAAAATTCTAACACTTAGCGAGCAACATCAGTCATCTCAGACATATAAAATTCTAATACTTAGTGAGCAGTATCAAGCATCTCAGACACATAAAATTCTAACACTTGGCGAGCAGTATCAAACATCATCTCAGACACATAAAATTCTAATACTTAGTGAGCAATATCAAACATTATCTCAGACACATACAATTCTAACACTTAGTGAGCAATATCAAACATCTCAGACACATAAAATTCTAACACTTAGTGAGCAATATCAAACATCATCTCAGACACATAAAATTCTAACACTTAGTGAGCAATATCAAACATCATCTCAGACACATAAAATTCTAATACTTAGTGAGCAATATCAAACATCATCTCAGACACATACAATTCTAACACTTAGTGAGCAATATCAAACATCATCTCAGACACATAAAAGTCTAACACTTAGTGAGCAATATCAAACATCATCTCAGACACATAAAATTCTAACACTTAGTGAGCAATATCAAACATCATCTCAGACACATAAAATTCTAACACTTAGTGAGCAATATCAAACATCATCTCAGACACATAAAATTCTAACACTTAGTGAGCAATATCAAACATCATCTCAGACACATAAAATTCTAACACTTAGTGAGCAATATCAAACATCATCTCAGACACATAAAATTCTAACACTTAGCGAGCAGTATCAAGCATCTCTGACACATAAAATTCTAACACTTAGTGAGCAATATCAAACATCATCTCAGACACATAAAATTCTAATACTTGGTGATCAATATCAAACATCATCTCAGACACATAAAATTCTAACACTTAATGAGCAGTATCAATCATCTCAGAAACAAAATTCTAACACTTAGTGAAACCATATGTATTTGTTATCTTTTATTGTAAAAAAAAAAAGAAAAAAAAAACCGGTAACAATGCATCAATCAGAGTACATCAACAAGGATAAGTAGTTTATAAGGTGAACAGTTTTGCTGCACTGTAGGAGGTTCTTGAGTTTCTAGCTAGAACTGTGACCTGAGTGTTGTCTGCAGTTGATGCAGTGAAGGTTTTGGAGCAAAAGCGTGAAGTGGAATGAGGAGTGAGTTACTGTGGCCAGCTTGCAGACTTTGAGTTGAGCTAGAAACCAGGAAAAGATGCAATGCATTATGGCAGACTCCACTGCCATGGACACCATAACAATCCCAGGTTGGGCCTCTTATTGAGAATCCAGTGGAGAATTGGGACAGGGTCTTGACCAGCTGATTTGCTGACATTGACAAGTGTGGCATCACTTTAGCATAGTCATCTTTGCTCCCGGTCCACAAGGTAAAGTGACCTCAAGAATCTGGACAGTGTCCATAGACATGGGTGGAGAAAGCTACAAGAGAATAACTAGAGGTCAAACATTCACTTCCATAGAGTGTATCTTCATAGGGATCACAGATTGTGCCATTGATTGTAAACTGTTCTCTCTCTTATGAACATTGTGGATAGAGTCCAGATACCACCAGATTCCAGGCAAAATAGCTGAAAAAGTGGGTACATGACATATCTCTCTCTCTCTCTCTCTCTCTCTATCTTGACCTTTAGGTACCCCAAGGCACAAAGGGCTTCCACAAGGGTTTTGCGCAAACTCCTGGCCTTCACCTTTTTTTATCTGCACAAGCCCAGGGCACTCGGTTACTTACCATCCTCTCTGTTGTTCTTCACCATGTCTGCTTTTGTCTGCCCTTACTATTGTTTCCTTGCAGTGTCCATTTCAGTGCTATTTTTGGTAATGAATTAACAGTGATCCAGAGTACATGGCCCAGCCTTTGCCTGCGTCTTTTCAATAATCAAAGCCAATGGCTTCATCTGCATTTCTAACAGCAAGGTGTTATTTCTTATGGTATTTGTCCAAAATATTCATCTAATCCTACATGAACATTTAATATGGAAGGAATTCAGTTTGTTTTCTATACATAACATCAAAAACTGCTTATATAAACCAGAAAAATCTCCCTGCAAGCCAAGGTACAACGGATTATACTGTTGTAGGCATGACTGTTAATGCATGATGGGAAAATGACATAGCATCAAGTGAATATGAGGCTGTATCAGTCTGCTACTGGTGAGTGTGAAAAATAAAAATTCCTTGGGAATGTGAGAGTCTTTTAGAGAGTCACTTGGGAGAGTCACACAGCGCAGTAGTAGTAAGCAAAATTTTGTTCAAGGATCTACAACAGTGACCTTCATGGATGACCTTTCTTTCATTTTTGACTTGCTCCTGGGAAGTTCTGGAGATGCGCTGCTGGAGGTGGTGCTGCCGGAGCTCTGGACTATATTTATCACGCCCTCCCTCTCATGGAAATAATCCTGGGAGAAACATGTTGAGCAGGGTGAACATTCAGTGGCAATAGTTCATGATCTCTATCACAATGTTACAGGAATAAACTTTTAGAACTTCTGTCAAGTTTTAATGATGGTGTTTGCGGGTGATGATCACTGGCTGTCATGGCCTTCATTATTTCCCAGAGTATCCACCAGGAGATGTTTTCATGCCCTTTACCAAGCTGCTATAGTAGGATTCCAAATGCGACATTGTTAAACAGACCATGGAGATTTGTACCTCATTCACCATATTATCCTGCTGTCTCAAGGGAACACTTGTAGGATGTAGGGCAGTCTTGGCTGGATATGGTATACCAACACTGGCTATACCGCAGGCACTGTCTTGTTATTTTGGGTGTCCAATAATGACACTTTTCATCTTAGAAATCAGTTCTGAAGCAGGCAGATGTAGGGTTGGTGCTACTGTTAGGCAGTCACACAGGGTGCTGACTTTTGAGTAGTAGTTTTATGTAAACCTGTGTGTGTGTATTTGTGTGCATGTCTGTCTGCCTAGCTTAGTCTGGGGTGCACATTAGTTTAATATCAACCCTGGAAAAATGCCAGCGGTTTGTGGACATCTATTGGCAATAATTTAAAACACAACAATTTATATATATATTGCTAATAATATAAGAAAAGAATATATCCCACACTGCAATCAGAAGACTATCAGCAAATACATGAACCTTATGGAGAATTCAGCTCTAATTATACTCCTGAGATCATTGCCATTGAGAAGACCCTGAAAAAATCTGGCATGATCTTCGGAAGGCGACGGCCAAGTCTCAGGATATTGCAATTTTCTCCACTCAGCTCTTGCAGTCATCAACAACTGGAAAGCCAACTCACCAGGTGATGTAGAATTAGTAATGAAACTTGCAGACATACTGTACAAAGAATATGGAATATTGCTTATGTTGCAGTGGATACCAAGTTGCTGTGGTATTCTTGGTAACGAAAAGCCAGACAACCTTGACAAACAAGGTGCACTGTGGCCCCATCCACATAACCATCTTTCCATTCAGTAAAGTAAAGCCTTTGAGACATCTTCTTCTTCTCTTCGTTCACTTCTACCACCAAAAACCACACTGTGAACCTACTGAATTCACGCCTGTGGTCCTCGTTAGGTCCCGTGGTCCCCTGTGTGGTCCAAAATAGACCACACTAGATCCACGAGAGGACCACAAGGGGTTCAGAGTATCACAGTGCTTTAGCCTGTATTCTTGGTGGGTCTCGGAAGTGGGATTGCGTGACACCGTGGTTTTCATTGCACCAGTTTAGTCTAGGGTTGGACTTTCTCACCGGAAGACCTCGATGTGTTTAGGATATCAGTGCATCCCCGCCGGGTGAGAGGCGATAGTCCACCCAGGCCAGAATTGGACTTTCTCACCGGAAAACCTCGACGTGTTTTGAGATACCCGTGTATCACCGCCGGGTGAGAGGTGGTTACCCATCCAGTCCAGGGTTGGACTTTCTCACCGGAAAACCTCAGCGTGATTAGGATACGCAAACATCCCCGCCGGGTGAGAGGTGGTTGCCTATCTAGACTTCCCTGGTCCAGTGTCTCCGACTTCAGCATTTTGCGGTCATGGCCGCTACCCTTCCTAGTTGTGACCAGGATGGAGCTTTTGTCCAGGAGGACGAATCCTCGCCACTAGTGACTTCTACCCCTGGGTTGAGCCGGTTTAGGCATTATCCCAGTATGGGCATGTTTGGGACGGGACCGACCTCTAGAGTAGAGGTACTGTGACATGCATGTAACAGAATAGCAATTCTGTTCAGAGATTAATTGTGTAGCGCTAATAAATTGTGTTGCGTAGACTACGTCATTAGGAAGGCCCGTGTGCAAAAAGTCATTAGAAAGGTCCGTGTGAAAAAGCCGGTCGTTAGGCAGTCTATGTGTGGAACGTTGGACTGGATGGACGTGTTTGGGCGAACGAGAATGGGGTAGAGCGAGTCTTGTTGTCAGAATTTGTTTAGTTTGTTTTTTCTGTGTGGCTGCAGTCCTTGGTAAGCCTGTAAGTATGGTTTTTGGTATGAATAAATCATTGTAAGGTATTCCTTGCCCATGTGGCGTAGACATTTCACGCCGGGCATTTGTTGCTGTGAATTTCTGTAATAAATGTGTTGTCTGATGATAAACTACAACAAATCGGCTTTGTGGAAATTCTCATTGTTGACCAGTTTGTTTTGGTCGGAAGACTGCCAAGTTATGTTCAAGTTGTTGTATTGTACTATCTTTTGTGGAGTTGAAAGCCTGGGTGTCTTGTTGTATTTTCTTAGTGTATAATACAGAAAATTAGGTGATGGTTAGAGCACCAGCAACAAGAAGAAACTTATAAGTTGAAACTGTACTCCACAAGAGAATCAATCAAACCAGTTGTCTCCTTGTAAGGAGAACTCTGCTTCAGTTGGTGCCGTTGATTGTAAACTGTTCTCTCTCTTATGAACATTGTGGATAGAGTCCAGTTACCACCAGATTCCAGGCAAAATAGCTGAAAAAGTGGGTACATGACATATCTCTCTCTCTCTCTCTCTCTCTATCTTACAGGAATAAACTTTTAGAACTTCTGTCAAGTTTTAATGATGGTGTTTGCGGGTGATGATCACTGGCTGTCATGGCCTTCATTATTTCCCAGAGTATCCACCAGGAGATGTTTTCATGCCCTTTACCAAGCTGCTATAGTAGGATTCCAAATGCGACATTGTTAAACAGACCATGGAGATTTGTACCTCATTCACCATATTATCCTGCTGTCTCAAGGGAACACTTGTAGGATGTAGGGCAGTCTTGGCTGGATATGGTATACCAACACTGGCTATACCGCAGGCACTGTCTTGTTATTTTGGGTGTCCAATAATGACACTTTTCATCTTAGAAATCAGTTCTGAAGCAGGCAGATGTAGGGTTGGTGCTACTGTTAGGCAGTCACACAGAGTGCTGACTTTTGAGTAGTAGTTTTATGTAAACCTGTGTGTGTGTATTTGTGTGCATGTCTGTCTGCCTAGCTTAGTCTGGGGTGCACATTAGTTTAATATCAACCCTGGAAAAATGCCAGCGGTTTGTGGACATCTATTGGCAATAATTTAAAACACAACAATTTATATATATATTGCTAATAATATAAGAAAAGAATATATCCCACACTGCAATCAGAAGACTATCAGCAAATACATGAACCTTATGGAGAATTCAGCTCTAATTATACTCCTGAGATCATTGCCATTGAGAAGACCCTGACAAAATCTGGCATGATCTTCGGAAGGCGACGGCCAAGTCTCAGGATATTGCAATTTTCTCCACTCAGCTCTTGCAGTCATCAACAACTGGAAAGCCAACTCACCAGGTGATGTAGAATTAATAATGAAACTTGCAGACATACTGTACAAAGAATATGGAATATTGCTTATGTTGCAGTGGATACCAAGTTGCTGTGGTATTCTTGGTAACGAAAAGCCAGACAACCTTGACAAACAAGGTGCACTGTGGCCCCATCCACATAACCATCCTTCCATGCAGTAAAGTAAAGCCTTTGAGACATCTTCTTCTTCTTCTTCGTTCACTTCTACCACCAAAAACCACACTGTGAACCTACTGAATTCACGCCTGTGGTCCTCGTTAGGTCCCGTGGTCCCCTGTGTGGTCCAAAATAGACCACACTAGATCCACGAGAGGACCACAAGGGGTTCAGAGTATCACAGTGCTTTAGCCTGTATTCTTGGTGGGTCTCGGAAGTGGGATTGCGTGACACCGTGGTTTTCATTGCACCAGTTTAGTCTAGGGTTGGACTTTCTCACCGGAAGACCTCGATGTGTTTAGGATATCAGTGCATCCCCGCCGGGTGAGAGGCGATAGTCCACCCAGGCCAGAATTGGACTTTCTCACCGGAAAACCTCGACGTGTTTTGAGATACCCGTGTATCACCGCCGGGTGAGAGGTGGTTACCCATCCAGTCCAGGGTTGGACTTTCTCACCGGAAAACCTCAGCGTGATTAGGATACGCAAACATCCCCGCCGGGTGAGAGGTGGTTGCCTATCTAGACTTCCCTGGTCCAGTGTCTCCGACTTCAGCATTTTGCGGTCATGGCCGCTACCCTTCCTAGTTGTGACCAGGATGGAGCTTTTGTCCAGGAGGACGAATCCTCGCCACTAGTGACTTCTACCCCTGGGTTGAGCCGGTTTAGGCATTATCCCAGTATGGGCATGTTTGGGACGGGACCGACCTCTAGAGTAGAGGTACTGTGACATGCATGTAACAGAATAGCAATTCTGTTCAGAGATTAATTGTGTAGCGCTAATAATTGTGTTGCGTAGACTACGTCATTAGGAAGGCCCGTGTGCAAAAAGTCATTAGAAAGGTCCGTGTGAAAAAGCCGGTCGTTAGGCAGTCTATGTGTGGAACGTTGGACTGGATGGACGTGTTTGGGCGAACGAGAATGGGGTAGAGCGAGTCTTGTTGTCAGAATTTGTTTAGTTTGTTTTTCTGTGTGGCTGCAGTCCTTGGTAAGCCTGTAAGTATGGTTTTTGGTATGAATAAATCATTGTAAGGTATTCCTTGCCCATGTGGCGTAGACATTTCACGCCGGGCATTTGTTGCTGTGAATTTCTGTAATAAATGTGTTGTCTGATGATAAACTACAACAAATCGGCTTTGTGGAAATTCTCATTGTTGACCAGTTTGTTTTGGTCGGAAGACTGCCAAGTTATGTTCAAGTTGTTGTATTGTACTATCTTTTGTGGAGTTGAAAGCCTGGGTGTCTTGTTGTATTTTCTTAGTGTATAATACAGAAAATTAGGTGATGGTTAGAGCACCAGCAACAAGAAGAAACTTATAAGTTGAAACTGTACTCCACAAGAGAATCAATCAAACCAGTTGTCTCCTTGTAAGGAGAACTCTGCTTCAGTTGGTGCCGTTGATTCTGCTTCAGTGGCGCCGTGATTCTGTTTTAATGCATAGCCTTCAAGATTCACCCCTGGCATGAGCCGGTTTAGGCAAAATTCACCAGTATGGGTGTTTATCAGGCGTGACCAACCTCTAGAGCGGAGGTGGCATGACATGTCTAGCCATCAAGTTCCACCCCTGGTGTGTGCCGGTTTAGGCATATTTCACCAGTGTAGGTGTATTTCGGACGTGGCCGGCCTCTAGAGCAGAGGTGCCGTGGTATAGCTCTCGTAGCGATACTACTGGACATACCGGTTAAACTTCACTTTCCACCACCTTTTCCCATCGGCTCCGCACAGCAACCTTTATTTCTTTTCCGCATTTACTTCCTTAACCGGGAGGAGCTTCACTCCACGCACGGCATTTGAAGAGTCTCGCCAGCAGTGTCTTAACCTCTGGGACAAGCCGGTTCATGCATTTCACCCGACATGACCGCACTCAGGACGTGGCCGACCTCCAGACCAGAGGTGCCGTGATTTGACTGTTTGCTTCGCTTTATCCTTTCTACCACCTTTTCCGCAGTGATGCTGCGCGGCAACCTCATTTGCAATTTTCTTCATTGGCCGGGAGGAGCACCGCTCCACACACGGCAGCTGAAGATCTCGCCAACAGTGGCAGATGAGCTACCAAACGTGACACTCATCTACCCTAAGTAACTGGTTTTCAGGCGCCAGATATTCGCCCTCGCCCCTTCTCCTGTCAGTTTAAACAGTTCTGCCACGGGAAGGCCAGGAGCTGGACTTGACTGCCAGAGGCTGTTTGTGGCGCGTTTGCAGTCCTTAGAACCCCTTTGAGACATAACTGAAGATAAATGGCTGAACCACTGGGCAAACCTTGTACATAAACATAAGCAAACTTGACCCACACAACAAAACATACAGACACAACCAAAGCATCATTTTCAGACTATGAACAAACCACATCACTCTAAACAGATCTAAGCAAAAATCAAGAAAAACCACAGCCCAAACTGCAGATGCTGTTATAATGAGGAGGAAACGGTTGAACATCTCATTTATCCCTGACCAAACAAACTAAAGATGAAACTGCTTCCAAGTCACCCTACAATTCAAAACTGCCTATATAAACCAGAAAAATCTCCCTGCAAGCCAAGGTACAACGGATTATACTGTTGTAGGCATGACTGTTAATGCATGATGGGAAAATGACATAGCATCAAGTGAATATGAGGCTGTATCAGTCTGCTACTGGTGAGTGTGAAAAATAAAAATTCCTTGGGAATATGAGAGTCTTTTAGAGAGTCACTTGGGAGAGTCACACAGCGCAGTAGTAGTAAGCAAAATTTTGTTCAAGGATCTACAACAGTGACCTTCATGGATGACCTTTCTTTCATTTTTGACTTGCTCCTGGGAAGTTCTGGAGATGCGCTGCTGGAGGTGGCGCTGCCGGAGCTCTGGACTATATTTATCACGCCCTCCCTCTCATGGAAATAATCCTGGGAGAAACATGTTGAGCAGGGTGAACATTCAGTGGCAATAGTTCATGATCTCTATCACAATGTTACAGGAATAAACTTTTAGAACTTCTGTCAAGTTTTAATGATGGTGTTTGCGGGTGATGATCACTGGCTGTCATGGCCTTCATTATTTCCCAGAGTATCCACCAGGAGATGTTTTCATGCCCTTTACCAAGCTGCTATAGTAGGATTCCAAATGCGACATTGTTAAACAGACCATGGAGATTTGTACCTCATTCACCATATTATCCTGCTGTCTCAAGGGAACACTTGTAGGATGTAGGGCAGTCTTGGCTGGATATGGTATACCAACACTGGCTATACCGCAGGCACTGTCTTGTTATTTTGGGTGTCCAATAATGACACTTTTCATCTTAGAAATCAGTTCTGAAGCAGGCAGATGTAGGGTTGGTGCTACTGTTAGGCAGTCACACAGGGTGCTGACTTTTGAGTAGTAGTTTTATGTAAACCTGTGTGTGTGTATTTGTGTGCATGTCTGTCTGCCTAGCTTAGTCTGGGGTGCACATTAGTTTAATATCAACCCTGGAAAAATGCCAGCGGTTTGTGGACATCTATTGGCAATAATTTAAAACACAACAATTTATATATATATTGCTAATAATATAAGAAAAGAATATATCCCACACTGCAATCAGAAGACTATCAGCAAATACATGAACCTTATGGAGAATTCAGCTCTAATTATACTCCTGAGATCATTGCCATTGAGAAGACCCTGAAAAAATCTGGCATGATCTTCGGAAGGCGACGGCCAAGTCTCAGGATATTGCAATTTTCTCCACTCAGCTCTTGCAGTCATCAACAACTGGAAAGCCAACTCACCAGGTGATGTAGAATTAGTAATGAAACTTGCAGACATACTGTACAAAGAATATGGAATATTGCTTATGTTGCAGTGGATACCAAGTTGCTGTGGTATTCTTGGTAACGAAAAGCCAGACAACCTTGACAAACAAGGTGCACTGTGGCCCCATCCACATAACCATCTTTCCATTCAGTAAAGTAAAGCCTTTGAGACATAACTGAAGATAAATGGCTGAACCACTGGGCAAACCTTGTACATAAACATAAGCAAACTTGACCCACACAACAAAACATACAGACACAACTAAAGCATCATTTTCAGACTATGAACAAACCACATCACTCTAAACAGATCTAAGCAAAAATCAAGAAAAACCACAGCCCAAACTGCAGATGCTATTATAATGAGGAGGAAACTGAACATCTCATTTATCCCTGACCAAACAAACTAAAGATGAAACTGCTTCCAAGTCACCCTACAATTCAAAACTGCCTATATTCCAAATATGGGCACTAACACCATATCCCTATGTGCCTCTAAGGCATAACAGGATTACTTTAACCTTTACCTTTTACCTTTATATTCCAAAGCTGAACAACTATGATTAGGCTTACCATAATATTTGTTTCTCAAACCGGGATGCATACCATAATATTTTTTTCTCAAACCGTGACAACTTTGAGAAAATACTCACAACAGAAAATAAAGCCTACTAGGGTAAGTACCTATCTCCAATTATATCCAAAAATCCAATAATTTTTTGCTATGAGTTAAATTCAGTCATTCATTCATTTGAATGTCCCTTGCAGAACTTTGCCTCCAAAACAGCACTCCTGTAGGCCTCTCGGTTGTGAGCAAGATGGCCTGCTGCTGATGCATCCATTTGCAGATCATCGACAATATCTTGCAGCCATCTTCACTTTGGTGTTCCTCTCTTTCTTTTTCCCATTATGTACCCCTCCAAGACAGTCTTCTCTAGACTATCATGACGTTTAATGTGTCTAAAATATTTAAGTTTTCTCTCCCTAATCCTCTTTACTAGCCAACCTTCTTCAATATTAAGTTCTTGTAGTATGGACATATTTGTTCTTTTTTGTGTCCATGGTATTTGAAGAACTCTTCTGTAGCATTTACATTCAAAGGCATTTATGTGTTTCTCAGCTGTTTTGTTAAGTGTCCAGGTCTCACAGGCATATGTTGTGATGGGAAAGATGCATGCCCTTAAAAATCTTATTTTTGTGGTTCTGTCTGGTAAAAAAAAAAAAGAGTTTTTATAACTGACATGAGATGGTTTGTCAGTATTTCTGCAGTTTCACCGGGAACTGATTGAAAGTCTAAAAGTTTAACTTTTATGCTACAATCTGGTTGACTTTTTTTTTTTTTTAACATTACAATTAATATCAAAGAAATGTTTTTGTTTTTCAAATTTTATAATTATTTGCTGGGTATTTGAGATTCACAGATGAGCACACACAGCAACCTGTCTCATGGGCGATCAGAAAAAGAAGATGGACATATGTCAATCACTTGATGAGAAGAAACAGTCAGAGAATCCCAAAAAAGTTATTAATTGAAACACAACAGGCCGAAGAAAAAGAGGTCAACCACATGAAACTCTAAAGAGGACATTGTTATGAGAGGCCAGTTTAGTGGGCATAACATCCCTTGATGAGGTTGAAAAGCTCGCTACCCCATGTGAGCCTTATGTGAAGTTTAATGGCACGAGAAGGATGTAAGATTTGAGATTTCATTCAACAGCCCAAGTCCCCAGAGGTACAATGCTGGCTCCTTGCACCACACACACACACACACACACCTCCCATACCTCTCACTCCATCTCCTTCCACCACACACACACACACACACCTCCCATACCTCTCACTCCATCTCCTTCCACCATACACACACACACCTCCCATACCTCTCACTCCACCTCCTTCCACCACACACACACACCTCCCATACCTCTCACTCCATCTCCTTCCACCATACACACACACACCTCCCATACCTCTCACTCCATCTCCTTCCACCACACACACACACACACCTCCCATACCTCTCACTCCATCTCCTTCCACCACACACACACACCTCCCATACCTCTCACTCCACCTCCTTCCACCATACACACACACCTCCCATACCTCTCACTCCACCTCCTTCCACCATACACACACACCTCCCATACCTCTCACTCCACCTCCTTGCATCTCAACCATCTGAATTTTATTAGATGTGACTCTCACCTTAAGCAACTTTAGCCTGATGTTTAATAGCACTGCTTGAGAAGAATATTTAATAAGAAGAGACAAAATCAGAAATGACACCATCAGGGCAAGGGTTGAAGCAATGACAGTATTACACTGTATCCAGAAACAAATCAAATGCTTTGGTGATATTACATGACTACCATCAAATAGTATCCCACAGAAAAAAATTCAAGCCAAGATTGGTAGGAAAAAGAGGAAGAGGTCACCCATGCTGGAGTTGGATAGAGAAGATAAGTGATACTTTAAACATCCGTTGAGTCTATCAAGAAGTCTATTCTTCACTTCAACACTGAAAGGTACTTGAGAACAAAAACAAGATGAGACAGGTTGAGTATGAGGTTGAATCAAAAACGTAACCATTATCTGAGGACATAACCACTGAAAAATATAGAAAAATACTTGACAGCAAGTCAAAAAGTCTTCTAATGTAGTTTTAAATGGTTAATTTCATGAAGATGCTGTCTATTTTGGCACTCAGTGATCCAAAGCTGACATGCTAGTGTCAGGGTGGGCAAACCATAGCTGGCCAAGACCCTGTCCCACCTCTCCATTGGTACACCAAGTAACGGGCCTAGGCTGGCTAACAGGACAGGGATCACCACAGTCCCCATGGTGGTGGAGTCTGCTAAAGAAGTATTGCATACCCCCAGCTTTTTAGCTGAACTCCGGGACTGAAAAAATAGCTGCCATAACCCACTCCCACACACATATGATTCTGCACCTCAACATCTTCACAGCATCAGCTGCAAAGAACACCAGCTCACAGTTCCAAGGAGACAGAAAACAAGACATTTTAAATGGTTAGTCCCTTGATTTGTGGTTACTTTCTGACTCACCATTGTAATTATGAAATTATATATATAAGAAGAAAAAATATGATTGAGCATAATGTTCCTGCTCAAATGACATAAGTGTGAATATTCTTTTAATCATATCAAGATTAACATGCCTAATGCCTAACAATATAATTGCAAATTGACATATATAGGAAATGTTCTGTATTAGTTTTAGAGAAACTGCCTATAATGAACATAAAAACTTAAGAAATGCTTGCTTATGCTGTGGTGGCTGGTAAAATGACATACATTATCTTATATCTTATATCATTCCCGTGCCGTTAAACGTCACATAGGGCTTGCAAAGTAGTTCGCCAATTTTTCCTGTCTTCGGCGAGTCTTTCAACCGCATCAAAGGATTTTATGCCTGTTAATTTGGCCTCTCTTAATAATGTCCTCTTCAGAGTTTCATGCGGTCTGCCTCTTTTTCTTCGGCCTGTTGTGTTCCACTTGATAGCTTGTTTTGGGATTCTCTGATCATTTCTTCTCATCAAGTGACCTTTTCCTGATCACCCATGAGACTGGTTGCTGTTCAGTCATTTGTCTTATCTCTGCATTGTTCTTGAATTGACATATAGAATGGCATATAGAACTCAATTAAAAAACAGACAAAAGTTAAGATATTTCTGTGCCACTTACGCATAAAGGGGATGTGGTATTAGCGCCCAAATTTCCGTTGACCTGTTGATGCCTGACTATAGCAGAGCTAAAGATGTGAGGGTGAGGTAAAAAAGTTACTGCACTTCAAGGGACGTAACCACTGAACAATATATGAAAAGACTATTTGAACTGCCCTTGAGTTTTTTCAAAATTTTTGAGTGGATACTACCCTTGATGTTGCAGTTTCTTTTTGATATGCCCTCGTAAATCCAAATAACTGACAATGAAGACTAAAATGAATGCTTGTGGTTAGACCTAATTTCTGAGTTTGACTCACCTGAATCCTGCTGAGTTTTTGATTCCAGTCAGCTTTGCTAAGCGGCGGATCTGATGACTTTCTGCACTTGTCATAGATGTTGTCTAAGGCCATGAAGACAACACCAACTTCAGTTCTCTGAAAAACACAAAATGGACAATAAGTGAGCTTCCTTTACTTCTGCTGGAACTCCCTCCCCGTTTCTTTCTTTGTTCTTCCTGTAGCTACACACACGTGATTGTTGTGAAGCAAAGACTTCTCACCAGATGGTGAATGAATTAAAGTGAATTGTTCAAAGTTCATTTGTCATTTGGAAAGTGACCCTGTTGCATTCCAGACATTGCCACATCTGCTCAGCCCCTCGTTCCAGTTACCACTTCAGAATAGGTGTTGAAGACAACATAGACACTACTGCCCAAAACTGCTTCTTGGCAGAAGTTCTGGGGCATAGCATGAACTAACTTGTAGAAGAAAGACAGGCTATTACTGTGAGCATCATGAAAAAAAGAACAAAAGCTTCTCTGCCAGCTTTGGTTCACTACATAACTATGCTGTCCATGCTCTGAAGGCAGGAAACCAATAAGGTTCCTATGCTTGCACAGACTTTACGGTGCCTTAGAATGCTGGTTCTAATCTTTGTCTTGTCAGCATATCTTGTACTGTGATTTAGAATTTCAGTCAAGAGATGATCCCTCAATCTCTGCTATCTCCTCTCTCAGAAGGCCAGAAGGATGTAGCTACTGAACTATTACAATCTTATATATTGTCATCTCAGAAGCCAAGACCTCCTTTCAAAAGCTGAAATAGTTACTTTGCAGTAAGTCACTATTTATGACAGTCAGGAAGAGAGTGCTACAGTGTTACAGTGTTACAGTGCTACAGTGCTACAGTGTTACAGTGTTACAGTGAACCAATCCTGTTCTATGGCAGTGAAGTTTGGACAGTCAGTAAAGAGACACAAAGAAGGCTGGAACCGGCTGAAATGTGGTTCTTAAGAAGAATGCTGAAGGTAGCATGGACTATGAAAAAAAATCAAATGAGAAAGTTCTGAAAGAGGCACAAGAAGTAAGTAAAACTATAAAGAAGATCAGAAAATAGCAGTCCATATTTGTGGGACATATTTGGAGGAGAGGTGGATTAGAGCTTGTAATGGCAACAGGAAAGACTGAAGATAGAAGAGACAGAGAGAAAAGATGTTCGATGGTTTGGCATCCTGGCATATGAAATGCTTAGTGATAACCCTGTTGAGATGCACAAGGGATTGAGGGTTATGGAAGGACATGATATCCTATGGCTGTTGGCAGGGACCTTGAGAGAGAGAAAGAGAGATGTATAAAATGAAAGTGTCACTAATAGTCTGTCTAAATTTTTTCAAACACTGAGAATGACATAAAGATATTACAATCAGGAAGAAAAAAAAATTGCTCAGAAAAAGTTCAGATGGAAGCATACACTTTAAAGAAATACACCATGGCAACAATCTAGACTTAGCATATTAAGCGTTGAATATGAAATCAATAAATAATCATACTCTAAGCACAGAAATAATAGAATGGAAAAAAAAGTCATTTAAGATATGTTGTTTACCTTAGCTCGCATTTCATCTTTGTTCAGTGAAAAATTCTGCTCCTGTAGGTCATACTTGTCCTTGACCTCTTCCTGCTTCTCTTGAAGGTGTGAAAGTTGTGAAGTATTGGACAGATGAGCCTGCTGATGCTCACTGTTCATCTGTTCTAGGGTTTTCTTGCAGTCTTCCAACTGAACAGACAATTTAAAGGTCACCTTGAGTATTACATCTTACATCTTACATCCTTCCTGTGCCGCTAAATGTCACTTAGGGCCTGCATGATGTTTGCCAAGATTTCCTGTTCTCTGCAAGTTTTTCTACTTATCAAGAGATGTTATGCCCCCTAAACTGGCTTCTCTTAACAATGTCCTCTTTAGAGTTTTACATGGTCGACCTCTTTTTCTTTGGCCTGTTGTGCTCCACTTGATAGCTTGTTTTGATATTCTCTGATTGCTTCTTCTCATCATATGGCCTACATGCATTCATCTTTTTCTGATCACTCATGAGACAGGATATTGTTTGCTCATCTGTCTTATCTCTGCATTGTTCTTGAATTTGTTCCACTTTATACTGAGTATTTTCCTTAGGCATCTGTTTTTGAAAGAGTCTAATTTCTTGTTTGTTTCTTTAGCTGTTTTCCAGCTTTCACATGCATAAATGAGGGTGGATATTACAACTAAATTTGAAAACTTGAGTATTAGCCAGTACAAAATATAGCACAGGCTGAAGGCAAGTTGGGGCATCTTGTCTGTGTTGCTATGATAGGTGAATTCATAACCAGCCAAGATGCCTTCTCACATCCTTGAAGACCCCCCTAGAAACAGACACTGATCGGGAAAGCATGACTGGAAACAACATGGAGTAGAAACTGTGAAACTTAGCACCATAGCCTTCTTCCTATATGAGGGCAGGTCAAAAAGTAGTTGCAAATCACTGGATGTAACCACTGCAAAAAGTATGAAAGGACTCAAGGACAAGGGAAAAAAAATTTTAATATATTTTCAGTGGTTACATCCCTTCATTTGTGATTACTTTTTGGCTTGCTATTGATTATCAGGACTGCCCAACTAGAGATGTGCAGGTCACATGGAGCCTGTGTGCCCATATTTTGTGGCCCACAAGATTAATAGAAATTATTTAATTAAAATTAATATTGTTAACCGAGAAACAATGAGTTCTAGATTTAAGCTGGGAAAGAAATTATCACAGCTTAAACTGATTGTGTTGTCAACAGTAAAATTGCCCGAATTATGATAAGCAATTTGACAAAAAATGGTAAATTTAGATGCAGCCCACCACTTGACTCCTGGATACAGTTGGGCCCTTTGAAGTTTCCTCTTCTTCTTCTTCTTCAATCTCACTGGAACTGTGAGCTGGTGTTCTCTGTAGCTGATGTTGTGAAGGTGTTGAGGTACAACATCGTATTGGGTTTTGAGCAGATATGGTAGCTATGTTTTTCAGTCCATGAGTGCAGCTAAAAAGCAGGGGGTGTGCATTACTCCTTTAGCAGTCTCCACCACAATGAGGATTATGGTGATCCCTGCCTCATTAACCAGGCTAAGCCTGTTACTGGCGGTGCCAACAGAGAGGTGGGGCAGGATCTTTCATCAGCTATGGTTAGCCAACCCTGATCCTAGCATGTCAGCTATGGTTAGCCAACCCTGATCCTAGCATGTCAGCTAAGGTCAGCCAACCCTGATCCTAGCATGTCAGCTATTGTTAGCCAACCCTGATCCTAGCATGTCAGCTATGGTTAGCCAACCCTGATCCTAGCGTGTCAGCTATGGTTAGCCAACCCTGATCCTAGCACGTCAGCTGTGGTTAGCCAACCCTGATCCTAGCATGTCAGCTATGGTTAGCCAACCCTGATCCCAGCATGTCAGCTGTGGTTAGCCAACCCTGATCCTAGCATGTCAGCTATGGTTAGCCAACCCTTATCCTAGCGTGTCAGCTATGGTTAGCCAACCCTTATCCTAGCATGTCAGCTATGGGTCATTGATTTTCAAAATATACAGCATCTTCAACCCCAGACACTCTTGTGAAGAAAATCAGGAAAACCTTCATGACAAAACACTCAGACTAGGGTAGGCTACCAGAGTACAGCTGTTACTTATTAGAACTAACACTGGTCATTTGTGTACTCAGACAACCAAGAAGACATGTCAGAGTGAGGGTGAAGTTACAAGGTCTAGAGAACCAGAACTAACTATGATCCAACCAATCTCTTTGTTGTACTCCAGATACCAGACCAGTAGCAGGTATAGCTGTGGCTTCTGTTGTGATGGAGTGTACTGAGAACCCCTTTCAGAGAAAACCATGTAACAATGCAGAAAACATAAAAATCAGTGTGATTTCTATTATCCAGGTCATGCCAGAGTTGATGGAAGGCTGACCAGCTAGCAGCAAGAGCCAGACTGGAGGGACTCATCAAAATGGACAAATCAGACTTATACAAATCCATCAAACAACAACTCCTCTGATGATCTCAAGGAGTTGTGTTGTTCTTCCGCTCTCTACAGTAGAGAGTTTCCTGCATATGTGCATTACACAGTCAACATAACATCGGAATCATTTCTCTAAAAACACTGAAGGGCATATTTTTTCAGACAACTGCAGTGCCAGGTTTACAAAACAGAGTACATTCTAATAGAGGTCAATGTAACTATAAAAAAGGGGCTAGCTCTGTTGCTGGAAACAGAAGCTGAATTGTACTGATGATTGAAGAATTATGACAAGCAGGACCTATCTCTCATGTAACATCAAGAACTGCACAGCACACCTCGTCTGACATTGCTTCAAGATTGTCTACCAAGATTTTGTTTGATTCACTTAATGTTCTGTGCCGCATCATTAAACTTTTCAGTTTGTCCTCTGTAGCTGGCAAGTAATCTGAAAAGAATGGAGGTAAAAAATAACTTCATCTATTTTTATTAAGTTTCCTGACACCACAAAATAAATGTTACCACTTTTAATTCATAAACAAATATTCTTACAATCTGAAATACTATATATTTCACTGGATAACTTTCAAATATTGAATGAATTTATAAATAATAAAATAAAACACCAACAAGCATTTATCAATTTCAGCTATAGTATATCCTATAATACCATGTAACATGGTGCATTTGCCTTATCATGGCATGACAGCTAACATATCCTGACCATGCCCAGAGCTATACCAGCAGGAGTTTTATTCCTAGTAGGTCCAACCAAGCTGAGAAGGTCTGCGTGTGTAGGGGTAAGAGGAAACTTGCACCCTGGTCCTCCAGGGTAGGAGTTGGAGCGTGGGGTCAATGACCCCATCTCCAGAAAAAAGATTGAGAAGCCTCAAAATTGAATGGATAAAAATAGATTACATCCTTAGAACCTCAAAAATATTATGAAATTTGGAACATGGAATATAAGAAGCTTATGCACACAAGAGGCAGCTAAAGAATCAGCAGGATATAAAAGAAATTGGTATCACCAACTGGAGAGAGAAGAATAGGAAGGAATGGAGGTGAACTTTATCTGCAGCAAAGAGACTTAATGGCTCGGAAAGCTGAAGAAGAAGAAGATACTCTATTAAAAAAAAAAAAAGAGTCCAGTGAATGTGGAGACCATGGTATTGGACCATCCCTCCCAAATGGCAAATTTGTTTCATGATACCACAAAACACACAGGGCTTTCTCCTTTATGGTTGCCATTTTGATACTAGTGATTGCAGTGCTACATGTAGAGAAAAAAAAAGAATCAGCCTATATAATAAAATGTTCATGATTTTATCTAGCATGGTTCTCGAGACATGGTTTTTCTTAATCAGGGAAGGACTTTATGATCACCTTATAATTCAAAGTTATCTTTGGCAAGCAAACCATTTGATAATTCATTCATTCATTTGCATGTCCCTTGCAGAACTTTGCCTCCCTAACAGCACTCCTGTAGGCCTCTCTGTTGTGAGCAAGATGGCCTGCTGCTGATACATCCATTTGCAGATTATCAACGATGTCTTGCAGCCATCTTCACCTTGCTCTTCCTCTCTTTCTTTTTCCCATTATGTACCCTTCCAAGACAGTCTTATCTAGATTATCATGACGTTTAATGTGTCTAAAATATTTTTCTTTGTTTAATCCTCTTTACTAGCCAGCCTTCTTCAATATTAAGTTCTTGTAGTATGTATATATTTGTTCTTTTTGTTCCCAAGATATCTGAAGAACTCTTCTGTAGCATTTACATTCAGAGGCATTTATGTGTTTCTCAGCTGTTTTGTTAAGTGTCAAGGTCTCACAGGCATATGTTGCAATGGGAAAGATGCATGCCCTTCACAATTTTATTTTGTAGTTCTGTCTGTTCCTCTCCACAGATTCTTTAGTTGTTTCACTTTCTGAAGAGCAATAGATATCCTCCTTTTAATTTCCCTCATTGTATCTCCATTATTAGTTAATAGTGATCCAAGATATTCAAAACTCTCCACTTCTTCCAATTTTTCCACATTGATACATATTTCAGCTGCCTTGTTTGTTTTGTCAGTTGTCATCAATTTAGTTTTCTTCGCATTAAGATAGAGGTTTTGCTCTTTGCTGTTCTTACGCACTGACATAATTAGTTTTTCCATTCCTTTTTTTGTTGTAGACGTAATACTGTGTCATCAGCATATCTAATCTCTGGTATTTCATAACCTCCAATTGTTATCTTATATCCTTCCCATGCCGTTAAACATCACATAGGGCTCCCAAGGTAGTTCGCCAATTGTTATGGCATTGTAATATTTTTTTTGTCTACATCTTCTTTAACATTCCTCATTATATTTTCAGTCATCATCATCATCATCAGGTGCCGTGCCGACTGGCATTGGCTATTATGCTTCTCCAGGTTACACAATCCTTCATGCAGGCCATCAGCTCACTTGGTGAGCCCCTCTCACACCATCCCATCAGACTGTCCAGTATCATTTCTCTTGGTCTTCCTCTTGATCTTCTTCCTTCTATTTTTCCTATTGTTATAGTATTTTCAATGCCCCCTCTTCTCATTGCATGTCCTATGAAAGTACATTGTCTCTCTCTCTCTTATTTTTTTTATGAGATTTTTTTGTCTCTCCAGCTCTTCTCATACATTCTTCATTACTTATTTTTGCTGTCCAGGAGATTCACAACATTCTTCTAATAAACCACATTTCTGCTGCTTCCAATGATTTTTGTGCAGACCTGCCTATTGTCCATGATTCACTTCCATATAACAAGATAGGTTCAATATAGCATTTTAAGACTCGTTTTCTAACATTCATTGATAAGGATGTGTTGGTTAATATGTTTCTCATTCTCTGAAATGCAGTCTTTGCTTGGCCTATTCTGTTCCTAATTTCTGTTCTGCACTTCCCATCTGAAGTTATTACTGCTCCAAGGTATTTGAATTTCTACACCTGCTTTAGAACAGTTCCATTTAATTTTATACTGGATGCTGGTGGATTCTATTTCTTAGATATAACCATAGTCTCTGTCTTTTTGATGTTCAAAGTAAGTCCTTTCTGTTCTCTTTATCCAGGAGATGTTGAAGGTCGTGTTGGTTCTCAGCTATCAGTACTGTGGTGCCAGCATACCGAAGGTTGTTAATATTGTATCCTCCAATTTTTACACCTGGTTCTCTGATGATAGTTCTTAGAATATTCTCACTGTACAGAGAAAAAAGGTCTGGAGATAGTACACATCCCTGTAGCATCCTTTGTTTTATAGGTTGATATTTTCCAGTTCTCGAATTGCTGCTTCTTGCTGCCAGTATAGATGTTTTACAATCCTCAGGTCTTTGCTGTCTATATTGACGACTTCAATCATTTTAATAATTTCATTATGTTTCACCTTGTCGAATGCCTTGGTGTAATCAATGAAGCATAAGTAAAGATCTTTCTGTAAAGCTCTTTCTGTTAGTGTTTGTAAAGTATAAATGGCATTGTGTGTTACCTTTCCTTCAACAAATCCAAACTGTTCATCTGCTATTTCCATTTTTATCTTTTTCCTTGTTCTTCTCATAATAATTCTCAGAAGTAGCTTCGTTATGTGACATGAGAGGCTGATAGTCTGGTGGTCTTCACATTTCTTTGCTCCTGGTTTCTTTGGTAGTGCTATAAATGTGGATTTAAGCAGGCCACTGGGCATATAACCACTGTTGTAAATGTCACTCAGTAACTTGGTTTTTATTTTTATTCCTATCTACTCTAGCACCTCTATTTCTTCTATTTTTATATTATCAGTCCCAGTCGCTTTTCCTTTCTTCATGTGTTTGATGGCATCTATGATTTCATCTTCAAGTATTGGTGGTCCATCACAGTTTCCAGTATCTGGTGTTAATTCTGGTCTTTCTCCTCCATATAGCTCACCAATGTACTCTGTCCACAATGTCTTCTTTTCCCATTAACATTTTACCTTCTTTTGATTTCAGGCATCCTGTGGTATATTTTGCCTTCCTGCCTGTGAGTTCACTAATTTGTTTGTGCATGTTTTTGCTGTCTTTATTATGGGAGTCCATATTTTCAGGATACAAGTTAAATAAGTAAGGCGACAATATGCACCCCTGATGGACCCCTTGTTTTATGTCAGACCAAGTTGTTGTTTCACCATTTATTCTTACTGCTTGCTCTCGGTCTAGATACAGCAATGATGTTAATTGTATCAAATGTGTTGGAAATCCCATTTTTTCCATTACTTCCCAAAGTTTCTAGTGTTGTACACAATCAAATGAGTATTGACCTCTGTCTCACACTCTTCCCCAGTGTTAAAATTAGATCTATCTGGCCTGGGGGACTCACCATCAGATCTTTTCCCTATCTTACTTTCCATGTTGCTGTTTGGGTTTCTTGGTATATTTCCAGAAGGTAGTTTACCATTGCTCCCGGGCAGTGGCTGTACTAGTCAGTGATCGTAGCCATTGTCCCTACATTGAGATCATCCACTTATCATAATAGAATAGTGACCATAACCAACATTATCTGTCGGCTTCTCTCTCATTTCATCCACACCTGATCCCATGGCTTCATATCACCCTGATCGGGGGGCTATACGGGTACTCCACCTTGCCCAAGGGTGTCCATTTGATAAACAAATTTTAATTTTATCGTTAATTATATACAGCAAAAAAGAATTTAATTGAGTTACTTATCATGTATTACATTTTTCTTCTACATTTCACATACAATACACAGAATGTTTTATTTAAATCACATCCAATGTAATAAACTAGGATTACAGACTTTAAAAAAAAATGTTTTTCTGTAGCAGACCTTAATTTTTCAACAAATGGATAAGAAAAACTAGAGAAAGGAAAACTAAAAGTTTTCAACTGCTCCTGAGATCAAAGCAAGTAAACATAAAAAAAAAAATCAACTCAGAAGCAAAACCAGTTATACTGCATTCATCACTGAAAGAATTGTGGACAGAACATATGGAAACAATACAGTTTTAACTTAACAATTGTTCATTCAACCAAGATCATATTCTATTTTGTTTGGAACTTGACACACTTTTTTCAAGAAGATGAAACTGAACATAAAACTGAGAAAAATCTGGCCATATTACCTTCTGGCATAGCATCTACAACATTTTGAAGATAGTCTTTATAAACTTTATACATTTTCAGTTTTGCTTGGTACTTGCTGTGTCTGAAATTAAAGGAAACAAATTTTTTTTTGTCACACAGCAATTCATTGCTAAATGTTATGACCAAAAGAAAATGTGAAGTTAAACATAACCAAAAAAATTAATTCAAAAAGATGAAATAGATGGCTCAAGAAAATGAGAGAAATTACAAGTTCCACAAACTATAACCATGTAGAAAAGGTAAGGATAAAGCTAGCCCTAATTTTCTATGGAGGCAGCTAGGGGATATTGTGTTAGAGCTTATATTGTCAGCACACTGGAAGGTGATGTGGTCAGCATTATGCCTGGCTGCCTTTCCATCCCCAACTTCAGAAGAAGCCAGGTCTCATTTCTACAGATGAGTGATTAGGATGGCTCGGGCCAGACTTGAACTTCCAGCCTTTGCCATGACAGTCTAGTGCATGAACTACTTCAACAGTCAGGTGTCCTTCAGGGGAGTGAAAAATTCTAAGTGCCATGTCGTGTGTTGTAGGCGATCATTTCTCTCCACAATTCTCTGTCTTTTAGACTTGATTATGAGATCCGCTGGTGACTTTCTTCCTAGCCATACTGACAGCCCATCCAGTAACTTCTCTCTCTGTCTTCCTCTGTCTCTTCTTCCCTCAATTTTTCCACTTGCCACAGTGTGTTCCAATTTTCCTCTTCTCAGAAAATGTCCTATAAATCTCATTTGTCTGCCTCTGATCTTTGTTAAAATTTGCTTTTTAACTCCAGCCTCTCTTAAGACTTCTTCATTGGTTTTCTTGGCTGTCCATGGTACCTTCAACATCCTTCTTATAAACTACATTTCTATGGCCTCCATTTCTTGCTGTACTCTCTTATTCATAGACCATGCTTCACACCCATAAAACAGAATTGGTTCGATGTAACATTTAAGTACTCAGAATCTTGTTTCCATTGATATGGATCTGGTGCACAAAATGTGTCTCATTTTCTGGAATGCTGACTTGGCCTGAGCATATCTACTTTTTATTTCATTGTGACATTTCCCATAAGTTGTTATAATCATTCCTAGGTACTTGAATCTATCAACTTGTTTCAGCTCTGTGCCATCGATGGTAATGCTACATTTTGGTGGTATTCTTTTCTCTGAGATGACCATCACTTCAGTCTTCTTTTCACTCAGGCTGAGACTTTTATTTTTATTTTCACAAACCACGATGTCCAGAAAAGCCTGTAGCTCCCCTTCACTTTTAGCAATCAGAACTGTGTTGTCCGCGTATTTTAAGTTGTTACGGTTGTACCCGCCAATCAATATTCCTGACATGTTCTCTATATTTCTCATTATGTTTTTCCTGTACAAGGAAAAGAGGTCAGGAGATAGAACATGTCCTTGTCTCAGCAAGTGAAAGATTAGAAAATGTATAACATTATAACTCTGCTGTTTCTTTATGTGAGGTCTCCAGTCTCAGTCTTTCTGACTTTGTATCCTAACACAAATGTTAGGTAACCAATTCTCATCTTGGTTTACTGTGTCTGCAAGCATAAACCTACTTCTTTCAGCATGAGAAGTCAGGACTCTAAAACTTCTGATAACTTCCTATTCCAGTTTCACATGTTCATTTATTATCTAAGATGCTAAAAAAACTAATACTGGCTCAAAATAGCATCATAATACTTTTATTCTCATCATTAAATATGTCTGTTATCATATTTTCATATCAATGATCTAACAACAGAAGGAACAAGCTATGGATGCACAGTAACACAATTTATATCAAATTTTTAAAGAATTCTTTTCATAGCTGATCCCTGAATATTATTATTTTTTTAAAGTCATTTTTATTTTTTATATATGTTACATAGTTACTGTACTTCCTGTCCATATGAGATGCACTTTAAAATTTTTTTTTAATCCCCCTGTATCTTATACACAGTGGTTAAGCTTGGGTAGACTTTGGAATTGAGGTTTGTGTACAAGACTAACAATTAAATATTCATGTTTAAAATGTTGAACTTCTGATAACCCCAGACTGCAATTACGGTATATGTGATTATAAATAATTAAATTGTAATCATATGTGAATATAAATAATGAAATCATGATTACATCCAAAATATAGTAAAATACATTTAAGAAAACTGATAGTCAACACCACATCTCTTAACAGGCTTTCTTTATTTGTTTCCAAATGCTAAGTGACATACTATATTTATCTACTGCAAAATTTTGTTCTTTACTTTTGAGGATGGTAGAATCATCAGTTGAAGATAAAAAAAAACAAATGCCTATATAAAATCTGTAAAACTGTTACAGTATCTTGATACTGTAAATATGAGATGGCCGTTGTTATTCTGGTACTAACAAATAACATTTTTATCATCATCAACCTCGTAAAACAAGTTATGGGTCATAACATCAAATAACAACAGCATAAACCATACTCATGTTATGAGGTTCCTATGAATGATAGATGAACAGGCCTATTCCAGTTCAACAATACTGAAGCTTGTGGACTTGTCATTAAATCCCATGCAAGTTAGCCTCAGGTTAGCTATGAGTGGTGATATTCCAGTATTTATAAAGTTAGTTACATGTTTTGCTTAATAAGCTCAGTAGAATATCCAGCAGGAGAAAAGACACTGTCCGATTTGGTATCAGTGACCCATAGCTTTCATGCTAGCATAAAGGTTGACAGCTACCTCCAATAACAGACTTAACAGCAAAGAAGAAGCTGTCCGATTAGGCAATCAGCATCCTATAGTTGATATGTTGGCATCATGGTTAGCAAACCATAGCTGACTTGGACCCTGTGCCACCTCTAGGCTAGTTCCTCCAGTAACAGGCTTAACACAGCTAATAGGGCAGTGATCACCACAGTCTCTATGGTGGTTGATTCTTTTAAAGAACTATTGCACATCTCTGCTTTTTAACCCCACTCAAGGACTTTAACAAAAAAAATAGCCACCATATAACCCATTCCAAATCTGACATAGTTTTGTGGCTCAAAATCTTCATCACATTGGCTGCGAAGAACACCAGTTCAAGGTTCTAGAAGGACAGAAGAAGAAAAAGAATATCCAGCAGCATACAATCTTGGACCAAAACACTATGGAAGGAAATGTCATAAAGTTTATGAAATATGTTGGTTTAGTTTTTTTTTCCTAAATACTCCTTGCCAAATTATAGGTATGCCTTATACATCTTTGTGTCTTATATGGTGGCAAATACATATTATACTATCTAAAAATTTTACACTCATAAGACAATCTTGGCACACATTAAACCCTCTCTTATTTTGCTTGTGTGTAAAAGCTACAAATTGGACGAAAACATCTTATTTTTTTAAAATGTGCTAACTAATCACCTGATTTTAAACAGCTGCAGTAGATCAGATAATGAAATACACTCCAGAGTTTTTTGTTCCCTTAGTTTCACTTCCTGCTGATATTTTTGAATTGCTCTTCGTCGTTTGGTATCATTCTCTTGAATAAACTTTTCAAACTTTGCAATTCTGTCTTTCATCTGTAAAAATTAACCAGAAAGAAAATGGAAATAATATCAATCAATTTGTTCTTGTAAACTTTTGCACACTAAAATGATACCAAAAATAACATATTTTACTGTTCATGTACATATGGATGTTTAGAAAAATTAGACTGGATATACAAACAAATAAGAAAACAAATAACAATACTGAGTTATGATAACTTTTCCACCTTTTCCAAATTCAAGTATGAAACACCCAATGAAGGGGTAAAAGAGGAATAAATTTAACTATAAATTGTAATCAGTGTGCTCTAGATTTATATACTTTCAAATGTGCCAGTTATGCCTACTTGTACTCTGTAGAGTGAATTTTTCTCAAAATAGCAACATTTTTAATTTGATAATTATAAAGTTCTGGCTATTTCTGAACCAAGTTAAGATTATTTAATACAAATGTAATATCTACCCTCATTTATGCATGTGAAAGCTGGAAAATAACTAGACAACAAATTAGACTCTTCTGGAAACAAATGCTCTAGGAAAATACTCTGTATAATATTGAATGAAATGAAGAACAATGCAGAAATAAGGCAGATGAGCAAACAATAATCTGTCCCATATGTGATCAAAAAAAGGAGATAGGCATATGTCTGACACATGATGAGAAGAAACAGTCAGAGAATCCCAAAACAAGCTATCAAGTGGAACACAACAGGCTAAAGAAAAAGAGGTTGACTATGTGATTCTTTAAAGAGGACATTGTTAAGAGAGGCCAAACTTACATCTTACATCCTTCCTATGCCATTAAATGTCACACAGGGCTCACATGGTAGTTTGCCAAGATTTCCTGTTTCGGCGAGCTTTCAACCTCATCAAGGGATGTTATGCCCACTAAACTGGCCTTTCTTAACAATGTCCTCTCAATGTTCTCATGACATTTAATATGTCCTAAATACTTAAGTTTTCTCTGTTTTAATGTTTACTAGCCAACCTTCTTCAATATTAAGTTCTTGTAGTATAGATATATTCATTCTTCTTACATTCAAAGGCATGTATGTGTTTCTCAGCTGTTTTGTTAAGTGTCAAGGTCTCACAGGCATATGTTGCGATGGGAAAAATGCATGCCTTTAAAAATCTTATTTTTGTAGTTCTGTCTGTTCCTCTCCACAGAATCTTTAGTTCTTTTATTTTCTGAAGAGTGATAGATGTCCTCCTTTTAAATTTCCCTCATTGTATCTTCATTATTAGTTAGTAATGATAAAAGATATTCAAAACTCTCCACTTCTTCCAATTTTTCCTCATTAATATACATTTCAGCTGCCTTATTTGTTTTGTCAGTTGTCATCCATTTTTTTTGTTTGCATTAAGATAAAGGTTTTGCTCTTCACTATTCTTGCAAACTAACATAATCAGTTTTTCCACTCCTTTCTGTGTTGTGGACAGTAACACTGTGTCATTAGCAAATCTAATCTCTGGTATTTTATAACCTCCAATTTTTATGGCATCGTAATATTCTTTGGCTGACTAGTAACAGAGGATTAAAGAGAGAAAACTTAAATATTTTGGACACATTAAACATCATGAGAATTTAAATAAGACCATCTTGGAAGGGTACATAATGGGAAAAAGAAAGAGAGGGAGGCCAAGGTGAAGATGACAGCAAGACATTGTTGATAATCTGCAAATGGATGCATCAGCAGCAGGACATCGTGCTTACAGCCGAGAGGCCTACAGGAGAGCTGTTAGAGAGGCAAAGTTCCGCAAGGGACATGCAAATGACTGACTGACTGACTGAATATTCTTTGTCTGCATCTTCTTTGACATTTTATCATTATATTTTCAGTATACAAGTTAAATAAGCAAGGTGACAGTATGCACCCCTGATGGATCCCTTGTTTTATGCCAAACCAAGGTGTTTCGCCATTTAATTTTACTGCTGCCTGTTGGTCTAGATGCAGCAGAGATATTAATGACATCACATGTGTTGGAAATCTCATTTTTTCCACTATTTCCCAAAAATTCTGGTGATTTACATATAAATCAAATGCCTTTGAATAGTCTATAAAGGATAAATATAGAATCACATTGTATTCCTTGCATTTCTCTATTATTAATCTTATATTAAATGTATGATCTCTTGTTCCTCTTCCTTATCTAAAAACAGCTTGGACCATATTGATTTCTCCTTCTGTTTTCTTATGAAGTCTACCCATTATGATTTTTAACAGAATTTTATTTGTATAACTGATCAGGGCAAAAGTTCTGTAGTTCGTGCATCGTTTCAAGTTACCCTTTTTCGGTAGTGGTATGAATGTAGTTCTTTTCCACTCTTTTGGCCAAATACCTGAATGCCATATCTTATTACATAGTGCATGATAGATTGTAGCACATTCTTTTCCTCCTGCTTTAATAAATTCAGCTGTTATCTCATCACATCCTGGTGATTTACCATTTTTCAGATTCTTTATTGCCCATAAAACTTCTTCAGTTATCAGCTTGAGTTCTTTCTCATGCAAAAATAATTCACACTGCTCATTTCTACCCTCACAGTCAGTTGTATCACACATTCCTCTGCAATATTCTCTCCATCTTTCTAGAATTTCTTCTGTCTCAGTCAAGGTCTTCCCCATCTTGTCACAAATTACATTTAGCTTAAGTGTGACATTTTTTGTCAATGTCTTTATTTCTTTAAACATTTCACTATCTCTTCCACACTTCTGATGTCCTTCTGTTCCTTCACAACAATCTTGTATGTATTTTTTTGTCTTTTCATATGTTTCTTCTTATTTCTTTTGTTAAAGATTTATATTCCTTCCTGTTGTTATTTGTCACTTTCCATTTCGTTTTCATTTCTCTACATTGTTTTATTAGTTCTAATGTGCCTGTTGTAATTCATTCATTCTTTTTATTTTCTTTATTGGAACCACAGCTTTAGCTGCTGTTATTAAGATGTCTCTGGCATGCATAGCCAGTTTATCAGGTGTCATCTCCTCTTGTACAGCCATCAATATATCAAAATGGTTCTTCACTTCTATACTGTATTTTTCTGGTATTTTTGTAAGATCAAAGATGTGGAGCATTGTTTAACAATCTTTAAAAGCTAAAAAAACTTCAGTTTTAATCTTCTGTGAAATCTATTCAATGTGTGTTAAGGCGTATTGTGAATACAGTGTTAGGCCTGTATTTCCAAGACCTTTGGCACATGAGAGTGTGATGGTCAGTATCATGTCTGACCGCATTTAACTTCCCAGATTTCTCTGGTACCCATTTTATGGGTGGACCCTTGGGCCTTTCTGATGTGGTGGTTCCAGAAAAAAAAAATCCCCCCTGCTGGGATTTGAACCTGGTTCCACCAGATTGGTAGACCCAGTGCCTAACCACTCTGCCAACCAGGCCATCTATGTTATGTATATATATATATCTATATATACATAACATATTTATCTTATCTTATATCTTATATCCTTCCCGTGCCGTTAGACGTCACATAGGGCTCGCAAAGTAGTTCGCCAATTTTTCCTGTCTTCGGCGAGTCTTTCAACCTCAACAAAGGATTTTATGCCTGTTAACTTGGCCTCTCTTAATAATGTCCTCTTCAGAGTTTCACGCGGTCTGCCCCTTTTTCTTCGGCCTGTTGTGTTCCACTTGATAGCTTGTTTTGGGATTCTCTGCTCATTTCTTCTCATCAAGTGACCAACATATGTCCATCTCCTTTTCCTGATCACCCGTGAGACTGGTTGTTGTTCAGTCATCTGTCTTATCTCTGCATTGTTCTTGAATTCATTCCACTTGATGCCGAGTATTTTCCTTAGGCATTTGTTTTCAAAAGAGTCTAATTTCTTTTCTATTTCTTTAGTTGTTTTCCAGCTTTCGCATGCATAAATGAGGGTGGATATTACATTTGAATTGAATAGTCTTAACTTGGTTTTTGTGCTTATAACTTTTGAATTCCATATGTTCTCAAGATTCTTGAAGATTGATGCTGCTTTTGCAATTCTGATCCTAACTTCCTTTCTAGTGTCACCATCCTGGTCTATGTAGCTGCCAAGGTATGCAAATTCATTGACTTCTTCAATATCTGTCCCTTCTATGTGTATTTTTCCATTTTGATTGATGGGAATTTTCATTATTTTTGTTTTGTCCTTGTTAATTTCAAGTCCTATTTTGCTAGCCAGTGAAGATAGGCTATCTGTTTTTTCTTGCATGGAATTCACATTATTACTGATAAGAGTTATGTCATCAGCAAAATCAAGATCTTCTAGTTGGGTCCCATGTACCCAGTCAATACCTGTGTTACCTGTGCAGCATTTTTTCATTATGAAGTCTATTGTAATCCCAAAAAGTAAAGGAGACAGTATACATCCTTGTTTCACGCCTGTTTCAATCTGGAACCATTCACTCATCCCTTCTTCTGTCTTGACTGCACAACCATATCCATTGTATAAGTCCTTAATGATGTATTTATACAGGGTGTTTTTAAAGTCTCACAACACTTTCTATGTAAAAATGAAGGAAAAATGTGCTGCACAGTCTTCTTATATCCTTCCTGTGCCATTAAACATCAATCGTGAAGAAAATTCTGCTGGACTAATGTTTTGCACTAATAACAGAATGGTGTTATCAACGGAAGAAAGAATTTTTTTGGTTGAATAAATGTTTCGAAATGGCGGTCGATACACATGGATGGTTGTTCAAAGATTTATAGCAAAATTTCCTGATAAACAACCTCCTCATCGCGCTACAGTTAGAAATTTGTTGAATAAGTTTCGTGATATGGGAACTGTGGAAGATGGTCTGTGATCTGGTAGGTCTGCTGGCTGTGTCTGAAGAAAAATGTCTGGATATCCAAGACAGAATCCTGAAAAGTCCATGCAAGTCTTTAAGGAAAATGTCGCAAGACGTGAACGTATCACTGAGCACAGCGTACAAAATTCTTAAACATCGGTTAAAATTTCATCCATACAAGATATCTGTTGTGTATGAACTAAAAGTTTGACAACCAATCCAGAGTCAACTACCCCACGTGGCTTCAAGCATTTTTAGCTGAAGAAGATGAGTCAATTCTCGATTTAACATTCTTCTCTGAAGAGGCATGGTTTCATCTATCTGGATACGTTAATAGCCAAAATAATCGTCTTTGGAGCAGCATAAATCCCAGTTCATTTCATGAAGCATCGCTACATAATGCGAAAACTGGGGTATGGTGTGCCGTCAGTAGAAAATGTTTAATTGGACCAATTTTCTTCAACAACACTATAAATGCCAATCGGTACCATACTGACATTCTGGAACCTTTTATAAAACAGCTGAATGAACATGAAATTGAAGAATCGTGGTTCCAGCAGGATGGTGCAACTGCACACACAGCTAGAGCAACAGACAGTTTTTTGGAATAAATTTTCACAAATCGCATAATATCTCGAGGAATTTGGCCTGTTCATTCTCCAGATCAAAATCCATCTATGGGGTTTCTTGAAAGGAAATGTTTACAAAAATAATATACAAACAATGGAGGACCTGAAAGAAGCAATCAGAATTAAAGAAATAATTATAATATATAATTATATAATATATATAATATATTAAATATAATATAATTCAAGAAATAACAACAGACACGTTGCACAAGGTATTTGACAATATGAAGAGACGTGTACAGTCGTGTCTTGAAGCCCGTGGTGGACATTTCTAACACCTGTTATAATGAATATTTCAGTGGTACATTCCAGCTAACCCAAAACAGTGTTGTATCACTGCAGTCACTATTGTAACTAATTCATTCATTCATTCATTCCTTTGCATGTCCCTTGCGGAACTTTGCCTCCCAAACAGCACTCCTGTAGGCCTCTCGGTTGTGAGCAAGATGGCCTGCTGCTGCTGCATCCATTTCCAGATCATCAACGATGTCTTGCAGCCATCTTCGTTTCGGTCTTCCTCTCTTTCTTTTTCCCATTATGTATCCCTCCAATATGGTCTTCTCTAAATTATCATGACGTTTAATGTGGCCAAAATATTTAAGTTTTCTCTCTTTAATCCTCTTTACTAGCCAGCCTTCATCAATATTAAGCTCTTGCAGTATAGATATATTTGTTCGTTTTTGTGTCCACGATATTTGGAGAACTCTTCTATAGCATTTACATTCAAAGGCATTTATGTGCTTCTCAGCTGTTTTGTTAAGTGTCAAGGTCTCACAGGCATATGTTGCGATGGGAAAGATGCATGCCCTTAAAAATCTTATTTTTGTGGTTCTGTCTGCTCCTCTCCACAGATTCTTTATTTGTTTTACTTTCTGAAGAGCAATAGATGTCCTCCTTTTAATTTCCCTCATTGTATCTCCATTATTAGTTAGTAGTGATCCAAGATATTCAAAACTCTCCACTTCTTCCAGTTTTTCCTCATTGATACATATTTCAGTTGCCTTGTTTGTTTTATCAGTTGTCATCACTTTAGTTTTCTTTGCATTAAGATAGAGGTTCTGCTCTTCGCTGTTCTTGCGGACTGACATAATCAGTTTTTCCATTCCTTCTTGTGTTGTGGACAGCAATACTGTGTCATCAGCATATCTAATCTCTGGTATTTCATAACCTCCAACTGTTATGGCATCGTAATATTCTTTGTCTACATCTTCTCTAACATTCCTCATTATATTTTCAGTATACAAGTTAAATAAGTAGGGTGACAATATGCACCCCTGACGGACCCCTTGTTTTATGTCAAACCAACTTGTTGTTTCACCATTTATTCTTACTGCTGCTTGTTGGTCTAAATACAGCAGTGATGTTAATTGTATCAAATGTGTTGGAAATCCCATTTTTTCCATTATTTCCCAAAGTTTCTGGTGTTGTACACAATCAAATGCCTTTGAGTAGTCTATAAAGGATAAATATAGATTCACATTAAACTCCCTGCATTTCTCTATTATTAATCTTAGATTGAATATATGATCTCTTGATCCTCTTCCTTGCCTGAAGCCAGCTTGGACCATATTGACTTCTTCTTCTATTTTCTTTCGAAGCCTACCCATTATGATTTTTAACAGAATTTTACTGGCATGACTAATCAGGGCAACAGTTCTGTAGTTGGTGCATAATTTCAGGTTACCCTTTTTTGGCAGTGGAATGAATACAGTTCTTTTCCATTCTTTTGGCCAAATACCTGAATGCCATATCTTTTTACATAGTGCATGATAGATTGTTGCACATTCCTTTCCTCCTGCTTTAATAAATTCAGCGGTTATCTCATCACATCCTGGTGATTTGTAACTAATTAAATGACTTTTTTTAGCACATTTTGTGATGACATCATTTACTTCATTTTTCAATTTTTTTTTCACAGAAAGTGTAGTGAGACTTTAAAAACACCTTGTACATATTATCTATGAATTTATATTTGTGCATCCACCCATAATTAATATCATATTGAATGCTCATCTTTTTACCCATCCTGTGCATACACACTCATCTTTTCAATGCATCTTCTTAATATAACATGTAAGCAAAAACATTGTAAATGTACTACCTGTTGCTGTTTCTTTTGCACCTCAATTTGCCTGATGGCACACCTCTCCATGCGTTGTTTGAATTCATATCGTTTGGCCTCAAGTTCCGCATTCACCTTGTCCACTTCTACTTCTCTCTTCAGAAGCAGTGTTGTCTGTAGAGTGTTGATTCCAGTTTCAATAAGTTTGTCCCCAGATTCCTTGACCACAGGGAACACTGTAACATCCTCTTCATCTTCACTGTGAGGTAAACAGTTTGTGATGCTCTCATAGGGTCACATACAAGATGTTGATATTAACCATTTCTAATTCATGCAGATAGATTTGTTTTAAAAATTATAAATGAAAAAGCTGCATCTGCACAGCTTAGTTTTGTTTTTTTTAAAATTCAAATTTTAATCTACTGTGTGAACTAAATAAAGGCATGTATTTTCCTAGTAAACATGGAGAAATAGTTTATTATAAGTTGTTTGTGTGATCTTGAGATTTTTGTTCTGGCAGTATAAGAGTTAATTCAGTAGTAATTACCATTTATATACATATGAAAGACCTCTATTCTCATAAACCCAGGGGTTTCATTTCAGCCAAAATAAAAATACTGTAAAGAAAAGAGATGGTGAACCTTTCTGAGGTGAATGCCAAAATTAGCGAATTTTTTTTTCACATTTTCCTCATGTGATACTAAAACTTTTCACACATTTTGAAAGTGTGAAAGTTTTCAGTTTTAAAATGCTGAAAAACATTTCCACTATGCCACTTTTGGCACGTATGCCATGTAGCATTCCTGTCACAGACCAAGCATGGAAAAAAGCATATCACTTTCTCCATCTACACTCTGCTGGCGTTATTGCTCCTTTTGCCTCAAATTCATGGTTTCTTGTCTTTATCTTTTCTTAATGCCCCATTCCTGTGTCATGGTTTCACTTCACTCAGTTGCTCCACTATAATTTTCTCAAAATGTTCTCATAAATTTTTCAAGGAGAGTGTTAAACCAGTTTCTAATTTTTTACACACTTCCACCTCCCCCTTCCACCTCTTTCTATTCATTCATCACACTTTCTATCTTCACTAGAGGTGGATCTCTGAAAGACTTCTTTTTTTTGTGTTTTTTAATGTTGGTTTATCTTTTCTATTTTCCTTCATGAAGGACTTCTGTTGAAATATTGGATTGTTCATCATGTCTTTTATTGCCATTTCTTGTTTTTTTTTACTCCTCTTTCTACTTTTTAATGATGAAGGTAGATTGAGGTGTCTGGTTCAGTTTTACAAAAAAAGATTAAAATAAAAATTGCAATGAGAAAAGTGGGCATAAACAAGAATGGCAGAAAGCAAGACACACAAATGAAGGAAATATTTCACCAAAAGCCTTTTTCAAGGATCACCTACAGAAACAACACAACAGATAAAAAAAACATGAAAAATGGAAGAAAAATATAGACTTTTTGGTTTTCACTTAGTAAGAAAGATGGACACAAAATGCACCCAAACATATGTGATTGGTTATGGCTCAAAAACTTATGATGGCAGCAAAACTTTTTCCAGAAGATGTATTGACATGAAAATCAAACAAAAGCACAAATTCACACATGAATTTTATTTCTAATTTGGCTTCATCCTCATAGTTTGAAAAAAAAAGATAAGTGGACAATATCAAGAACATTGACAAGATTTAGCTTGACTAGACACACCATTACTGCAAGACAAGTATCAGTACACATAATTGTGACAAGAATGGACGGTAGCCATATTCCCACTCAGGTTTGTATGGCAAATCTAAATTGAGATATAAAGATACTTGCTATCCACTAATGTGAGATTTTTCTATCAGTCTGGGAAGAACTTGTGAAAAAGTTACGTGGAGAGCAACTCTATGTTATAGCGTGACATTATTTGAGGAGGAAAGAAGAGAAGATGCGTGCTCAATTTAACTTTGGGCTTGCTAGCTAGGAAGTCAGTTGCTATCTGACCCCTATTCAAGCACATTAACTCTAGTTGGAATGTTGCAGTGTTTTCTTGAATTTTGTGTCTAATAAAGAAAAGGTGACAAAACAGGGCATCCAGCCCCAATCAACAACATAGGCCCAGGAGCAGAACACCGTCTCTTCTCGCTCCACATTGAAAGCAAGAACGTTTATTTCACATAATGAAATAAATTATATTAAATCACTTATGTTCACGTAAATCTCACCGCTCATGGAGTTGCGTGACAAAAACATTTCTTTTCTGGTCATCTAATTCAAGCTTATACAAGGTCGTGGCTGCCATATTCATTAAATATTTACAGCAAGTGCTCTTAATTGCGATCAGTCCGCCATGAGTAAATACATCAATGCACCAAGACAACTAAGACTTTCTTTAATTTCAATGTTCTGAAGAGTTAACTCGTGAAGTTTCAAATACAGTAAAGAAACAGAACGGTGTATTGACAAAAGAAATCGTTGACAAAGCACTTTTAGATGTGAAAGAAATAAAAATCACAAGATAATTACATGAGACTTGAATAAGACGCGGACAAAAGTAAACAGTGACGCTGACACGTAGGTCCAGACAAAAGGAGAACGCCAGAAAGTAGGATGGTCCAGTGATAACAAAGCAGTGACTGAACGTTGACACATGTAAACAAAATAGAAAATACAAATAGAAAAGGCAGACACAATGAAACCTCCGACAGGAAATAGCAAGATAATGACTTAAGTAAATAACAATTGTATAGACGGAGTTGACACTTGACACATGTTAGGTGATACGGTTGCACACGGTTTTTAAATAAAGAAGTGACCAACTCGGCCAGCTGACCAATTAAATATTTAGTGGCGTGGCCCATTTGACAATTGACTTACGAGAGATAAGTCACGGGGCAGCCTGAATGACGGACAACCAAAACGCTCATGGAAACCAGGGGACATCTGATGGGTGGAGCCAAAATACGTATTGGTTAATCCATCAAGCTGGACTTGAGGATAAAAAGGTGAACTGAGAAGTACGGGGGGGGGGGGGGCGGAGAGAAGAAGAAAGAGGAGGAACCAAGAAGTATGGGGAACGAAGAAGAAGAAGAGACAGAGGACGGAGCCCCGAAGATAGAGGAACAATGACCTCAGTGAACAGAGACCGGTCCGGACAAGAGAAGGGGAGAAAGATAGACAATCAGAGAAGAACAGCAGAAGGAGAACACAATCCAAAGAAGACACGAGAGAGAAAGAAGACGTAGGGACCGACAGTTGGAATAGATGGACAATTAGAGCAATTTTGAAGAAGTAGTTTTAGGACAGATTGAATCTGTGTTTCAAGTGATTCAAGTGATGTGAATATTTATGACTTTGAAACTTCGAGTACAGTGATTTAGTCGTGTAACTGACTGACCACGTGTTTCAGATGGAATATAGTACAGAGTTTAGAATTCTCCTCTTATCAAATGTGTAGAATATTGTGAAATAGGAGAACGCTGAGAAATGCTGCATGTAGAGTATGATGGTTTGATACTGATGTGCTTCAACGACGAAACTAACGAAGCTTATGTCATACTGCGTCTTAGTATACGTCAAGTTGTGAATTCCAAGTTGAGTATCTTATTTGTCAGAATTAAATGAAATATGTAGAGAACATCATCGGGTATCCTCTGACTTAGTGAACTGGCAGTGCTTGTGAAATCTAATCTAAAAAAAAAAAAAACAGAAATATGGATGTGTGTGAAGATATCCTCAGAAATATTCGGCAATACCATCGATAAAGGTGGCAGGATTACAAACCATATTAATAAGAAGAATTACAAGACAGAAGAACACTACCTCAAAAATACATTGTTATATAAGAAGATATGGCTTGTCCGACGCAGTGTGTCAGAAATGAGCATGGTACAGCGTAGAGACTGTTCAAATGGAGACTTGTGATGTATGCTCGGTGGGTCGTAACTGGGGATGGTGGGAGGGAGAGAGAATGATACAATGTTAACCTAGCCAGGAGAAGGTGAATTAGATGATTATAGTTAGGATAGAGGGGTTGTAATGTGATGCTGTGAGGAGGTTCTGAACTATGTATAACAAGTGAGAAGGGAATGGAGCTTAGTGGAGAGGGATTATAATTGTTGAAGAGGAGAATGTTAGATGTAGCTGAATAGCGAGTTTAACCCGTAGGTTCCAGCGTCACATAATCCTGAATGTAGCGGTTCTCATGCGCTAGGCGGGTTGTGTCATCTGGGTGACATTGTTTGATAACTGTTACTAGAAAATCAGATTTGCCTCTGTGGTTGGGGCCATTGAAATGATCTCACGTATTTCTTACAGTATGGTGAACTTCTTACAAATAAGTGTATTTATTTTTTACCGCGTTCTTTTACAAGCCCACTGACACTGTATATAGTTGAAAATAACAAATAGTTTTCCAAACCATGAAAACACTCGCCATATATAACTTCCGGTTTTACGTTTGAGGACATGTTTTTGAGATTGTGTTGGGAAGTTCGTTTATTATATTCTTATTTTGAATAAAGAAACACTAAGAAAAGGTGACATTCTTATTACTGAGTATAATGCATTCTATGGATCTGTCTTATTTATATGTTAAAAAAACATTACGGAGACCTATACGAAGCAAACCGCCGAACCCTAACGTTAGTCCCTTCAACAATAGAAGGTATAAAGCAGCAAGACGAGACAAATTAACTAAGAATTAATGGTTATAATCTGCATATATTTCAGGACTTGTGATCGCAAGGAACGCCGTGGCGATTGTAAAAAAAAAAACGCCCATCGTGATGGATAGTTTAGTATTACGGTGGCTTTCTTGAAGACATTGAGGGGACGTAAATAATCAGCATTTTACCGCCCACAAATTTGATGAAGCCATTTCATAAATTAAATAGTTTGATAGCATTTTAAAATATTTCTTTTTCCTGCTGTTGTTTATGTTGCAAAACTGCGTTCTCTCTCCCTCCCTCTCCCTCTCTCTCTCTCTCTCTCTCTCTCTCTCCTTCTTCATCTTCTTCTTTTATTCCCATTTCCATATACCATTAGGGCATATTGGGGATATGGTGTTAGGCCCTTATTTTTCATGACCTTCAGCACATGAAAGTGTAGCCAGACTAAATTAATACTTTACCAGGTACCAAAAGCACTAAGGCAAGATGTGTTAGAAACTTGCCCACCTGTGATCCGCTGAATTCAAGAACCATACTCACTCTACCATAGCATCTTGGCCCAAGTTTCAGGCTTCACTTTTCATAAAGATATTTTACATATTTTTTTTTTCTTAAACGTTCAAATTTCAAAACAAAATTGTAAGCAGCAGTTGTATAAATATACAATTTTACAGAGTAATTCCTCCAAGAACCATTCTCCATGTATATTTCTTATTCGAGGGTAATAAATTATCTTTGTTTAACCTTGCTATTTCATAAATATATTACATATTCCTGTTTATCTACAATATTCTAATGTATCATCTGACTGTTGATACTATTTAGGTACATGCTTTCTTTCCCCTTCCTGCGTACACTCACAAACACAGAGGAAGTTAAAAAAAAAGGCCTACACATTTCATCATTTGACATAACGAAAGAAAAGTGACAGAGTTACATTTAGAGATAGATACATGGCAAGTCTGTGGAGTTGGTACACTAAACTTTTGACTACCCTCCCCCCCCCCTTTTTTTTAAAAATTGTTTGACTTTGACATCATAGAAACCACATTTCTGGCAGTTCCAATTTTGATTCAGCTTCCACTCAAAATCCCTTCTGACTTCACAACACTAATATATTTATATTTTGGAAGATGAGAAAAATGATGACTGCAGTAAAGCTGGTTCCAGTAATAAAGGTAGACAGAGGTATATAGTTCAGTTTTACAAAGAGATAGAAAGGTGAGAAAAGTGGGCAGAAAGTAAGAACATCCAAACCATCCAATATTTTGACAAATGCCTTTGTCAAAAACCACATACAAAAACAAAACAGATAAATATTTTTAAAAATAAATGAGAAATAAAACTTAGCTTTTGATGTCCACCTTGAAAGAAAGTAGGGCACAGATACATGTTTTGGAGAAAGCATTTTGCAACATTCTAAGAAAAGACAGCTGGAAACATCTGTTTGATGTGTCGTATCTTTCTTTCAGATTGAATGAGCAGAACTGTGTCCTAATCATCGTCTTGCTACAGAAAGTTGATGACAGATGCTGGAAGCTTGACTTGATCTATGCTCTCGTATAGAGCGGACTAATTTGCCGCCATGTCGCAGAGTCAGAGTTCGCTCCCACAGAACAAAGAGGCGCAGCTGCGGTCGTACCAGGTTCACCTCAAGGACAACATCCGATCAATGTTTGATAATTTTACAGAAATAATTAAGCTGGCGCGTGTAAGTGACAAGGTATAATGAAAACTTTTTTTTGCATTCGCCAGATTTCTTGCCTCTTTCTGGGAGCCTGCGGATGGTGAAGGATTTAACACCCTATTTTTATTTCTTTTTTGTTTTTTGGTTTTATATACATATATTTTTGAATTCTAATTCATTTTTTGTTTTCAGGTAACCTATTTTGCATTTTATTTTTGCTGTTTTTTCACCACAAGCTTATTTTTAGAATATCATTTTTTTTTAACGTTCATTTACAGAGAGCCCTGCATACACAAGGTCCAGTATGTCTTACTCTGCGGGCACATATTCTTTGTTTTCAAAAAGTTGTCTCAGCACTGGTGTATCAGGCACTTTTTTTTTAACAGCTAGGTTGACTGCAGAGCATGAATTCCAGTCTTTCTGATGAGAAGGCAGGCCACTATGTAGTGGCATTATAATCTGTAATGAGAATGGTTTATTAGAATTATTGAAATAATCCAGTTTGTGGGGAAAATTCTAATGAAGAGGTCATAACAGTAATCAGTAGTAAAGTTTTGTGGATTATCTTTGATTAGACACGTTTATAATTGTATTGATTATCCAGGTTTGAAATATCTAGACTTAGGCAAGTTATTCGTATTTGAAAATATGTAGACTAATGTAGATTATCTGTAATTGAAAATATCTAGATATGTGTAAGCTATCCACAATTGAAAATATCTAGACTTATGTAAGCGATTCATAATTGAAAATAGTAGACTTGTATAGATTACTATAGTTGAAAATATGTAGATTTATTTTGATTATTTGTGATTGAAAATATCTCAATTTTTGTAAGTTATTCACAAGGAAGATATCTAGACTTAAGTAAATTATCTAAATTTGAAAATATGTAGACTTATGTAGATTATCTGCAGTTGAAAATATCTTGACTTATCCATAATTGAAAATATTTAAACTTATGTAGGTTATCAGTAATATTTTTATTAGAGGTAAATATTAAAAATCTAGGCACAACCTTCAACAGAGGCAACACAGTAAGTGAGGAAATTAAAATCAGAGTACAGATAGGGAATAAAATATACTGTTAAAATACATCTGTTAAAATCCAAAAACCTGTCCCAAAACACCAAAATAACAATCTACAAAACTAATAAGACCAGCCGTCATGTATGGATCAGAAACGTGGAGTACAACAGAGAAAGATGACAACAATTGCAGATCTTTGAGAACAAGATCCTAAAGAATCTTTGGGCTGATAAAGGATACCAACAGTGGAGAATGGAGAGCTAGAAAGAACACTGAACTGAACAGCTTATTTAACTCTTCTCGTGCCAGTGTCGTGATAGTGAGAACTTCCAGTTTTCCTGATTGGTGCCATTGTCGTGATAGTGACTCTTGGTTTGTTTCAATAAAACAAGCAGTGTAACATTTAGATTATACATATTTCGTCCGCATTTCCGGTGACACTTTTCAAAATGGCGAAAGAGTGCTTAGTTACGAGCGATACCGAGCGAGAAAAAGGAAGAGAAACGTGGAAATTTTTCAATTGTTGTTGATGTAGATTGGCCTGTGACCACCCCACTGTTCTTGAATGTATCCAAAGTAGATCTAGACATATTTAGACGACTGGAGAAGTAGTTAGTAGGTTAGTTCAGACATTAATTTAGCGAGGATGCAACATAGAATCAGAATACAAGATTGACAAGTAGATCTACACATCTCAGATGGTAAGTGGTGTAGATCTAGACCTAGCTGATGGTGAGCTGGGCACAGTCATTGTCTAAAAACATCACATTACTTCTTTTTTCCTAAAAAACCCTGCAGTTATGAAATTTTCATACATTTAGTTATACTTTGAAATAAATACCAATTTCCATTCCATTTTACAACTATACGCCCTATACAGATCAAGATCCGCACTTTTATTCCTGCCGGAACTGAACGTCAGCGTTTCTTCCTGTGGCACAGGAAGAGTTAAATCCCAACTAATTATAAATGTCTTAAAACTGAACTGACTACGCTGGCTGGGGTATATAGAAAGAATGGAAGAGAACAGACAAATGAAAATGATTTATGCACAAGAGATGAGGGAAACAAGACCAAGGGGTAGACCAAGACAGAGATGAAAAGACAACATAGAAGAGGGTATAAAAGAAATTTGTGTTACCAACTGGAGAGAGAAGATTAGGAGTAGAGAAGAATGGAGGCAAACTTTATCTGCAGCAGTGACCCTTAATGGCTCATAAAGCTGAAGAAGAAGAGGTAAATATTGCTATAACACTGTAACTTTGTTGCAGTGAGGTCAATGGTGTGAATCCTGCTTCATGAACCCTCCGATCAGCAGCTATAGAAATGGTACATGACCTCGTCTGGAGCTGGGAAAGGAAAGGTGGCCAGGCATGATGCTGACCACATCACCGTCTAATGTGCTGACATCATCATCATCATGTGCCATGCCGACTGGCGTTGGCTATTATGCTTCCCCAGAGTATCCGATCCTTCATGCAGGCCATCAGCTCAGTTGGTGATCTCCTCTCACACCATCCCGTCAGACTGTCCAATATCATTTCTCTTGGTCTTCCTCTTGATCTTCTTCCTTCTATTTTTCCTGTTATAATATTTTCAATGCCCCCTCTTCTCATTGTATGTCCTATGAAAGTACATTGTCTCTCTCTTATATTTTTGACAAGGTTTTTTGTCTCTCCAGCTCTTCTCATACATTCTTCATTAGTTATTTTTGCTGTCCAGGGGATTCGCAACATTCTTCTAATAAACCACATTTCTGCTGCTTCCAATGATTCAGTGCTGACAGGTCAAGGAAAATATGGGCACTAACACCATATCCACAAAACATTTCAGGGGCGTGGAGCAGAAGTGAAGAAAAATGTAGCAACTATTACTGTGCCACCTGTGTGTCTCACTGGCATGGAACAGCGCTGTTGCTACCTTTCTGCCTGCTAAAAACGGACACTGGACATTATTGTTTACGGTTAAGAAGATTAAGATCCTGTCTTGGTGTGGTTGATTGGATTGACGTGTTTTGAAATGCTATGACGTATATATTCTAGAAGGGACATTCCTTATATGGGCTGCATTCAGTCGATTTGGGGTGGCATAAGAGTTTACGATGGCAGGTTTTTAATCGAGTTTAGGTAACCAACTTATGTCAGTAAATCTAGCATCCGGGAGATTCACGCAGTGTCATTTTACTCACCGCCGTCTGTACTGAATTTTCAAGATATGATTTTTATCTGTCTGATTGAGCAAACATCCTGAGAGGACAGCAAAATGTCAGTGTTGGCGTGTTCGCTTGTCTGAGGATGTGAGTGTAGAATCAGGCAGAGAGTGTTTCAGAAGAGCTACAGCTTATGAAGACAGTTTTTACAGTGTGAAAATATAAAAGTAAGACAAATTTTATGTGAAAGTAAGACAAATTTTACAGTGAAAAATGTGAAAGTAACATGGATTTTATTCAGAAGTAACACAGATTTTATGCAAAAGTAAGACAGTTTTTTTTTAATGTGAAAAATTTGAAACTGTAATTTTAGTGTCTGAGATTTCAGTATGGCATATGACATTTATGCGTATACACGATTAAACACTGGAGAATGTGGGTTTGTTATTGTGGTGTGATTTAAAAAAATGGTGTAGTAATATTGTGCCCTGGTTCTGCTAACATAAATTTGGATTTGGTGTTGGTTTCTTTCCCTAAATACATCGGTAATATTCTGTACTTTGTATTCTGCATGCCGTTTTTATTTTATTTCGATTAATTTGGTCAGTCTTCTAATCTCATAGTCAGGGAAGGTCTTGTTGAAAATAGTTTATAACATTTTAAGTTATTTATAAGAGCGCTGTCTCCCTTGCCCCGCGTTGGTCTGTTGGTAGATATCCGACTAAGGTTCGGTGAAGAAAGCTATCTGGTTGATCCTGCCAGTAGTCATATGCTTGTCTCAAAGATTAAGCCATGCATGTCTAAGTTCACACTGTCTCACAGTGAAACCGCGAATGGCACATTAAATCAGTCGAGGTTCCTTAGATGACACGATCCTACTTGGATAACTGTGGCAATTCTAGAGCTAATACATGCTTACCAAGCTCCGACCCTCATGGAAAGAGCGCTTTTATTAGTTCAAAACCAATAGTCGTTGCCCTTCGCGGGCGCGGCATCCCAACTGGTGACTCTGGATAACTTTGTGCTGATCGCATGGCCTTCTGTGCCGGCGACGCATCTTTCAAATGTCTGCCCTATCAAATGTTGATGGTACGTGACATGCCTACCATGTTTGTAACAGGGAATCAGGGTTCGATTCCGGAGAGGGAGCATGAGAAACGGCTACCACATCCAAGGAAGGCAGCAAGCACGCAACTTACCCACTCCCGGCACGGGGAGGTAGTGACGAAAAATAACAATGCAGGACTCTTTCGAGGCCCCGTAATTGGAATGAGTACACTTTAAACCCTTTAACGAGGATCTGTTGGAGGGCAAGTCTGGTGCCAGCAGCCGCGGTAATTCCAGCTCCAATAGCGTATATTAAAGTTGTTGCAGTTAAAAAGCTCGTAGTTGGATATCAGGCGCAGGCGGGCGGTCCGGCTCATGCCGGTTCACTGCCTGTTGTCTCCTACCTTACCGTCTGCCGGCTCTCTCCCGCAGGTGCTCTTCGCTGAGCGTCCCGGGTGGCCAGCGCGTTTACTTTGAAAAAATTAGAGTGTTCAAAGCAGGCCCCAGCTGCCTGAATAGTGGTGCATGGAATAATGGAATAGGACCTTGGTTCTATTTTGTTGGTTTTCGGAACTGGAGGTAATGATTAACAGGGACAAACAGGGGCATTCATATTGCGGCATTAGAGGTGAAATTCTTGGATCGCCGCAAGACGAGCTAATGTGAAAGCATTTGTCAAGAATTTTTTCATTAATCAAGAACGAAAGTCAGAGGCACGAAGACGGTCAGATACCGTCGTAGTTCTGACCATAAATGATACCGACTAGCGATCCACAGGAGTTGCTTCGATGACTCTCAGGCAGCTTCCGGGAAACCAAAGTTTTTGGGTTCCGGGGGAAGTATGGTTGCAAAGCTGAAACTTAAAGGAATTGACTGAAGGGCACCACCAGGAGTGGAGCCTGCGGCTTAATTTGACTCAACACGGGAAAACTCACCCGGTCCAGACACTGTAAGGATTGACAGATTGATAGCTCTTTCTTGATTCGGTGGATGGTGGTGCATGGCCGTTTTTAGTTGGTGGAGCGATTTGTCTGGTTAATTCCGATAACGAACGAGACTCTAGCCTATTAAATAGTTCGCCGGTTCTTCAGTGCGCCGGCGCAACTTCTTAGAGGGACGAGTGGCGTTTAGCCACACGAGATTGAGCAATAACAGGTCTGTGATGCCCTTAGATGTCCGGGGCCACATGCGCGTTACACTGAAGGAATCAACGTGGATGCCTCCCTGGCCCAAAAGGGTTGGGAAACCCGTTGAATCTCCTTCGTGCTAGGGATTGGGGCTTGTAATTCTTCCCACCGCTGCTGGCGAGATTCTTCAGCTGCCGTGCGTGGAGCGGTGCTTCTCCCGGCTAATGAAGAAAGGTGCAAATGGGGTTGCCACGCAGCATCACTGCGGACAAGGTGGTAGGCAGGATAAAGTGAAGCAAACAGTCAAATCACGGCACCTCTGGTCTAGAGGTCGGCCACGTCCTGAGAAGAAAATGCGGAAAAGAAATAAAGGTTGCTGTGCAGCGCCGATGTGAAAATATGGTGGAAAGGATAAAGTGAAGTTTAATCGGTATGTCCAGTAGTGTCGCTGTGAGAGCTACACATACCACGGCGCCTCTGCTCTAGAGGCCGGCCACGTCCGAAATACACCTACACTGGTGAAATATGCCTAAACCGGCACACACCAGGGGTGGAACTTGATGGCTAGACATGTCATGCCACCTCCGCTCTAGAGGTCGGTCACGCCTGATGTACACCCATACTGGTGAATTTTGCCTAAACCGGCTCACACCAGGGGTGAATCTTGAAGGCTATGCATGGCACAGTACCTCTGCTCTAGAGGTCGGTCACGTCCCAAACACGCCCATACTGGGATAATGCCTAAACCGGCTCAACCCAGGGGTGGAAGTCACTAGTGGCGAGGATTCGTCCTCCTGGACAAAGCTCCATCCTGGTCACAACTAGGAAGGGTAGCGGCCACGACCGCAAAATGCTGAATCAGAGACACTGGACCAAGGCAGTCTAGATAGGCAACCACCTCTCACCCGGCGGGGATGTTTGTGTATCCTAATCACGCTGAGGTTTTCCGGTGAAAAAGTCCAACTCTGGACTGGATGGGCAACCACCTCTCACCCGGCGGTGATACATGGGTATCTCAAAACACGTCAAAGTTTTCCGGTGAGAAGGTCCAACTCTGGCCTGGGTGGGCTACCGCCTCTCACCCGGCGGAGATGCACTGATATCCTAAAACATCGACGGCTTCAGGTGAGAAAGTCCAACTCTAGACAAAACTGGTGCAACGAAAACCACGGTGTCACGCAATCTGCTTCAGAGACCCACCAAGAATACAGGCTAAAGCCCTGCGATACCCTGAACCCCTTGTGGTCCTCTCAGGGATCTCGTGTGGTCCTTTCGGGGACCACACAGGAGACCACGGGACCTAACGAGGACCACAGGCATAAATTCAGTAGGATCACAGTGCGGTTCTGGTGGTAGAAGCGAACGAAGAAGAAGAGGAAGTTATTTATACATTTTGCATTTATTTTAATGTTATAAAAAGCATATGTTTATTAAAGTTATATTTTAACGAAAGTTACCAGTATCCATATTATATCGTAGAATATATTACACTTTATATAAGTTGTTATATTACAGATTATACATTTTGTTGGTTATCACGTAACAGGTCAGACCTTATGTTAGTTATCATAATACAGATTATACCATATTTATCATAAAAATATACTGAACATTTATAGAAGTCATAAGAAAAATTAATTATATTTACAAAGTTTATCATAATGAAAGTTTTGCAGTTATGGAAGTTGTAATAATACTAGATCTATATCAAAGATATAGAATTAACCCTTTGTCATTTGCATGATAATTTGTACCTTTAGAAAAAGTCACCTATAAAATTGCACATTTTTAAAAATCTAAATGATCTTGTTTATGACCTCTCATACGTGATGTAGATTGAAGAGGATGGACAACTTCTGAGACCAACGCAGATTGACCAGGATCATTACGAGATGCAAATACGTGCAGCAAATATTGTAAGTACCATGTTTTTTGGATTGTTTAGGCTAATTTTTTTTTTTTTTTTTAGACAACGAAAACAACAGGCCGTGACCCGGTGGTACTGCAAACCGGGTCCACCCGTAACGAGATGTGGACCATACCCCCGGCATTCAATGTGCAGGGCAGGCCTCGGGCACCTCGTTTAGTTAAAAAATAACGACGCTTTTATTAACCAAAGGGCATGTTAATCAGGGTACCTGCTAAGAGGACACTTTGACCTCAGCCACTTTGATCTTAGCCAAAAGGCCGATTTGATCTTAGCCAAAAGGCCGAGAATCGATGTTTAGGCTAATTTCCATTGATTTCTGATGGATAAATTTTAACTTATGTCTTCTCATTCCTTAATGAACAATTTATAACTTACTTGCCCTGTTTACTGTATGAGCAGTTTGTAAGTTATATCCACTGATTACTGTATGAACATTTTGTAAGTTGTCTCCTGATTAATGTATGAATAATTTGTAAGTTATATCCCCTGATTATTGTACGAATAATTTGTAGGTTATGTCCTTTGATTACTATACGAATCATTTGTATGTTATGTCCCTTGATTATTGTATGAATACTTTGTAAGTTATATCCCCTGATTATTGTATGAATAATTTGTACGTTATGTCCCCTGATTATTGTACGCATAATTTGTAAGCTGTGTCCCTGTGTCAAGAAGAAAATACTAACATTAATTTCAATCAGGAACTTGCCAGTCATTCCAAAACACCCAGTGAAGTTGAGGAGATAGTTATAGATGAATTATGGAATTCTTACAGCACAGCCATAATCACAGCAGCAAAAGCAAGCGCTGGACTGAAAAAAACAAATAGAAAAGCATGGATATCAGATAAAACATGGAAGTATATACATGAAAGACATATTGAATGCAAAAACAGATCTTGGAAAAGAGCTGGCGAAAGCAACATACAAAGAAAATAGAGAAGAAAGTAAAAAGTTCAGCTAGAAGGGATAAAAGAGAATACATAGACAATATGGCAGAAGAGGCAGAAAAAGCAGTAAAAACAGGAGACAGAAAAACCTTATATAACATACAAAAGAGGCTAACAGGTACTATTACATCTGAAGAGAGACCAATCCTTAGCAAAACTGGAACACTATTAACATCATATAAAGACCAAAAGCAAAGATGGGCTGAACACTTCCAAGAAATACTTAATCGACCACACCCAAAACAATTTGTTAAACCTTGAAACTGACTTACCAGCCCCACAACTAAATGTCAACCTAGATGAAATTACATTGTATGAAATTGAAACAGCAGTGAATTTAATGGTTAACAACAAAGCTGCAGGTGAAGATGAAATAACAGCCGAAATGCTAAAAGTTATCAATAGTGACAACATGAGACAACTACAGAGAATGTTTAACAAGATTTGGAAAGAAGAAAAGGTCCCTTCTAATTGGAAAAAAGGAATCATTGTTAAAATACCAAAAAATGGCAACCTTAGTGACTGTAACAATTGGAGAGGAGTAACCTTAATATCAGTTGTGTCAAAAGTATTTTGCAAGATCATTTTGAATAGACTTAAAGATATAGTTGATACTGCAATGAGAGAAGAACAAGCAGGATTTCGAAAAGGGAGAAGCTGTCTCAACCAGATCTTTACTCTAAGAATAATACTTGAAGAACATATTGAAAAGCAGAAACCATTAATACTGAACTTCATAGATTTTAAAAAGGCACTTGATAGCATACACAGAGTTTCATTATGGAGAATTTTAAGTCTATATGGAATACCGTTTAAAATTGTCAACATTATTAAGGACTTATACAATGGATATGTTTGTGCAGTCAAGACAGAAGAAGGGATGAGTAATGGTTCCAGATTGAAACAGGTGTGAAACAAGGATGTGTACTGTCTCCTTCACTTTTTGGGATTACAATAGACTTCATAATGAAAAAATGCTGCACAGGTAACACAGGTATTGACTGGGTACATGGGACCAAACTAGAAGATCTTGATTTTGCTGATGACATAACTCTTATCAGTAATAATGTGAATTCCATGCAAGAAAAAACAGATAGCCTGTCTTCATTGGCTACCAAAATAGGACTTGAAATTAACAAGGACAAAACAAAAATAATGAAAATTCCTATTAATCAAAATGGAAAAATACACATAGAAGGGACAGATATTAAAGAAGTCAATCAATTTGCATACCTTGGCAGCTACATAGACCAGGATGGTGACACTAGAAAGGAAGTTAGGGTCAGAATTGCAAAAGCAGCGTCAATCTTCAAGAATCTTGAGAACATATGGAATTCAAAAGTTATAAGCACAAAAACCAAGTTAAGACTGTTCAATTCAAATGTAATATCCACCCTCATTTATGCATGCGAAAGCTGTAAAACAACTAAAGAAATAGACAAGAAATTAGACTCTTTTGAAAACCACTGCATAAGGAAAGTACTCAGCATCTAGTGGAATGAATTCAAGAACAATGCAGATATAAGACAGATAACTGAACAACAACCAGTGTCATGGGTGATCAGGAAAAGGAGATGGACATATGTTGGTCACTTGATGAGAAGAAATGATCAGAGAATTCCAAAACAAGCTGTCAAGTGGAACACAACAGGCCAAAGAAAAAGAGGCAAAGTGCATGAAACTCTGAAGAGGACATTGTTAAGAGAGGCCAGTTTAACAGGCATAAAATCCGAAGACAGGAAAAATTGGCGAACTGCTTTGCGAGCCCTATGTGACGTTTAACGGCACGGGAAGGATATAAGATATATATATATATATTGTCCCTTGATTATTGTATGAATAATTTGTAAGTTATATCCCCTGATCATTGTATGAGCAGTTTGTAAGTTATGTCCCATGATTGTTGTATGAATAATTTGTTAGTTATATCCCTTGAATACTTTATTATACCTGGTAAGTATGTTCCATTATTGCTGTGTGAACTCTTTGTATCTTTGTAAGTTATGTTCTTCTCCCCCCCCCCCCCCCCCCCCCCCCCAAATAGTACCTGCATGAACTCGCAGTTTGTTTTGTTTTTTTTAGGCTTACTCCTGCAGTTTTCTGGGTAAATTTTTTTTAAAAATTGTTCTTATTGAATCTGTATGAATACTTTAGCTTATTCATCTTAATTCTAAATGAATACCTTATAACTTATTCTCCTAGATTTATGAATAGTTAGAAAAGTTTTTAACATTTACAATAGAGTTTAGCACATAATGATTTTTGTCAGTTTGAAATCTGGCTGTTAAATGTGTTATGGCAGATCCCCACCTGTTCAACATTTTAGAGACCAGAGAAACGGTGAGTGATGAAGCATAGCATCTTTTATCTGGAGCTGCCCTTTGGCCAGTAAAGAACATAAATAACTAAGTATTACTTGCAAATGCATACAAAAGCTAAACAAATGAAGCCTTACCATTAAATATAAAAAAAAAAGCACAAGACTGCAACAAACAAGAACGTATTTTAAATGCTCTGATTCTCGAGAAAGAAGAAATGATGCAATAATCACGTAAGAAGCATCAGGTGGCGTGCTTCAGCATGACGATGGAAATTTCTGGAGGCAGCAAAACATGACGTAACAGTGAACCACATTATGGGTGAATAGTAACGAAGGTAGATAGAGGTGTATGGTTGAGTTTTACTAGAAGATAAAACAAATAAGGAAAGTGAGCAGAAACTAGAACGGCAGAAAGTGAGATGAGCACATATAAATGAAAAACATCTCTCTCTCTCTCCGAACCTCAAGTGCCCAGGGCACATGGGGCTTCCGCAAGGGTTTTCCACAAATGCCTGTACTTCGCCTTTTTTTCTGCTCTTGCCCAGGTGAGCCCTCTATTGCTCAACATCCTTTCTGTTGTTCTTCTCCATGTCTATTTTGGTCTACCCTTACTTCTGCTCCCCTGTGGTGTCCATCTTAGTGCTATTTTTGGTAGTGAGTTGTCAGTCATTCGGAGCACATGTCCCAACCATCACCAGCGTCTTTCCTCAGTAATTGTTGTCAGTGGCTTCATCTGCATTTCTGCTAATAAGATGTTATTTCTTATGGTGTTTGGCCAAAATATTTTTCTAATTCTTCGTAAACATTTAGTCTGGAAAGAATTCAACTTGTTTTCTATGGTTTTGGTGATTTTCCAGCATTCACTTCCATAGAGTAGTACACTTAGAACATTACTCTTAAATATCCTGATTTTCATATTTATGCTTAGTTTTTTTATTTCCATATAGTCTGCAGCATTGCAAAAGCCTGGTTTGTTCTAGTAAGTCTGCTGTTGATGTCCTCTGTGCTGTCTCCATTTTCTACTACTCTGCTGCCAAGGTATACAAATTCGTTGACCTCCTCCACTAACTTGTTATCTACTCTGAGTACATTTCTGTTGTTCACATTTTGCTTCATTAACTTTGTCTTTCCTACGTTGATCTTTAGTCCTATATTGTTTGCATTCTGAGTTAGCTTGTTTATTTTATCTTGCATATCTTTGTGACTGCTTGATAATAGACAAATGTCGTCCGTAAAGTCAAGGTCCTCCAGCACTGTGTCAAGGGTCCATTGTAATCCTCTGCGTTTGTCTGATGTTGCCTCCTTCATTAACCAGTCTACTGCCAAGATAAATAATGTTGGTGATAGTACACATCCCTGTTTCACTCCTGTTTGTACCCTAAAGCTGCTGGAGGTATGTTCTCCACAGATAACTTTGCACTGAAAACCCTCGTATAGGGCTTTGATTACATTAACTATTTTATGGGGGAGGCCATGCCATCTTAGGATTTTCCACAGTGCATCTCTGTTGACACTGTCAAAGGCTTTCTCAAAATCTATGAATAATGCATATGTTGTGCTATGCCACTCATTTGCCTGTTCTAATATTTGTCTAAGTACAAATATGTGGTCTATGCATGATCTTCCTTTCCTAAATCCTGCCTGCTCTTTCCGAAGTTAATGAAAAACATACAGCAATCCAATATTTCAGCAAAAGCCTTTTTTTCAAAGATCATTTAAAAACACAATAGATAAAAACATGAAAAATAGATGACTAATTAACTGGCTTTATTTTTTTCATCTATCTTTCATGTTTTTATCCTTTGTATTGTTTTTGTAAGTGATCTTTGAAAAAGGCTTTTGCAGAAATATTGGATTGTTGCATGTTTTTCATTTATATGTGCTCATCTCACTTTCTGCCATTTTAGTTTCTGCTCTCTTTCCTCGCTTGTTTCATCTTCTAGTAAAACTCAACAACCTTCGTTACTAGAACCAGCGTTACCGTAGTTGTCATTTCTTTTACAAGTGAAAAGGGATAATTGTAACTGAAAAGGAACAAAATAGCAAACTGACAAAGTGCAGTTAACAATACAATAAGAGCCTGCTGTATTTAAATTGATACCTTATCCTCAAACTTAATTTTTAAAATTTGCAATAACAGGTGAGGGCAGGTGAATCCTTGATGAAGTTGGTTTCGGACCTGAAGCAGTTCCTTATTCTCAACGACTTTCCTTCAGTGAATGACTCCATCTCTCACAACACTCAGACATACAAGGACTATCAGAGCAGCATTGATAAGAAGTTGATGACCTTGAGAGATGAAATGGCCGCAGATTTATATGAACTGGAGGAGGAGTATTATTCATCGATGTATAAATGAGGTTGTAGAAAGTGATGTGACTCTTCGATGGATAAGAGTAATTGAAAAAATGATCAGCCTGCGTGAGAGTATTGTAAAAGGTAGTCTGACTGTATCAGAGTAATGCAGCAGCTGGTTTTGCTGCATGAGAATACTGCAGAATATGGTTTACTCATTTTAAATGTGGTTTATCTCTATTAAAGTAATGTGGAAAGTGGATTGTGACAAGAATTGTTGAGGGCAATTTACCTCCATGAGTATAATATATATATAGAAATAAACCCATGTCAGAATAAGTGTAGATGGTAAGTTCTGTGTTATAAAGTGAGAGTAGTATAGAAAACAGTTTCCTGCCTCAGAGGAATGTAAAATGTGGATTATATTTACAAGATGCTGATATTGTAGAAGTGATATGTACATTTGTGGTATGTTTCTCATGTTACAAATTTGTGAGATGAAAATAGCATAGAATATAGTTTTTATTGAGGTGAAAGTAATATAGAAAGTTGTTCATCTTTATGATAGGAGTAGGCAGTTTGCATAGTGAAAGTAGTGCAAAAAATTATTTAAATGTGAGAAAGATTAATGTAAAAGATTACCTTAATGAAAGTAGATAGAATGTAGTAGATACAGTAGATTGTGAACTGGCAAAAAAAAAAAAAAAAAAATTGAAGAAAGTGCTTATAAGATAGAAATCAGTTCATCTTAGAGAATGGTGGAAGTATTGTAAAGACTAGTTTTTCTGTATGTGATGTAACAGTTTAAGTTTGTTTGCCTGTTTGAGGTATAAAATAATTTTTGCCTTCTTCAAATATAAAATATAAGATAGATTGCCAGTGTGGTATATGAGACAAGTGAAGTACTTTAACTGTGTACACATGGCATTAAATGATGACCATAATTGTGAATATGTTAGTTTCTTTGTATATGTTATTTTGATCAAGAATTCAGTATGAACATTTGAGCAGGATGATTTCTCATTGATGTTTTTCATTATGTCAGAGAGACTTCTCATTGTTGATGTTTCTCATTATGTCAGAATTATTATTCTCATTATGTCTGAATTGATTTATTCATCGCTCAGACCAGTGTCCAGATTTGAACACATTCTTTCATTCTTAGACAATAAGTAGACAAACTCCAAAGTTCCTAAACAAATGCAAGAGAATCTTTAATGAGGAATGAAAACAGTTTGGCTGTCATAATTTCCAGCCATTGAACTTGATGTACTAGTTATATCCGTAACATGACAGGATTTGACGACGACGATTTCTCACTCTTCTACCTTCTGAAAATATAAAGTCATGGCAGAGACGACAACAACACAAGCTCACATCTCAAGCATCCATTTTGCTCTGCTATTAAAATCTTCTGTGCCTGTTCAGTCCCAATATTATCTCGTGCTACCACTAATCCAGTAAAACTTCACAAGAACTCACGCACACGTTCACTGAACAGACATGGACGATAACACAAAGCCACAGTCATATACACTCTCGGTGTATGGCAGCTGATAATACGTTATACACTCTCGGTGTACGGCAGCTGATAATACCAGTTCTGTCTTGATTCACAGTTATTCTTTGTCAGTCTTGGTTTATTTTATCCGTTCTGACACATGTGAATTATATTTTTATATCAACAGTTAATTGCGCAAAAATTAAATCCACAAATCCAGTAAATGTACATATTCTGTTTTTATTTCTTGGATAAGTAAAACAGTCTATAGTACAAGCACGAAGATTTTACAAAGTGATAGTATACTTAGACCCAGTGAGAGGAGGGATGCAGCTGATGTATTGCTAATAGTAGGCTGGTAGTCTCCACTTCTGGAGTTAACAATAAACTTTCTATGAACTACTTTACATTTGTACCTATCTGTCACCTCTTTCTGTTTCTGTTGTTGATTGCCAGCTTTCTCGTCTTAACCCCACTCACTTGTCCTGCATTTTCTCATTCTTTGCTGCAGGCAGTTTAAGGTTTATTTTCTACCCTTTTGTCTTTGTCTAGACATCCTTATTTTCTGCCAGCTAGAGGGCTTTGGGGCTCCTTGTCTAGACAGTGAGCAGTCTGTTCCTTTCAGTGATCTTTATTCATTCTGAACCTTTCTTCATTCATCCCTTCCCACATTGTTTTCTCACTTGTATTATCTGTGCCATCTGAGTGATCTTTGTTTAGCCCATATTTATGTGATGGGAGCAAGCTGTGACCATTACCATCTGATACCAACTGTCATCGTCCCTTTATCCCCTTTCTCAGCCATTTGCCTGCTTCCACTTCTACACATATCTGGAGGTATTTTGTGGCCATCTTTCTTTCAAGGAGCATAACAAAAAAAAGCTTAAATGTTTTATTTATCATCTGTTTTTTTTTTTCGTGTCATTTTTCTTTCTGAAAAAGGCTTCTGCCAAAATATTGGTTGTATGTTCTTTTTTTAAATACTCATCTTTGCCCACTTTCCTCACTATCATTTTTTGTTAAACTGAACCATACACATTTCTGTCCACCTTTTCATTGCTAGAACCAGTTTTTGTTAAACTGAACCATACGCATTTCTGTCCACCTTTTCATTGCTAGAACCAGTTTTACCACAGCTGTCATTTTTTTAAATCTGTGCATCACTAAGGAGCCCATGGGCTTCCCCCAATTTAAGGACCCCTGGTGGATGAAAACAGAATGGTAACTCAGTGGATTAGAGAGCCTAAAAATAGTCATGCATCATCTGAAAACATTCCATCCAATCAGAGGCTTTTGTCATCCATATTAATCTTTTCTGTCTCAGAATAAAACTGTAGCAAACATAATTAAATTTTTCACGATTCTGCCTAACTTAATAAAGATTATTTTAAAATGCAGTTCACCATTTCTAATCTAGCCTTTATGTGGCATTCCTGATGTGTGATATAATCCATGGAAAAAGAGTAATATTATTGTCCCCTTATTGATGTGTTTTATCTTCAGAACTTGAGGTAAAGTACCTAGCACAAATTGAAAAAAAAAATGAAATCTTGTAACCTTGAGGGTTAGAAAAGTCAAACTAAATCTATTAGTCACTGCTGTGAAATAATGTTCACTTTGTTCTTTGAACGGATGTAGTAAGAGTTTGTACAAGGATACATAATATTGTATCTCTTTGAAGGTTTTGATGTAAAGTTGATGAGCACAACAAAGGATCAGGTATTGATTCATCAAGATTAAATATACAAAAAATTTATTGATTGATTGCTGGAGGTAGTACCACCGCAGCTGGGACATTCCCATACCTGCTCCATCACCATGTGTGGCCTTGTTGCATGTTTGTGGGTTCATCGCTGCTGTTGAGAAAAATGTGGCTATGGAAGGCACAAAGATTTATCCTAGTTTTTACCCATGTTTCTGTTATATTTTCCGTGAGTTGCTCTTCCGCATGTGTTGTCTGGTTAAAGTGGCGGCAGATAACTCTGTGTGCGGTTTATTCCCGGGTTGTTTCTGTATCTGTCGCCATAGTTGAGGTAGACCCTGTGTGCTTGTCATGATATAGTCTTTGCCATCGGGTTCTGATCTCTCCTTAATATCACCATGATTGTTTGTGTCTTGCAGATGGAGACTTTCGTTTTGTTGATCTTCCAGTTGTCTGGACTCTGAATCGGTGCTTATGTCCTCATCCTCTTCTAGTATCGCTTGTGAGACGCTGTCGGACAGTGAAAGGCACTTGTTGCTGTCATTGCTGTATTTCAGTGTATTGTTTCTCTGCTTGTGGCTTTTGTTTGAGATATTCTTACCAATCTTGGCTATATCATTTTCATTATCATCGGACGTTGTGGTGTTATTGCTTATGTCAAACATATCTTTGCTCTTAGTCTTGTAGGTGTTATTGCTGCTGATACAGAAATCACTGCTTACTTTGGCATTCATTGTTTTAGTGTTCCGACACATGTTAGAGACATCATTTCTTCTCCTAGGGTCTTTGTTGATGGCAGACATATCAGTAAAATTATAATTGATGGAAGCATCATCCTTTATCCCTGACTCATCTGTCAGCTTTTGACGCATTCTAATTTTTGTACCACCAATTGATGGCAGCCGAATTGTTCTTTCATTGTGGCCATCTAGCTGAGTTGTGCTGATTATGTTATGTTGCAGTTCTCTTGTGTCTTCTACAAGTTCTGAGATGGTCCTCTGTGCTGAATCTGTGACAACACTAACATCATTGATAGACTTGCTATGAACAGCTCTTCTTTCGTTGTCAAGATTATCATGAGTGTTTCTGCCATTTCCTTTGTCACTGCAAATTGTATAGGGATCAGTTGCAGTGTCTGCATTTCGTGATGTTGTAAACACTGATGGAAACAAATTATCGAACTGTTTGCCTGAGAAATTTGACACATTACAAGTAGTCACAGTGTCTCTGTAATCTTCACTTGATAGTGTATCTTTTGACCTAAAACTACAGTTGTTTTGTGTAACATCACTTGATGTCAAACCACTGTTCTTTCCTGTAACATCACTTAACATCAAAGTACCATTCTTTCTTGTAACATCACTTAACATCAAAGTACCATTCTTTCCTGTAACATCACTTAACATCAAAGTACCATTCTTTCCTGTAACATCACTTAACATCAAAGTACTGTTCTTTCCTGTAACATCATCGTTGTTTTTGTAACGAAGGAAATTCTGTAATTCTTCCACATAATGATCAGCATCAATATGTGGGTGACCTTTAAGAGCCAGTCTGGCTCTGTCAATCACTGGCCTGCACAGCTCCGTTAGCTGCTCCTTAAACTTGGCATGTTCTCTTTTCCGCCTCTCTTGTCGACAGTTCAGCCTGTGTTTGAAGATATAAAAGAAATTTGTAGAAGCCTCGTATGTATAAATGTAAACTCTTTCACTTCAAAACAATACTGGCAGGGTTGGTCTATCTTTCAAGCCTTTGTGAATCGATGCTCAGACTTATAGCTAGGCAGATTCTAAATAAAATGAAGAGTAGCACTTTTCTTAACCAAACCCATATTTTTATCATTTAGACTAACCTCTAGTTTTGTTCTACCTGAATTTCTCATTAAAATTCGTTCTGGCAAAATATGGGAGTTAATTCAGGAGTGAAGAAGTTAAAGGACTGTATGATAGAAGTGTACTGAGTGGAGGAGTGTCAGGTAATGAAGGAGGTAATGTCTGCTGCATAACTTTCTCAGTTCAGATGATCTTCAGCGTACCACAAGAAGGATGAAAAACTATCCTGGTCCAAGTAGTGGAGAGAAGAGACATATCAGTTACCTTATGGATGCTCTGTATGCTACTGCAAGATGCTGCAAAATGCAACAATCTTTCCTGTTTGCAAATAATTTCGGAATGCAAAAAAAAAAAAAAACCAAGTGAAAAATGACCATCTTTTAACATCTTTCTAACATCTGCCTATTTCAAGTCCGACTTCTAAGGTAAAATATATTTTAATATATTTAAATCAGAAAATAATTTTTTTTTTAAAGCTGTGAAATACCAAGTTCACTTACAAGTAAATACAATGTATTACATTTCATGCAGAGATAAAAAACAACCACACAATTCCTAGACCATCATTCTTTTCTCTATGATCCATTCTGTGCCATCTCAGGACTTGCTCCAAGGCATTCATGTCTTCATTAATGTAAATTGTTTTTTATAAAATCTAATACTATAATTTTCTGTGTTTGTCAGACTTCAAGGATGGTTGGTGTTTGTACATGCAGGACACTTTGCTTCACTGCATTACACAGTGAGATATTGGTTTTAGTATACAACTGTTAGACGTGTATGCTAGGGTTTTACGGATAGTAATACCACTCGGACTTTTGTGGTTTTTTAAAATTTTTATTCTGCTTTTTGTCTGGTACAAAATTCAAATGCTGATGTTTTGTGGGGAATAATTTACTTGGAAAAGTAGCTATTTCGAGGAAAATGTAATAATACAGTGCTTCCATTTACCTTCCATCTTTTTCGATGAATTGTACTGGGAAATTTCTTTTGGTATAACAAGTACCTGGCAAGAGATCTGATCAAATGCTCACTCCTTGTAACAAAGTCTGCCTGTCTGTGTAAGTGTCTTTTGAAACTTGAGTCTGTGTTCAGAGGGCGTTCTCTGCCCTTTTGATTCTTCCAAGGCTGCTCTGGATTCCTCACTTGCCAGTTGTTCCTTTGTGGAAGCATCCAAGTTGTGACTTGCCTCTGTGGACTAAACAGTTTATCTTTTTTAAAATGAAAGTAGATGGAGGTGTACTGTTCGGTTTTACAAGAAAAAAAACTTTGAGGAAAGTGGGCAGAAACAAGAATGGCATATAAACGAAGAACATGCAACAATCCAATATTTCGGCAAAAGCCTTTTTCAAGGATCAGAAACGACACAACAGATAAAAGCATGAAAAACAGACAAAAAATATAAACTTATCTTCTTGGTCTCCTCTTGGTGTGAACAATGGACACAAAATGGTGTTTCATGCCGTGGCTACACAAAGTTTTTGCCATATGTACAAGTCTAACCACTCTGTGTAAAACTGCCCCTTGAAAGTCAAATTTTTAAAATGAGAAACAAAGAGGTTTTTGCATATTTAAGTGATTTAACCACAATGTTGTGTGGTTAGCATTTGAAAAATAGTAGACAAAAAACACTTTAGACATGAGAAAAAGAAAATATATTTTAAAAAAAAAGGTAACAGTGTAAGGTATGAACCAGCGTCATTGCACACCGTCAAACCACAAGTGCCTCGCTGACTAATGGGCAGTTGACCAGAAACTGCCAGCTAGTGTCGCCATCAGCACGAACTCCGTAGCTAGCGGCGTCATTCCTCTTCCTTCCCAGAAAGTTAATCGTGGTATACATTTTTTCTTGAGGCTGGGTGAACACGGAGTTTTTTTTCCTAAGAACCACAGTCTGGCCGCCCGGTCGACGAGCGAGTGACTAATCCACTGCGCTAACGCGGCTCCCCGAGAGAAAGAAAAATGACAATTAGTGGGGCTCTAGCAGGGCGAGAAGTCAGCTAGCTAAAGAAACAGCGCGCTATCCAGTGGCCATCTCACACTTCAGAAGTACTCTGTGTACTATTTTTCGAATGCTAATCATGCAGCACTGAGTTAAATCCCTCAAAGGTCAGTACTGTAACCCTCTGAGGTTTACGCCCTACGTGGCAGCTTAGGTGGGTTCATAATCGTACCAACTTTGTGTACAACCTGAACGGTGATGTTGTCAGTGCTTTATCTCTCACTATCAAGGCCAGTGTACAGCCTGCACGGTGATGTTGTCAGTGCTTTATCTCTCACTATCAAGGCCAGTGTACAGCCTGAACGGTGATGTTGTCAGTGCTTTATCTCTCACTATCAAGGCCAGTGTACAGCCTGCACGGTGATGTTGTCAAATAATTTCGGAATGCAAAAAAAAAAAAAACCAAGTGAAAAATGACCATCTTTTAACATCTTTCTAACATCTGCCTATTTCAAGTCCGACTTCTAAGGTAAAATATATTTTAATATATTTAAATCAGAAAATAATTTTTTTTTTAAAGCTGTGAAATACCAAGTTCACTTACAAGTAAATACAATGTATTACATTTCATGCAGAGATAAAAAACAACCACACAATTCCTAGACCATCATTCTTTTCTCTATGATCCATTCTGTGCCATCTCAGGACTTGCTCCAAGGCATTCATGTCTTCATTAATGTAAATCGTTTGTTTTTTATAAAATCTAATACTATAATTTTCTGTGTTTGTCAGACTTCAAGGATGGTTGGTGTTTGTACATGCAGGACACTTTGCTTCACTGCATTACACAGTGAGATATTGGTTTTAGTATACAACTGTTAGACGTGTATGCTAGGGTTTTACGGATAGTAATAACCACTCGGACTTTTGTGGTTTTTATAAAATTTTTATTCTGCTTTTTGTCTGGTACAAAATTCAAATGCTGATGTTTTGTGGGGAATAATTTACTTGGAAAAGTAGCTATTTCGAGGAAAATGTAATAATACAGTGCTTCCATTTACCTTCCATCTTTTTCGATGAATTGTACTGGGAAATTTCTTTTGGTATAACAAGTACCTGGCAAGAGATCTGATCAAATGCTCACTCCTTGTAACAAAGTCTGCCTGTCTGTGTAAGTGTCTTTTGAAACTTGAGTCTGTGTTCAGAGGGCGTTCTCTGCCCTTTTGATTCTTCCAAGGCTGCTCTGGATTCCTCACTTGCCAGTTGTTCCTTTGTGGAAGCATCCAAGTTGTGACTTGCCTCTGTGGACTAAACAGTTTATCTTTTTTAAAATGAAAGTAGATGGAGGTGTACTGTTCGGTTTTACAAGAAAAAAAACTTTGAGGAAAGTGGGCAGAAACAAGAATGGCATATAAACGAAGAACATGCAACAATCCAATACTTTGGCAAAAGCCTTTTTCAAGGATCAGAAACGACACAACAGATAAAAGCATGAAAAACAGACAAAAAATATAAACGTATCTTCTTGGTCTCCTCTTGGTGTGAACAATGGACACAAAATGGTGTTTCATGCCGTGGCTACACAAAGTTTTTGCCATATGTACAAGTCTAACCACTCTGTATAAAACTACCCCTCGAAAGTCAAATTTTTAAAATGAGAAACAAAGAAGTTTTTGCACATTGAAGTGATTTAACAACTGTGTTCTGTGGTTAGCATTTGAAAAATAATAGACAAAAAAAAAACACTTTAGACATGAGAGAAAGAAAATATATTTTTTTAAAAAAAGGTAACAGTGTAAGGTATGAACCAGCATCACTGCACACGGTCAAACCACAAGTGCCTCGCTGACTAATGGGCAGTTGACCAGAAACTGCCAGCTAGTGTCGCCATCAGCACGAACTCCGTAGCTAGCGGCGTCATTCCTCTTCCTTCCCAGAAAGTTAACCGTAGTACACATTTTTTCTTGAGGCTGGGTGAACACGGAATTTTTTTTCCTAAGAACCACAGTCTGGCCGCCCGGTCGACGAGCGAGTGACTAATCCACTGCGCTAACGCGGCTCCCCGAGAGAAAGAAAAATGACAATTAGTGGGGCTCTAGCAGGGCGAGAAGTCAGCTAGCTAAAGAAACAGCGCGCTATCCAGTGGCCATCTCACACTTCAGAAGTACTCTGTGTACTATTTTTCGAATGCTAATCATGCAGCACTGAGTTAAATCCCTCAAAGGTCAGTACTGTAACCCTCTGAGGTTTACGCCCTACGTGGCAGCTTAGGTGGGTTCATAATCGTACCAACTTTGTGTACAACCTGAACGGTGATGTTGTCAGTGCTTTATCTCTCACTATCAAGGCCAGTGTACAGCCTGCACGGTGATGTTGTCAGTGCTTTATCTCTCACTATCAAGGCCAGTGTACAGCCTGAACGGTGATGTTGTCAGTGCTTTATCTCTCACTATCAAGGCCAGTGTACAGCCTGCACGGTGATGTTGTCAGTGCTTTATCTCTCACTATCAAGGCCAGTGTACAGCCTGCACGGTGATGTTGTCAGTGCTTTATCTCTCACTATCAAGGCCAGTGTACAGCCTGCACGGTGATGTTGTCAGTGCTTTATCTCTCACTATCAAGGCCAGTGTACAGCCTGCACGGTGATGTTGTCAGTGCTTTATCTCTCACTATCAAGGCCAGTGTACAGCCTGCACGGTGATGTTGTCAGTGCTTTATCTCTCACTATCAAGGCCAGTGTACAGCCTGCACGGTGATGTTGTCAGTGCTTTATCTCTCACTATCAAGGCCAGTGTACAGCCTGCACGGTGATGTTGTCAGTGCTTTATCTCTCACTATCAAGGCCAGTGTACAGCCTGCACGGTGATGTTGTCAGTGCTTTATCTCTCACTATCAAGGCCAGTGTACAGCCTGCACGGTGATGTTGTCAGTGCTTTATCTCTCACTATCAAGGCCAGTGTACAGCCTGCACGGTGATGTTGTCAGTGCTTTATCTCTCACTATCAAGGCCAGTGTACAGCCTGCACGGTGATGTTGTCAGTGCTTTATCTCTCACTATCAAGGCCAGTGTACAGCCTGCACGGTGATGTTGTCAGTGCTTTATCTCTCACTATCAAGGCCAGTGTACAGCCTGCACGGTGATGTTGTCAGTGCTTTATCTCTCACTATCAAGGCCAGTGTACAGCCTGCACGGTGATGTTGTCAGTGCTTTATCTCTCACTATCAAGGCCAGTGTACAGCCTGCACGGTGATGTTGTCAGTGCTTTATCTCTCACTATCAAGGCCAGTGTACAGCCTGCACGGTGATGTTGTCAGTGCTTTATCTCTCACTATCAAGGCCAGTGTACAGCCTGCACGGTGATGTTGTCAGTGCTTTATCTCTCACTATCAAGGCCAGTGTACAGCCTGAACGGTGATGTTGTCAGTGCTTTATCTCTCACTATCAAGGCCAGTGTACAGCCTGCACGGTGATGTTGTCAGTGCTTTATCTCTCACTATCAGGCCAGTGTACAGCCTGCACGGTGATGTTGTCAGTGCTTTATCTCTCACTATCAAGGCCAGTGTACAGCCTGCACGGTGATGTTGTCAGTGCTTTATCTCTCACTATCAAGGCCAGTGTACAGCCTGCACGGTGATGTTGTCAGTGCTTTATCTCTCACTATCAAGGCCAGTGTACAGCCTGCACGGTGATGTTGTCAGTGCTTTATCTCTCACTATCAAGGCCAGTGTACAGCCTGCACGGTGATGTTGTCAGTGCTTTATCTCTCACTATCAAGGCCAGTGTACAGCCTGCACGGTGATGTTGTCAGTGCTTTATCTCTCACTATCAAGGCCAGTGTACAGCCTGCACGGTGATGTTGTCAGTGCTTTATCTCTCACTATCAAGGCCAGTGTACAGCCTGCACGGTGATGTTGTCAGTGCTTTATCTCTCACTATCAAGGCCAGTGTACAGCCTGCACGGTGATGTTGTCAGTGCTTTATCTCTCACTATCAAGGCCAGTGTACAGCCTGCACGGTGATGTTGTCAGTGCTTTATCTCTCACTATCAAGGCCAGTGTACAGCCTGCACGGTGATGTTGTCAGTGCTTTATCTCTCACTATCAAGGCCAGTGTACAGCCTGCACGGTGATGTTGTCAGTGCTTTATCTCTCACTATCAAGGCCAGTGTACAGCCTGCACGGTGATGTTGTCAGTGCTTTATCTCTCACTATCAAGGCCAGTGTACAGCCTGCACGGTGATGTTGTCAGTGCTTTATCTCTCACTATCAAGGCCAGTGTACAGCCTGCACGGTGATGTTGTCAGTGCTTTATCTCTCACTATCAAGGCCAGTGTACAGCCTGCACGGTGATGTTGTCAGTGCTTTATCTCTCACTATCAAGGCCAGTTCCAGCTGTGGAAATGGGTATCTGGCTCTTCCTCGAGTTGGAGAAAATAAAGGTAGCCAAGTAATATGCTGACCACATCATCCCCTAGTGTGTTGACAGGTCAAGCAAAACATATATCACTAAGACCATATGCCATATGTATCACTATGACATGTTACACGTGTTTTTGCTTGTATTCAAGGTATATAACTCGAGAATTACTTCCCGTCCTTAAAAACCAAGACATGGGGAGGGGGGCGGAGGTGAAGGCGTTGTCCAACTATGCAATCTGATATCCATAGCTGACATGCTAGCGTCAGGGTCAGCGAACCATAGCTGTCTAAGACCATGTCCCACCTCTCCAGTGGTACCCCCAGTAACAGACCTAGTCCGGCTAACGGGGCAGGGATCATCATAGTCCACAAGGAGGTGGAGTCTACTAAAGAAGTATTGCACGTCCCCTGAATTTTAGCTGCATTCCGGGACTGAAAAAACAATACAGCTGCCATAACCCGTTCACAAGCCGGTACGATGATGTACCTCAACACCTTCACAGCATCGGCTGCAAAGAACACCGGCTCGCAGTTACAGGGAGATAGCACAAGACAAGATATCAAGACATGTGGAGTGTCTGCAGATGAAAGACGAGGCCAGGCATAACTTCAGCATCAATGAACTTGTCCAGGGTGCATTGTTAAAATGACGCCAGCGTAGTTCAGCCGCTGCCACTTTTATAAAATTTTCACGGTAAATGGAGTTGTGTCCCTTTCACCTAATTTGTTCTAACTGTGCAGGGAAAATATGAAATAATTTTTTTTTTAAACCCAGGGAATTTCGACTTTGGGACTATCACATGAAAAATCTACAATATGCAGATGAAACTGTATTAATAGCCAAAAAATAGCCTAGATAATTATTAGATACAGCAGTAAAATAAAGTGAGAAGAAAGGACCCGGTTCTAAATATCAAGAAAACAGAAACACTGGTTATACCAGGAAAGAGGAACCCAGCTCAACGCAGTGTTAAAGTACAAGGAACAACCTTGAGACAAGTGCATACGTTTAAACATTTGAGCACTCGAGTAGCATCAGATGTGAAATGTACTTCTGAAATCAAGAATAGAGTTGCCAATGAAAAAAAAAAAAAACCAGCTTTCAGACAAATGACAAACATCTTATGCAGTGCATTCTCTGTCACAGTGCATTCTCGGTCGTTGAACATCAGAAGATTCTAAAATGCTACAATGTGCCTATCCTACCCAATGGAAGTGAGTCACTGACCAGTCAAGAGATCGCAACATACAACAGAGATGCGCTTTCTTGGAAGTACCATGGACAGCTAAGATAACAAACAGAAAATGTATAACAAAAGCAAATGTAGAGAGGTACCTAATTAAGTCCACAAGAAAATGACAGTCATCATTCATTGGACATACGATAATGAAAAGGGGGGAGGGCTTGAAAGCATAACAACGGGAAACATAAATGGGAAGAGAGGCAAGGGAGGACCAAGAGAACAAAAAATCACGGATGGTCTAACACGATGGCACAATAAAGAGTCAACAAAACCCGTTCGTGTCAAGCACTGACGTATTATCTAGGTCGGTCTTGTCCGTTGAGTTGTTGGGATTTGTCCGTGCCAGCAGCGACTTCTCAAGGGAGTCCACTCTTGCCTTCTCCAAGGCTAGGCTCTTCTCAAGCCGCGGTGATCGCTCCCAAATTGTCTGCAATGAACAACAGGTACATTTTATAAGCAAGACTAGTTGCAGTGCTGCAGACTATATGGAAATGAAAAAAAAAACTAAGCATGAATACGAAAATCAGGATACTTAAGAGTAATGTTCTAAGTGTACTACTCTATGGAAGTGAATGCTGGAAAATCACCAAAACCATAGAAAACAAGTTGAATTCTTTCCAGACTAAATGTTTACGAAGAATTAGAAAACTTTTTTGGCCAAACACCATAAGAAATAACATCTTGTTGGCAGAAATGCAGATGAAGCCACTGACAGCAATTATTGAGGAACTCTCACTATCAAGGCCAGTGTACAGCCTGCACGGTGATGTTGTCAGTGCTTTATCTCTCACTATCAAGGCCAGTGTACAGCCTGCACGGTGATGTTGTCAGTGCTTTATCTCTCACTATCAAGGCCAGTGTACAGCCTGCACGGTGATGTTGTCAGTGCTTTATCTCTCACTATCAAGGCCAGTGTACAGCCTGCACGGTGATGTTGTCAGTGCTTTATCTCTCACTATCAAGGCCAGTTCCAGCTGTGGAAATGGGTATCTGGCTCTTCCTCGAGTTGGAGAAAATAAAGGTAGCCAAGTAATATGCTGACCACATCATCCCCTAGTGTGTTGACAGGTCAAGCAAAACATATATCACTAAGACCATATGTATCACTATGACATGTTACACGTGTTTTTGCTTGTATTCAAGGTATATAACTCGAGAATTACTTCCCGTCCTTAAAAACCAAGACATAGGGAGGGGGGCGGAGGTGAAGGCGTTGTCCAACTGATATCCATAGCTGACATGCTAGCGTCAGGGTCAGCGAACCATAGCTGTCTAAGACCATGTCCCACCTCTCCAGTGGTACCCCCAGTAACAAACCTAGTCCGGCTAACGGGGCAGGGATCATCATAGTCCACATGGTGGTGGAGTCTACTAAAGAAGTATTGCACGTCCCCTGAATTTTAGCTGCATTCCGGGACTGAAAAAAAATACAGCTGCCATAACCCGCTCACACGCCGGTACGATGATGTACCTCAACACCTTCACAGCATCGGCTGCAAAGAACACCGGCTCGCAGTTACAGGGAGATAGCACAAGACAAGATATCAAGACATGTGGAGTGTCTGCAGATGAAAGACGAGGCCAGGCATAACTTCAGCACCAATGGACTTGTCCAGGTTGCATTGTTAAAATGACGCCAGCATAGTTCAGTCGCTGCCACTTTTTAAATTTTTCACAGTAAATGGAGTTGTGTCCCTTTCACCTAATTTGTTCTAACTGTGCAGGGAAAATATCATGAAATAATTTTTTTTGTTTAAACCCCGGGAATTTCGAGTTTGAGACTATCATATGAAAAATCTACAATATGCAGATGAAACTGTATTAATAGCGTACATAATTATTAGATACAGCAGTAAAAGAAAGTGAGAAGAAAGGACCCGGTTCTAAATATCAAGAAAACAGAAACACTGGTTATACCACCAAAGAGGAACCCAGCTAAACGCAGTGTTAAAGTACAAGGAACAACCTTGAGACAAGTGCATACGTTTAAACATTTGAGCACTCGAGTAGCATCAGATGTGAAATGTACTTCTGAAATCAAGAATAGAGTTGCCAATGAAAAAAAAAAAAAACAGCTTTCAGACAAATGACAAACATCTTATGCAGTGCATTCTCGGTCGTTGAACATCAGAAGATTCTAAAATGCTACACTGTGTCTGTCCTACCCAATGGAAGTGAGTCACTGACCAGTCAAGAGATCGCCACATACAACAGAGATGCGCTTTCTTGGAAGTACCATGGACAGCTAAGATAACAAACAGAAAATGTATAACAAAGGCAAATGTAGAGAGGTACCTAATTAAGTCCACAAGAAAATGACAGTCATCATTCATTGGACATTCGATAATGAAAAGGGGAGGCCTTGAAAGCATAACAACGGGAAACATAAATGGGAAGAGAGGCAAGGGAGGACCAAGAGAACAAAAAATCACGGATGGTCTAACACGATGGCACAATAAAGAGTCAACAAAACCCGTTCGTGTCAAGCACTGACGTATTATCTAGGTCGGTCTTGTCCGTTGAGTTGTTAGGATTTGTCCGTGCCAGCAGCGACTTCTCAAGGGAGTCCACTCTTGCCTTCTCCAAGGCTAGGCTCTTCTCAAGCCGCGGTGATCGCTCCCAAATTGTCTGCAATGAACAACAGGTACATTTTATAAGCAGACTAGTTGCAGTGCTGTAGACTATATGGAAATGAAAAAAAAAACTAAGCATGAATACGAAAATCAGGATACTTAAGAGTAATGTTCTAAGTGTACTACTCTATGGAAGTGAATGCTGGAAAATCACCAAAACCATAGAAAACAAGTTCAATTCTTTCCAGACTAAATGTTTACGAAGAATTAGAAAACTTTTTTGGCCAAACGCCATAAGAAATAACATCTTATTGGCAGAAATGCAGATGAAGCCACTGACAGCAATTATTGAGGAAAGACGCTGGCGATGGTTGGGACATGTGCTCCGAATGACTGACAACTCACTACCAAAAATAACACTAAGATGGACACCACAGGGGAACAGAAGTAAAGGTAGACCAAAAGAGACATGGAGAAGAACAACAGAAAGGATGTTGAGCAATAGAGGGCTCACCTGGGCAAGAGCAGAAAAAAAGGCAAAGGACAGGCATTTGTGGAAAACCCTTGTGGAAGCCCCGTGTGCCCTGGGCACTTAAGATTCAGAGAGAGAGAGAGAGAGAGAGAGAGAGAGAGAGAGTTGTAACCCGCTACATTATGACAGAAGAAAAAAAAATGTTACTTCATAATTACGAGTAAAATGGGTTTTTTTTTTCCCATAAAACTACACAGACGTATGGGAAAAGTTGAGTATACTGAATAAAAAATCTGTTTATCATCACCAGGTGCCATGCTGGTAGTCATTGGCGGTAATGTTTCTCCATAAAACTTGATCCTTGATATTTTCCATCAGGTCAGTTGGAGACTTTTTATTGTGCCATCGTCTTAGACTGTCGATGATTTTTTTTTCTCTTGCCTGGCTCACTTCCTGTTTATCGTTCCTGTTGCCATGACATTTTCAAGCCCTCCTTTTTTCATCATCTGTCCAATAAATGACAACTGTCTTTTTATGGATTTAATTAGGTTCCTTTCTACATCTGCTTATCTTAGAGATTCTCTTAGTCTTAGCTCTGTATGGTTTCTTCTAAGAAACTACATCTCTGTTGCCTCTAGTGATCTTTGCATCGATCTGTTGACTGTCCACGACTCAGTTCACTAGAGCTGGATAGGCTCAGTGGAGTATTTTAGAACCTTCTTTTGATGTTCAGTTGCAGAGATGTGTTGCACAGGATGTTTCTCATTTCTTTGAAAGCTATTTTGGCTTCGTGAATCCTTTTTTTTTAAATTTCAGAAGTGAATTTCTCATTTGATGTTACTGGGATGTCCAAATATTTAAGTATATGCACTTCTCTCAAGGTTGTTCCTTGTACTTTAACACTGCATCTCTGTTTTCTCCAACGATTTTCGCATTGTGTGTTTATTTGATACTGACATGTAAAGTGTGACCAGTTTTCCACCTTTTCGTTTCTGTTGATACCCACATATAAAGTGCGACCAATTTTCCAACTTCTCGATTATCATATACAAAGTGCGACCACTTTTCCATCTTCTCATGTCTATTTGATACTCACGTGTAAAGTGCTACCAACTTTCCATCTTCTCATGTCTATTTGATACTCACGTGTAAAGTGCTACCAACTTTCCATCTTCTCTCGTCTATTTGATACTCACGTGTAAAGTGCTACCAACTTTCCATCTTCTCACGTCTATTTGATACTCACGTGTAAAGTGCTACCATCTTTCCATCTTCTCACGTCTATTTGATACTCACGTGTAAAGTGCTACCAACTTTCCATCTTCTCTCGTCTATTTGATACTCACGTGTAAAGTGCTACCAACTTTCCATCTTCTCACGTCTATTTGATACTCACGTGTAAAGTGCTACCAACTTTCCATCTTCTCACGTCTATTTGATACTCACGTGTAAAGTGCTACCAACTTTCCATCTTCTCACGTCTATTTGATACTCACGTGTAAAGTGCTACCATCTTTCCATCTTCTCACGTCTATTTGATACTCACGTGTTAAGTGCTACCAACTTTCCATCTTCTCACGTCTATTTGATACTCACGTGTAAAGTGCTACCAACTTTCCACCGTTCCCACAAGGTGTTCTTCTCGCAGATCTTCTTTCCTCTCTGGAAGATTTTGCTCCTTTTCTCAAAGTTCCTCTCCTCCCTGGCGTTGATCTCTTGCGTCCTCAGCCGTTCCTTGACGTCCAGCGCTGTGGCCAGGCCTCCAAGGACAGAGTCGTCAAACAAGTGACTAGCGTCCATCACGAATGCTTGTCTAAAAAGATGCTGTTAAACAACACAAGCAGTATTTAGAATTGATAAAGCGATAAAGACAGATAAAGAGAAAAAAAATATTTATGTAACTAAAGAATATCTTTACAATGGAAGTGTATATTTATTTTTCAAGGTGTTATCTCCCTTCTCTCTATTCCCTCGCTGTGGACACGCGAAGTGCCCATATTTGTGGAGTTAAATTTCGAATGTTACCACATATTTTCATTACTCATTATCAGCTGTATTTTCTACGCATTCTGTCGAGGTTGGACGTGCAGGCAGATATTCTTCCTCTTGTGAGACTGTTTACCAAAACACTTGTGGGTCGAGCCTTATCACATGAAGCCACCAATAGCAGATCAAGAGCCTACATCCTCCGTGGTGATATGACATGTCACTATCAGCTAGCCTTTTCGAGCCCTTTCTCTGTAATAAATCGTCATCAATGTTTAATGTTTCCTTAGCCACATTTTACTAATTTTTTTCCCCATGTTGCATCTTTATAATACCTGTTTCCTTCACTATTTGTCGCCATCATCTCCACTTTCTGTTTATCTATTCGCCAGCCAAAAAGCTCCCACTGGTCAGAACTTGAATTGTTCCTTGTCTTGGCTCTAAGTCAGATAAGAGAGATAGCGACTGCGGTAAAACTGGTTCTAGTAATAAAGGTAGATAGAGGTGTATGGTTCTAGTAATAAAGATAGACAGAGGTGTATGGTTCTAGTAATAAAGATAGACAGAGGTGTATGGTTCTAGTAATAAAGATAGACAGAGGTGTATGGTTCTAGTAATAAAGATAGACAGAGGTGTATGGTTCTAGTAATAAAGATAGACAGAGGTGTATGGTTCTAGTAATAAAGATAGACAGAGGTGTATGGTTCTAGTAATAAAGATAGACAGAGGTGTATGGTTCTAGTAATAAAGATAGACAGAGATGTATGGTTCTAGTAATAAAGATAGACAGAGGTGTATGGCTCTAGTAATAAAGATAGACAGAGGTGTATGGTTCTAGTAATAAAGATAGACAGAGGTGTATGGTTCTAGTAATAAAGATAGACAGAGGTGTATGGTTCTAGTAATAAAGATAGACAGAGGTGTATGGTTCAGTTTTACGAAACAACAGAGGGAGTGAGGAAAGTGAGAAAAAACACAAATGGAAGAAAGTATGAAAGTAAGATGAGAATGTATAAATTAAAAAAAAAACACAACATCCAATATTTCGGCGTCAGCCCTTTTCAAGGATTACATACAAAAACTCCCTTTCCTCACTCCCTCTGTTGCTTTGTAAAACTGAATCATAAACCTCTATCTACCTTTATTGGCTCTTGGTCGAGCTAAAGCTGACAAATTCCAACAAGTTCACGCTCTCAACAGAGACGTAGGCCACACCTAGCTTCGGGAAAACAGCATGAATGGAAAACTGTGGGGGTAGGCATGAAGACCTTCCTGATCATGAGATTCATGGAGGCGATCCGTCTCTTTATCTATTTGTCTGATCATACGAAGCTAAACACAAAAGAAGACGGTGATTTCTGTTAACTAGAGCTTCTCTTCTTCTACAACAAGCTGTCTCAGCTGTGCGCCTTGTGGCCCAATTTCTGATCTACATATATATTTTTTTTTAACGACCGGATTCGCCTTTCATTCGACCCCTATTAACTTGGTCAGATCAGCGTCTGTTCCCAGGGGAATCAGCTGGGGATCGTTGACCCCTGTCTCATTAAGCTCGAATCTTCATCTTCGCCCACATAATTTCCTCTTCATTTAGCCAAAATGAGTTTGATATCTGGTTCCAAAAGTCTTATTATATCTCATTTAAATTTCAACATTTTCAATATTCTTCTATAATCAACAAGAGATCTTTGATCTGAAACGTGATCAGCGCATCACTGAACATAAATAAATATAAAGTAGCACACGACGACCCGACTTATTTGCCAGAATGTGCCCAAGTGTGCAGGTCCGATAAACGTTGCGATTGTGCTTTTCCAGTTCATATGGTCCTTATTTCAAATCAGATCGATTGCCTTTCTTTTCCAAAGTTGGAAACCAGGCCAAAAGGTTGCTTGTCATACAGGAATCACAGCCATGCCCTTACTATTCTTCCTTCTTTCGCGTCTTAAGTGCTTTGTCTGCTACCTTTTTTTTTTAAAGGCTATCCAACTTAATTGCTCTGACGCCTTTCTTTTTTCCGTATCACTAGTCAGGTTCTCCAACTCCTGTCACTTGCAATTTGTTGAGGTTTTTAGCCGTAACCGACAGAAATATGGTTGAGCGGTCTTTATCAATGTATAGGCCTGTCTTTGAAAAGGTTAAACAGAGGACGGACATTAGTGTTGATCCCTTACAAATATGAAGGATGAGCGAGTGTACATTTGTATATTGTATACATAAATACAAACGATATCAGTTGTAAAACTTGCGAAAATAAACTTACAAATTTAACTCTTTTACTCAAGACAATGCTGCCAGTATTGGTGGATCTTATATACCTATAAGAATCAATGCTCAGACACATGTTTGGGCAAGATTTAAACAAAATTGAAACACATACTCCTAATCCAATACATGTTTTTAAATTTTACAGTATCTTTCTTCCAGTTTCTTTTTACTAAAATTTCTCATTAAAATTTAATCTAGTAAAGCATGGAACTAATTCAGGAGTGAAAGAGTAAAACTAAAGGAGAACAACTTCGATTGGTAATACAAGGGTAGTATTCACGAATACAAAGGTAGTATTCACGAATATAAAGGTAGTATTCACGAATATAAAGGTAGTATTCACGAATACAAAGGTAGTATTCACGAATACAAGGGTAGTATTTACGAATACAATGGTAGTATTTACGAATACAATGGTAGTATTCACAAAATCAAGAGTAGTATTCACGCAGTGTTTCAAGTTTGGTCATTATCAGACACAACAGCAGAGAGTATTAAGGTCTGGACAAAGATAGCTTTGACTCTGAGAAAGGAGACGAGTTGAAGGTAATAAAAAATAAACAACATTCATTCATTCATGCATGTAACATGTCCTTTCCAGCACGTTGTCTCTCTCACATCCTCCCTGAATGCAGTACGGTTTTGCACAAGTTGACTGGCGTCTCGCAATGACACATTCATTCATTCATTCGTTCATTCTTCTTCTTCTTCTTCTTCTGCGCTCGAGGTTGTTGGTCACATCAGATCTTGACCCTTGTCTCATTAAGCTCGAATCTTCATCTTCGCCCACATAATTTCCTCTTCATTTAGCCAAAATGAGTTTGATATCTGGTTCCAAAAGTCTTATTATATCTCATTTAAATTTCAACATTTTCAATATTCTTCTATAATCAACAAGAGATCTTTGATCTGAAACGTGATCAGCGCATCACTGAACATAAATAAATATAAAGTAGCACACGACGACCCGACTTATTTGCCAGAATGTGCCCAAGTGTGCAGGTCCGATAAACGTTGCGATTGTGCTTTTCCAGTTCATATGGTCCTTATTTCAAATCAGATCGATTGCCTTTCTTTTCCAAAGTTGGAAACCAGGCCAAAAGGTTGCTTGTCATACAGGAATCACAGCCATGCTCTTACTATTCTTCCTTCTTTCGCGTCTTAAGTGCTTTGTCTGCTACCTTTTTTTTTTAAAGGCTATCCAAACTTAATTGCTCTGACGCCTTTCTTTTTTCCGTATCACTAGTCAGGTTCTCCAACTCCTGTCACTTGCAATTTGTTGAGGTTTTTAGCCGTAACCGACAGAAATATGGTTGAGCGGTCTTTATCAATGTATAGGCCTGTCTTTGAAAAGGTTAAACAGAGGACGGACATTAGTGTTGATCCCTTACAAATATGAAGGATGAGCGAGTGTACATTTGTATATTGTATACATAAATACAAACGATATCAGTTGTAAAACTTGCGAAAATAAACTTACAAATTTAACTCTTTTACTCAAGACAATGCTGCCAGTATTGGTGGATCTCATATACCTATAAGAATCAATGCTCAGACACATGTTTGGGCAAGATTTAAACAAAATTGAAACACATACTCCTAATCCAATACATGTTTTTAAATTTTACAGTATCTTTCTTCCAGTTTCTTTTTACTAAAATTTCTCATTAAAATTTAATCTAGTAAAGCATGGAACTAATTCAGGAGTGAAAGAGTAAAACTAAAGGAGAACAACTTCGATTGGTAATACAAGGGTAGTATTCACGAATACAAAGGTAGTATTCACGAATATAAAGGTAGTATTCACGAATATAAAGGTAGTATTCACGAATACAAAGGTAGTATTCACGAATACAAGGGTAGTATTTATGAATACAATGGTAGTATTTACGAATACAATGGTAGTATTCACGAAATCAAGAGTAGTATTCACGCAGTGTTTCAAGTTTGGTCATTATCAGACACAACAGCAGAGAGTATTAAGGTCTGGACAAAGATAGCTTTGACTCTGAGAAAGGAGACGGGTTGAAGGTAATACAAAATAAACAACATTCATTCATTCATGTAACATGTCCTTTCCAGCACGTTGTCTCTCTCACACCCTCCCTGAATGCAGTACGGTTTTGCGCAAGTTGACTGGCGTCTAGCAATGACACATTCATTCATTCGTTCATTCTTCTTCTTCTTCTTCTGCTTCTTCTGCGCTCGAGGTTGTTGGTCACATCAGATCTTGACCCTTGTTGACATGGCAAAGCCCGCAGTCCTCTCCAGATCCTGATAGGAGCCCCAAAGCTTTTGCCCCAAGCTTGTGTCTTCTGGCCATGTCTCACGCCTCAGATCTGCATGGTTTGGGCAATCTTGAAGGATATGTTCTGGAATCTGGACTCCACTGCCACATGAAAACTCGTCTATGTGAGACATTTTAAGTCGATGTAGGTGGCTTAGTAGTCTGCAGTCTTAGGCGGAAGATGATGGTTTGCTGATGTCTTTGTAGTTGGTGTATTGGATCTGGTTCGTTGTTACATTTCAGTTTCTTTTTTCATTCAGATCTGCACTAGTTAAGGAAATAATGGTTAATGGAAATGGAAATCACAACAGAACTGAAGCACCCTACACTGTCAACAACTGTGGCCCTACAATGGGTACCATCCCACTGTGAAATGGCTGGCAATGAAATAGCTGACAGCCTATTCAAAGCTGGCAGCAATCAAGATCTGACACATTCAGACTGTCCGTGATATCCTGAGTCCACCTGCGGTGAGGTTGTCCCTCTTCTGACTGTCCGTGATATCCTGAGCCCACCTGCGGTGAGGTTGTCCCTCTTCTGACTGTCCGTGATATCCTGAGTCCACCTGCGGTGAGGTTGTCTCTCTTCTGACTGTCCGTGATATCCTGAGTCCACCTGCGGTGAGGTTGTCCCTCTTCTGACTGTCCGTGATATCCTGAGCCCACCTGCTGTGAGGTTGTCCCTCTTCTGACTGTTCGTGATATCCTGAGCCCACCTGCGGTGAGGTTGTCCCTCTTCTGACTGTCCGTGATATCCTGAGTCCACCTGCTATGAGGTTGTCCCTCTTCTCTTTTTGCCGGCATTTATGCCTTATACTCTTTTGTATTTGGCGGAAGCAACGTACAAAGAAATAGACAAGAAAGTAAAAAGTTCAGCTAGAAGGGATAAAAGAGAATACATAGACAATATGGCGAAAGAGGCAGAGGAAGCAGCAAAAAAACAGGAGACAGCAAAACTTTATATAACATACAAAAGTGACTAACAGGTACTATTACATCTAAAGGAAGACCAATTCTTTTTGCAAAAATGGAACCCTATTAACAGCAAGTAAAGACCAAAAGCAAAGATGGGCTGAACACTTCCAAGAAATACTTAATCGCCCACACCCAAAAGAATTGATAAATCTTGGAACTGACTTACCAACCCACAACAACCTAGATGAAATTACATTGCATGAAATAGACACAGCAGTGAATTTAATGTCTAACAACAAAGCTGCAGATGAAGATGAAATAACAGCCGAAATGTTAAAAGCTATCAATAGTGACAACAGGAAACAACTAAAAAGAATGTTTCATAAGATTTAGAAAGAAGAAAAGGTCCCTTTTAAATGGAAAAAAGGAATCATTGTTAAAATACCAACAAAAAAAGGCAACTTTAGTGACTGTAACAATTGGAAAGGAGTAACTTTACTATCAGTTGTGTCAAAAGTATTTTGCAAGGTCATTTTGAATAGACTTAAAGATATAGTGGATACTGCAATGAGAGAAGAACAAGCAGGATTTCGAAAAGGGAGAAGCTGTCTCGTCCAGATCTTTAATCTAAGAATAATACTTGAAGAACATATCGAAAAGCAGAAACCATTAATACTGAACTTCACAGACTTTAAAAAGGCATTTGATAGCATACACAGAGATTCATTGTAGAGAATTTTAAATCTGTCTGGAACACCATCTAAAACTGTCAACATCATTAAGGACTTCTACAATGGATATGTTTGTGCAGTCAAAACAGAAGGAAGGATGAGTGAATGGTTCCAGATTAAAACAGATGTGAAAAAAGGATGTATACTGTCTCCTTTGCTTTTTGGAATTGCAATAGATTTCATAATGAAAAAATGCTGCACAGGTAACACAGGTATTGATTGGATACATGGGACCCAACTAGAAGATCTTGATTTTGCTGATGACATAACTCTTATCAGTAATAATGTGAATTCCATGCAAGAAAAAACAGATAGCCTGTCTTCACTGGCTAGCAAAATGGGACTTGAAATTAACAAGGACAAAACAAAAATAATGAAAGTTTCCATTAATCAAAATGGAAAAATACACATAGAAGGGACTGATGTTGAAGAAGTCAATCAATCTGCATATCTTAGCAGCTACATAGACCAGTATGGTAACACCAGAAAGGAAGTTAGAATTAGAATTGCAAAAGCAGCATCGATCTTAGAGAATCTTGATAACATATGGCATTCAAAAGTTATAAGCACAAAACCAAATTAAGATTATTCAATTCAAATGTAATATCCACCCTTATTTATGCATGTGAAAGCTGGAAAACAACTAAAGAAATAGACAAAATTTAGACTCTTTTGAAAACAAATGTCTAAGGAAAATATTCGGTATAAAGTGGAACAGAGATAAGGCAGATGACTGAACAACAACCAAAACAAGACATCAAGTGGAACACAACAGGCCGAAGAAAAAGGGGCAGATGACGTGAAACTTTAAAGAGAACATTGTTAAGAGAGGTCAAATTAGCAGGCATGTGGGATTGAAAAGCTCGCCGAGGACAGGAAAACTTGGCGACCTACCTTGCGAGCCCTATATGACGTTTAACGGCATGGGAATGATAAAAGATATGCACGTATAAGAATATCCTGTATAGATAGCCTAGGTGTTAAGTTAAATATATACAGTATTTCCACATGAATTGATCTTCCGTGTGTGTGTGCGTGCGTGCACACACAATCATAAGAAACCACATGCTGTAGAAATGTCGTCCTTTTCGTTAAGGAAAACCCTTTTGTTAATGTAAGCTGTCCGGCACTGAAACTAGCAGATCATTCATTCATTTGCATTGTCCCTTGCGGAACCTTGCCTCCCAAACAGCACTCCTGTAGGCCTCTCGGTTGTGAGCAAGATGGCCTGCTGCTGCAGCATCCATTTGCAGATCGTCAACGATGTCTTGCACCCATCTTCGTTTTGGTCTTCCTCTTTTTCTTTTTCCCATTATGTATCCTTCCAATACGGTCTTCTCTAAATTATCATGACGTTTAATGTGTCCAAAATATTTAAGTTTTCTCTCTTTAATCCTCTTTACTAGCCAGCCTTCTTCAATATTAAGCTCTTGTAGTATAGATATATTTGTTCTTTTTTGTGTCCACGATATTTGGAGAACTCTTCTGTAGCATTTACATTCAAAGGCATTTATGTGTTTCTCAGCTGTTTTGTTAAGTGTCCAGGTCTCACAGGCATATGTTGCGATGGGAAAGATGCATGCCCTTAAAAATCTTATTTTTGTAGTTCTGTCTGCTCCTCTCCACAGATTCTTTATTTGTTTTACTTTCTGAAAAGCGATAGATGTCCTCCTTTTAATTTCCCTCATTGTATCTCCATTATTAGTTAGTAGTGATCCAAGATATTCAAAACTCTCCACTTTTTCCAATTTTTCCTCATTGATATATATTTCAGCTGCCTTGTTTGTTTTGTTAGTTGTCATCAATTTAGTTTTCTTTGCATTAAGATAGAGGTTCTGCTCTTCGCTGTTCTTACGGACTGACATAATTAGTTTTTCCATGCCTTTTTGTGTTGTAGACAGTAACACTGTGTCATCAGCATATCTAATCTCTGGTATTTCATAACCTCCAATTGTTATGGCATCGTAATATTCTTTGTCTACATCTTTTCTAACATTCCTCATTATATTTTCAGTATACAAGTTAAATAAGTAGGGTGACAAATTGAGGAATGTGACAGATAAAAGAGATAACGACTGCAGTCCCTGACGGACCCCTTGTTTTATGTCAAACCAAGTTGTTGTTTCACCATTTAAACTAGCAGACGTTGACTGTTAATGTCAGCTGCCCGATTCTGAAACTAGCCGGTGTTGACTGTTAATGTAAGCATAGGTTGCCAGAATTTGTATATACAAAAACAAACACAACATAAAATAAAAGAAGAAAAATTCAAATTAAAAACTTAGCTTTGTGGCATCCTTCCTTGTACACAATACAACAGAGCATGGGGTCGTCTTTTATTTTATGTTGTGTTTGTTTTTGTATGTAATCCTTGAAAAAGGTTCACGCCGAAATATTGGATGGTGTATGTTTTTCATTATTTACGGTTTTCTCACTTTTCTCACTACCTTTATCGCTTTGTAAAACTGTCTCATACACCTCTACCTACCTGTATTACAAGAACCAGTTTTACTGCCGTCGTTATCTCTCTTATCTGTCACATTCCTCAAATATTACATTTCTTCTAAGACGCTACTGTCTGCCTTCTCCAGTTTAAGTACTTAAGTCTATTTGTAACACTGTGCCTTGTAAGTTATGAATGTAGTATTATTATACCCTTGTAAATTAGGATAGTATTACCATTAATAGTACTATAATAATAATAATGATAATAATAATGATAATAATCATCATAATTATCATTAGCAATTTTTGAATTGTAGTTATGATTATTATTGATAAGCAGAATGTATGTAAGGTATGATGGAAAATTTGAGAACCTATGGGAGAGGAGCACTCCCACTGTATTAGTATTATTACGATAGAATTAAGCAGATATTTAGAAATACTAGAAGCAGGGACGCTGAAGGATTTACTCAGATAACAACAGTACGTATGGAGTCAGACAGACGGACACTGTGTAAACAGAGTTGAACTAATAATCCCTGACAGGTATCGCAAACACCTGATACTGCATAAGAAGAGTTTACTCAACGCGAAAAAATTGAATAGAAGGATTTGACGCAACAGACTTAATGACGTGTGAGGTATTTCAAATCTTTGGACGCAGCTGCACATATGAATAGTCCAGCGGACCAATAAGATGACCAAGGGGATTGGACAGACTCATCCTGAATTCGAATCAGGACCCAGATAGTACATAGTCAACCAGCTGACCAAAAGAAAGATCTGGGGGGGGGGGGGAGTGTCCTATTGGACAACTGACTTACGATATATAAGCCAGGCATGGAGTTTTGACGAGGGAAGACAGAGACAGAGAAAAGAAGAACAGAAAGATAGATAGGTGAACAACGACAGATAGAACAGATGGACATGTAGATCCAATAGATATTCAGGAGTTAGGGTTGTTCACAAGTTATTGATCTGGTCCATTGTAGAGTTAGCCATTTTCGGTCACCGTTTGTGTAGGAAATAACGGTAGAGTTTGAATTCGTGAACAGTGATTACGTACTTCAGCGACGAAACCAAAGAAATGTATTCTTACTGCATCTTAGTCCAAGTGATGTTGTCCAGCAATACATCAATACACGATACAACAACCTTATTTGTGAGAATTAAATGAACTTCCCAGCGGACTTGGTCAAGTTAATCTTGTAATATTTGTGAAGCCTATTCAAGACCACATAAGTCTTGATGTATGTGAAGATAATGTCCCATATTGTCTAATTAATATTGGAGTATAATACGATGAATAATTATAATGACATTGGAGACATGCCGTCGTCAATAGAAAAAAACATCTCTATCGCTAAGACAAAAGAATGAAAAACAAAATGATGTGAAACCCACAGATTCCAACAGTTCCAACTCGAAGACAGGAATAACAAATTAAGTTTCCACTGTTTTTGTTGTTTCAAAGTGTGTATAGCAGTTCTGACAAACTTAAATCGTACGGAGAGAGAACTCGAATGCAAAACGATTTCATTTGAAAGGAGAAACAAAAACCAGGACAAATACGTAGTTGTCCCTAAAGCATTTTTCCAGACAGTGAATTTTTTCTATAAAAGTCGGGACTGTCCCTGTAAACCGGGGGCATCTGGCAACCCTATGTAAGCTGCCCGGTACTTAAGCTAACAGATGTCAGCTGTTAATGTATGCTGCCCGGTACTTAAGCTAACAAGTGTTAGCCGTTAATGTAAGCTGCCCAGTACTTAAGCTAACAAGTGTCAGCTGTTAATGTAAGCTGCCCGGTACTGAAGCTAACAGGTGTCAGCTGTTAATGTAAGCTGCACGGTACTTAAGCTAACAAGTGTCAGCCGTTAATGTAAGCTGCCCGGTACTTAAGCTAACAGGTGTCAGCCGTTAATGTAAGCTGCCCAGTACTTAAGCTAACAGGTGTCAGCCGTTAATGTAAGCTGCCCAGTACTTAAGCTAACAGGTGTCAGCCGTTAATGTAAGCTGCCCAGTACTTAAGCTAACAGGTGTCAGCCGTTAATGTAAGCTGCCCAGTACTTAAGCTAACAGGTGTCAGTTATTAATGTAAGCTGCCCGGTACTGAAGCTAACAGGTGCCAGCCGTTAATGTAAGCTGCCCGGTACTGAAGCTAACAGGTGCCAGCCGTTAATGTAAGCTGCCCGGTACTGAAGCTAACAAGTGTCAGCTATTAATGTAAGCTGCCCGGTACTGAAGCTAGCTTCCTCTTCTTCTTAATGGTGACTGCAAGACCCGATGCAAAAATAGTTCGCCTCGACATATTTTTCACCCAGCTTCAAATACTAATTCGTTATAATTGTGAAACTCCAGCGCTCGCAAAGAATCTGTATACAAAACCGATATCTGTCGTCGCTTTTCGATGTTCGAATATATATATATATATCAAAGGGTGTCTGAGTGGCGAAGTGGTTAGTGAACTGGTCTCTCATGGCAAAGGTCGGGGGTTCGAATCCGGCCGGAGGCACCCCCAGTTACCCAGCTGTAGAAATAGGTATCCGACTTCTTCTGGAGTTGGGGAAGGAAAGGCGGCCAGGCGTGATACTGACCATATCACCCTCTAGTGTGCTGACAGGTCAAGGACAATACGGGCACTAACACCATATTCCTATGTGCCTGTAAGGCATGATAGGATTACCTTTACCTTTTATATATATATATATATATATATATATATATATATATAACAAAACAGTAAAAGCTATAAATAAAAAAGTAACAAATCTAAGGAATGCACCGACAAAGGAAATTAAACCACTGAGAATCATCAAATATACACCGGACAAAACCGTGAAACGAAAATTATTTCTTTGGGCCCTAGGCTGGGGGTAGGGTTCGTATTTCAAACCTAGACCTCCCCCCCCCCACCACCACACACTACATAAAGTATAAATAGTTTAAACTTTTAACATTTTAAGTGATAGAGAGAAAGAGAAAAGGTAGAATATGACAAATCGATGAATGAGATAAAGAGATATTTTTAAATAAATGAATAAAGAAAATGGATAGATGATGGCGATGACAGTTTAGATAACAGAGAGCTTGGGGGGGGAGGGGGAGATGAAAACTGGATGAGACGAACAAAGTAAATTAATACGTATAATTGACAGAGAGAGAGAGAGAGAGTGAGTGAAAGAAAGAAGGAAGAGAGAGAGAGCGAGAGAGAGAGAACGTGTGCATGTATGTGTGTGTGAGAGAGAGAAAGCGTGGATGTGAGAGAAAGAGAGAGAGAGATAGAGGGAGAGACAGTATGTGTGTGAAAGAGTGTGTGTGAGAGAAAGAGAGAGAGAAAGGGAGAGACAGTATGTGTGAGAGAGTGTGTGTGAGAGAAAGGAGAGAGAGACAGTATGTGTGAGAGAGAGTGTGTGTGAGAGAAAGGAGAGAGAGACAGTATGTGTGAGAGAGAGAGTGCGTGAGAGAAAGGACAGAGAAAGAGTATGTGTGAGAGAGAGTGTTTATGAGAGAAAGGAGAGAGACAGTATATGTGACAGAGAGTGTGTGTGAGAGAAAGGAGAGAGAGACAGTATATGTGAGAGAGAGTGTGTGTGTGAGAGAGAAAGGAGAGAGAGAGACAGTATGTCTAAGATAGAGTGTGTGTGAGAGAAGGGAGAGAGAGGCAGTATGTCTGAGATTGAGTATGTGAGAGGGAAGGAGAGAGAGGCAGTATGTCTGAGATTGAGTATGTGAGAGAGAAAGGAGAGAGAGAGTATGTCTGAGATAGAGTGTGTGCGAGAAAGGAGAGAGAGACAGTATGTCTGAGAGAGAGTGTGTGAGAGAAAGGAGAGAGAGACAGTATGTCTGAGATAGAGTGTGTGTGAGAGAAAGGAGAGAGAGAGACAGTATGTCTGAGATAGAATGTGTGTGAGAGAAAGGAGAGAGAGAGACAGTATGTCTGAGATAGAATGTGTGTGAGAGAAAGAGAGAGAGAGACAATATGTCTGAGATAGAATGTGTGTGAGAGAAAGGGGAGAGAGAGAGAGAGAGAGAGAGACAGTATGTCTGAGATAGAGTGTGTGTGTGAGAAAAGTGAGAGAGAGAGACAGTGTGTCTGAGACAGAGTGTGTGTGAGAGAAAGGAGAGATAGAGACAATATGTCTGAGATAGAATGTGTGTGAGAGAAAGGAGAGAGAGAGAGAGAGACAATATGTCTGAGACAGAATGTGTGTGAGAGAAAGGAGAGAGAGAGAGACAGTATGTCTGAGATAGAATGTGTGTGTGAGAAAAGTGAGAGAGAGAGACAGTATGTCTGAGATAGAGTGTGTGTGAGAGAAAGGAGAGAGAGAGACAAGTATGTCTGAGATAGAGTGTGTGAGAGAAAAAAAGAGTGTTTGTTAGAGAGACGGGGAAAATGTGTGAGAGAAAGAGAGAGATAGAGACGAGAGAGAAAGATGAGAGACACAGAGAGGGGGAAGAGACGGAAAGAGAGAGGAGATAGACAGGGAGAGAGATAAAGGGAAGAGAGATACAGAAAGAGGAAAAGGGGAATGAGAGAGACAGAAAGAGAGGAGAGAAACAGAAGAGACACAGAGAGAGGGAGGATAGCAACAGAGGGAAAGAGACAGAGAAGAGATAGAACGAACGAACGAACTAACATACTTTATTTTCAAAGGGTGAAGAAATGGACATGCAAGTCCGGCTGACACTCTGCTCTTTATCATACAACTTTCCTTATACTCCAGACTTTGTCTCTATGCCAAACTTTCTACATCAAACAGTACAAATATTCTATACCTACAACAAGCATGATATGGTCAAGGGGAGAAAACTTCCATGTTTTTCTCTTATCTGTACGCTCTAAATACAAGAAATTACTACATACATGCAACAAAATAACTATGAGAGAGAGAGAGAGAGACGGACAGACAGATAGATAGATAGATAGATAGACAGACAGACAGACAGATAGATAGATAGATAGACAGACAGACAGACAGACAGACAGACAGACAGATAGATAGATAGATAGATAGATAGATAGATAGATAGATAGATAGATAGATAGATAGATAGATAGATAGATAGTAAAAGGCAAGGAAATAACAAACAAAGCAGAGAGACAGTAAAAGAAATGTCTTGTACTTACAGCCACAAAAGGTCAACGAGGAAGGTACAGTGCTAGATCCCTGGACCCCACACAAGGTATATGTTCTCATATTCCACACAGAAGCTCCAAGGAAAATTCTCTGCGTAGATGTTTAAACATAACTGACGTGGCTTTGTTTAACTTTGCACAATCGAAGAAATAGTTCGCACAGAATATGATAGATAATTCAACAAAAAAGTGTGTAAATAGCGCCGATAACAATCTTTTTGCCCTGGAATAACACCCTGGAGCTTTGTATTTGAACAAATACTGGTCACGTGGTAGCACAAATCGCCGCCAGAAATTTATTGCCGGAATTTAGAGGTTTATAGTCTCTTATCAGAGAAAAAAAGTTGCTCAGAGCCGGGATATTTGATCTAGGATTGTACAGATTTTGATATAGCCAGTTTGGAATCAGTCTTAAGCCTCTGTGTTGGAGTTGTAATGTATTCCTGCAGTTTAAAAAATGCAGATTTGTCATCTGTATTGGGGCTATCATTATGGCCTACTAGTCCGTTGTCAATGGCCTGCGAACATTAATGGCGCAGACAGTCATTGGCAAGGAAGCTCGTAATTTGGAAAGTAGTGGAGGGGGTGAACAAGCGGAACTTAACGCTGAAGAAGATGTTTTGTGATGCCGGTGTGTCGGTGCTGGCCAACCATAGCCGATCAAGACCCTAGTCCATTCCCACAGCGACACCCCTAACAACTAACAACAGACTTGGGTGAGTGAGTATGATCGAAACGGGAAGCCTTAAGGCAACGAGATCACAACGCCATTCTTCAGATCTCGTCTTTACTTCCACAAAGAATAAACACAACAAAGAGAGCGGGATATTTGATCTAGGATTGTACAGATTTTGATATAGCCAGTTTGGAATCAGTCTTAAGCCTCTGTGTTGGAGTTGTAATGTATTCCTGCAGTTTAAAAAATGCAGATTTGTCATCTGTATTGGGGCTATCATTATGGCCTACTAGTCCGTTGTCAATGGCCTGCGAACATTAATGGCGCAGACAGTCATTGGCAAGGAAGCTCGTAATTTGGAAAGTAGGGGAGGGGGTGAACAAGCGGAACTTAACGCTGAAGAAGATGTTTTGTGATGCCGGTGTGTCGGTGCTGGCCAACCATAGCCGATCAAGACCCTAGTCCATTCCCACAGCGACACCCCTAACAACTAACAACAGACTTGGGTGAGTGAGTATGATCGAAACGGGAAGCCTTAAGGCAACGAGATCACAACGCCATTCTTCAGATCTCGTCTTTACTTCCACAAAGAATAAACACAACAAAAGAGAGTAGAGAGCAAAATGCACGACTAAATAAAAGGCAAATATAAAATGTAAATGATGAATAGAAAAAAAACGTGTGGATATCAAGAAAACTGGGACGGGGGGAGGGGGGGGGGCTGTCTGGTTTGACATTCAACGACCCACAGCTGACATTCTAGCGTCAGAGTTAGCGACCCATAGGTGATATCCTAGCGTCAGAGTTAGCGACCCATAGGTGATATTCTAGCGTCAGAGTTAGCGACCCATAGGTGATATCCTAGCGTCAGAGTTAGCGACCCATAGGTGATATTCTAGCGTCAGAGTTAGCGACCCATAGGTGATATTCTAGCGTCAGAGTTAGCGACCCATAGGTGATATCCTAGCGTCAGAGTTAGCGACCCATAGGTGATATCCTAGCGTCAGAGTTAGCGACCCATAGGTGATATTCTAGCGTCAGAGTTAGCGACCCATAGGTGATATCCTAGCGTCAGAGTTAGCGACCCATAGGTGATATTCTAGCGTCAGAGTTAGCGACCCATAGGTGATATCCTAGCGTCAGAGTTAGCGACCCATATGTGATATTCTAGCGTCAGAGTTAGCGACCCACATGTGATATTCTAGCGTCAGAGTTAGCGACCCACATGTGATATTCTAGCGTCAGAATTAGCGACCCACATGTGATATTCTAGCGTCAGAGTTAGCGACCCACATGTGATATTCTAGCGTCAGAGTTAGCGACCCACAGGTGATATTCTATCATCAGAATGAAGAACCGTACCAAACCAAGACCACGTTGTTACCCCCCCCCCCCAGTAACAGGCCTAGCCTTTCTATGATACCCCCCCCCCTCCCTCAGTAACAGGCCTAGCCTTTCTATGATACCCCCACCCTCAGTAACAGGCCTAGCCTTTCTATGATACCCCCACCCTCAGTAACAGGCCTAGCCTTTCTATGATACCCCCACCCTCAGTAACAGGCCTAGCCTTTCTATGATACCCCCACCCTCAGTAACAGGCCTAGCCTTTCTATGATACCCCCCCCTCCCTCAGTAACAGGCCTAGCCTTTCTATGATACCCCCCCCCCCTCAGTAACAGGCCTAGCCTTTCTATGATACCCCCCCCCTCAGTAACAGGCCTAGCCTTTCTATGATACCCCCACCCTCAGTAACAGGCCTAGCCTTTCTATGATACCCCCCCCTCAGTAACAGGCCTAGCCTTTCTATGATACCCCCACCCTCAGTAACAGGCCTAGCCTTTCTATGATACCCCCCCCCCTCAGTAACAGGCCTAGCCTTTCTATGATACCCCCACCCTCAGTACAGGCCTAGCCTTTCTATGATACCCCCACCCTCAGTAACAGGCCTAGCCTTTCTATGATACCCCCCCCCTCAGTAACAGGCCTAGCCTTTCTATGATACCCCCACCCTCAGTAACAGGCCTAGCCTTTCTATGATACCCCCCCCCCCTCAGTAACAGGCCTAGCCTTTCTATGATACCCCCCCCCCTCAGTAACAGGCCTAGCCTTTCTATGATACCCCCACCCTCAGTAACAGGCCTAGCCTTTCTATGATACCCCCCCCCTCAGTAACAGGCCTAGCCTTTCTATGATACCCCCACCCTCAGTAACAGGCCTAGCCTTTCTATGATACCCCCACCCTCAGTAACAGGCCTAGCCTTTCTATGATACCCCCCCCCCTCAGTAACAGGCCTAGCCTTTCTATGATACCCCCACCCTCAGTAACAGGCCTAGCCTTTCTATGATACCCCCCCCCCTCAGTAACAGGCCTAGCCTTTCTATGATACCCCCCCCCCTCAGTAACAGGCCTAGCCTTTCTATGATACCCCCCCCCTCAGTAACAGGCCTAGCCTTTCTATGATACCCCCCCCCTCAGTAACAGGCCTAGCCTTTCTATGATACCCCCACCCTCAGTAACAGGCCTAGCCTTTCTATGATACCCCCCCCCCCCCCCTCAGTAACAGGCCTAGCCTTTCTATGATACCCCCCCCCCCCCCCCCTCAGTAACAGGCCTAGCCTTTCTATGATACCCCCCCCCTCAGTAACAGGCCTAGCCTTTCTATGATACCCCCACCCCCCCCCCCCTCAGTAACAGGCCTAGCCTTTCTATGATACCCCCACCCCCCCCCCTCAGTAACAGGCCTAGCCTGGCTAACGGGGCAAGGATTGCCATAGCCCCCTTGGTGGTGGAGTCTGCTAAAGAAGTACTGGCATGCAACCTGCTTGTTTTAGCTGCACTCAGGGACTAAAAAAAATTGTGTCATGGCCCACTTCCAAGCCGACACGACGCTGTGTCTCAACATCTCAACTACATCGGCTGCATAGAACAGCAGCTCGCAGTTCCACGGAGACAGAAGAAGAAGAAAACGATATCTAACAAAACCAGTTTAAAACGCTGTTCTTTAAAACGCCTTCTTGTAATTTTTTGATAGGGTCACAGTTAAGTGCCCCATTTATTCTATTTTTTTTTCATTTCCTTTTTTTCATAGCACTCATGTTAATTTATATTTTATCTTCTCCCTCTGTTTATTTGTCCTGTGTGGTATTTGTATGATTAAGGTGCACAACGTCACAGCTGTGTGTTTGTTAAGTAATAAAGCTGTTGCTACCCCCCCCCCCCTGTTTATACTTCTTGTACTTGGTTCATGCACGATGCCAGTTTGTTCTCCTAAAAAGCGTTTACCAGAATAACATAAAACGTGGGTTCGTTCTCGTATTAATGCTATCCTTATATTATATTCTTATATCCTTCCCGTGCCGTTAAACGTCACATAGGGCTCGCAAAGTAGTTCGCCAATTTTTCCTGTCTTCGGCGAGTCTTTCAACCTCATCAAAGGATTTTATGCCTGTTAATTTGGCCTCTCTTAACAATGACCTCTTCAGAGTTTCACGCCATCTGCCTCTTTTTCTGTGGCCTGTTGTGTTTCACTCGATAGCTTGTTTTGGGATTCTCTGACCGTTTCTTCTCATCACATGACCAACATATGTCCATCTCCTTTAATGCTATCAGTCAAGTCACTTTAAACTATTTGCTTACATTGACCAGGTGACATTTGGGAAGTATAGCTAAGTCATGTTTACAAAAGCCACAAACTTTACAGGTCAAACGGATTTAAGAAAAAAAAGAACAAATTTGAAGGAAGTGAGTGACAAAGTGTCTTTATTATCTTATATCTTTCCCGTGCTGTTAAACATCACACAGGGCTCGTATGGTAGTTCGCCACGTTTTTCTGTTTTCGGCAAGCTTTTCAACTTCATCAAGGAATATTATGCCTACTGATTTGGCTTCTCTTAACAATGTCCTCTTTAGAGTTTCACGTGGTCGACCTCTTTTGTTCTTGTTATAGATTCCAATATTATAGTAAGAAATGAAGACGGTGGCAGGATTTAGCTGTAGATTTACTATAAATAAATCAATATAATAAATTTAACATATAATTCTGTATGTTTTTTGTTCCAGACTAGACAGACAGAGAATGAGAGACAAAGAGTGAAAAAAGTGTGAGAGAAAGAGAGAGATAGAGACGAGAGAGAAAAAAGAGAGACAGAAAGAGAGAGGAGATTTTTGAGAGAGAGAGGAGATAGACAGGGAGAGAGACAAAGAGAGGAGAGATACAGGAAAAGAGAGAATGAGATGGACAGAAAGAGAGGAGAGAAACAGAAGAGACACACAGAGAGAGGGAGGATAGCAACAGAGGGAAAGAGACAGAGAAGAGAGGGGAGACAATAAGAGAGTGAAAGAGAGACAGATAGGAGAGATAAAGAAAGGGAGAGAGCGGAAGATTGATTGATTGATCTTTATTCCAAAGGGTTAAGAATTGGGCACGCAGCACCGTCTGACATTCTGCCCTTTATCATACACTGTTCGCTCTGTTCCAGACATTCTACAACTATTCTGCTCATATAACCAACATAACTAACATTGGAAAGCTGAGAGACGTAAAATAAAATTAAAGTATAACATTCGCATTTCACTTTTATCCGTGCACTCAATACAGAAAGTAAATACATATATTCATTCATTCATTCATTCATTTGCATGTCCCTTGCGGAACTTTGCCTCCCTAACAGCACTCCTATAGGCCTCTCGGTTGCAAGCAAGATGGCCTGCTACTGATGCATCCATTTGCAGATCATCAACGATGTCTTGCAGCCATCTTCACCTTGGTCTTCCTCTCTTTCTTTAAATACATATATACTGTCCAAAAAACGAAAGGCATTACTACTGATGACCCAATTTTAGCCATAAGTTTGATATTTTATAGCTTTTATAGCTTTTTAAATTGAATGAATAAATATTTTTTTCAAATTGCACACAATAATACCTAAGGGTATGACAGTTTCTTGCATCTGTGTGGCGAGAATTTGTTAGTCCCAGGGGTTCTTAAGTTAGTATGGTGTGTGGCCTCCGCTTGAATCGACCAGCGACTGGCATCTCCTGGGCATAGATGTGATCAGATGTCTGATGTGCGCCTGTGGGATGGCTGCCCACTCTTCCTGGGGTGCCTGCCACAGATCATGACGATTGACTGGAGAAACGTTTCGGCGACAAACACGTCTTTGCGGCTCATCCCATAGTTGCTCGATCGGACTCATGTCTGGAGACAGGGATGGCCAGGGAAGGGTGAGAATATTGTTGGCAGCCAGGAACTGTGTGGTGAACCGTGCAGAATGGGGTCTGACGTTGTCCTGTTGAAACACAGACCTTTGTGCAGCCAAAAATGGAAGGACATGAAGTTGAAGTATTTCATTGATGTATCGTTGCGCTTTCAAGACTCCTTCAATCTGCACCAATGGACTCCTTCCGTTGAAACAGATCATTCCTCATACCATTACACCTCCACCACCGTGCGGCGGAGCTTCATCAACGCAATTTTGGGCAAAACGTTCATTTGGCCTACAGTAGACCCTTCTCCGAATATCATTGCGATACAACAAGATTGAAGATTCGTCACTAAATCAGACACGTCTCCATTGATTGCCAGTTGTCCAGGGCCGATGTTGGTTGGCCCAAACAAGCCAATTTTGGCGATGGGGTTTCGTTAATTTAGGACCTCGGCGAGGTCTTCGTGCCACCAGCCCAGCTTCATGCAGTCTATTCCGGACAGTTTGATCAGACACACGACATCCTGCAAGCAATGACTGGGCACTTGAGGAAGCTGTTGTAAACCTGTTTCTGAGGTGATAAACCAGAATAAAGCGATCATCAGCTGCTGTTGTCACCCTGGGTCGTCCACTGCGATGCCAGTCTTCAGCCGAGCCAGTGGCTTGGAAACAGTGCCAGAGTCGAATGATGGTACTCTGCTGCACGTTTAAATGCCTGGCAACTTGTCTTTGATTTTCGACTGCTTGCAGGTGACCAATAGCAATGTTTCGTAAATTTTGCGATAGACGCGCCACAATTGTCTGGTTGAAAATTAACTGAATTTGTTTGTGTAACCTCATCCTTTTATATAGTTTCATTTGCGTGGGAAGTGATTGTGCTCACCACAAAAATCACGACTTTTCCATAAACGCAACGTGAGTTATGGTAAAAATATGCGTGATTAGCAAGGGCAGCTACTGCGTTCTGACCATACACGACAATATCAAAATTCACGCTAAATCATGGACCTGATATCTTGGTGACAATTTTTGGTTTGGTTTGAGATTCCCGGGGAAAAAAACATTTTGTCATAACATATAAAAAATGAACCTTATATAAGCTATGCGTATCTTTTTTTGGACAGTATCTCCCTCTCTCTCTCTCTCTCTCTCTATATATATATATATATATATATATATATATATATATATATATATATCCTTCCCGTGCCGTTAAACGTCACATAGGGCTAGCAAAGTAGTTCGCCAATTTTTCCTGTCTTCGGCGAGTCTTTCAACCTCATCAAAGGATTTTATGCCTGTTAATTTGGCCTCTCTTAACAATGACCTCTTCAGAGTTTCACGCCATCTGCCTCTTTTTCTGTGGCCTGTTGTGTTTCACTCGATAGCTTGTTTTGGGATTCTCTGATCATTTCTTCTCATCAAATGACCAACATATATCCATCTCCTTTTCCTGATCACCCATGAGACTGGTTGTTGTTCAGTCATCTGTCTTATCTCTGCATTATTCTTAAATTCGTTCCACTTGATGCCGAGTATTTTCCTTAGGTATTTGTTTTCAAAAGAATCTAATTTCTTTTCTGTTTCTTTAGTTGTTTTCCGGTTTTCGCATGCATAAATAAGGGTGGATATTACATTTGAATTGAATAGTCTTAACTTGGTTTTTTGTGCTTATAGCTTTTGAATTCCATATGTTCTCAAGATTCTTGAAGATTGATGCTGCTTTTGCAATTCTGATTCTAACTTCCTTTCTAGTGTCACCATCCTGGTCTTGTAGCTACCAAGGTATGCAAGTTGATTGACTTCTTCAATATCTGTCCATTCTATGTGTATTTTTCCATTTTGATTAATGGGAATTTTCATTATTTTTGTTTTGTCCTTGTTAATTTCAAGTCCTATTTTGGTAGCCAGTGAAGACAGGCTATCTGTTTTTTCTTGCATGGAATTCACATTATTACTGATAAGAGTTATGTCATCAGCAAAATCAAGATCTTCTAGTTGGGTCCCATGTACCCAGTCGATACCTGTGTTACCTGTGCAGCATTTTTTCATTATGAAGTCTATTGTAATCCCAAAAAGTAAAGGAGACAGTATACATCCTTGTTTCACACCTGTTTCAATCTTGAACCATTCACTCATCCCTTCTTCTGTCGTGACTGCATAAACATATCCATTGTAGAAGTCATTAATGATGCTGACAATTTTAGATAGTATTCCATATAGACTTAAAATTCTCCATAATGAATCTCCGTGTATGCTATCAAATGCCTTTTTAAAGTCTATGAAGTTCAGTATTAATGGTTTCTGCTTTTCAATATGTTCTTCAAGTATTATTATTAGAGTAAAGATCTGGTCGAGACAGCTTCTCCCTTTTCGAAATCCTGCTTGTTCTTCTCTCATTGCAGTATCCACTATATCCTTAAGTCTATTCAAAATGACCTTGCAAAATACTTTTGACACAACTGATATTAATTTTACTCCTCTCCATTTGTTACAGTCACTAAGGTTGCCCTTTTTTTGGTATTTTCACACTTATTCCTTTTTTCCATTTAGAAGGGACCTTTTACTCTTTCCAAATCTTGTTAAACATTCTCTGTAGTTGTCTCATGTTGTCACTATTGATAGCTTTTAGCATTTTGGGTGTTATTTCATCTTCACCTGTAGCTTTGTTGTTAGCCATTAAATTCACTGCTGTTTCAATTTCACGCAATTTAATTTAATCTAGTTGTGATGCCGGGAAGTCGGTTTCAAGGTTTAACAATTGTTTTGGGTGTGGTCGATTAAGTATTTCTTGGAAGTGTTCAGACCATCTTTGCTTTTGGTCTTTATTTGATAAAATAAATAACCTATTGGGTTCCAGTTTTGCTAAGTATTGGTCTTTCTTTAGATGTAATAGTACCTGTTAGCTTCTTTTGTATGTTATATAAAGTTTTGCTGTCTCCTGTTTTTGCTGCCTTTTCTGCCTCTTTCACCATATTGTCTATGTATTCTCTTTTATCTCTTCTAGCTGAACTTTCTTGTCTATTTCTTTGTATGTTGCTTTCGCGAGATTTTTCCAAGATCTGTTTTTGCATTCAACATGTCTAATTTGATTGCTTGTCTTTCATATGTATACTTCCATGGTTTTTTTTTCTGATATCCATGCTTTTCTATTTGGTTTTTTCAGTCCAGCACTTACTTTTGCAGCTGTGATTATGGCTGTGCTGTAAGAATTCCATAATTCATCTATACCTATCTCCTCAACTTCACTGGGTGTTTTGGAATAATTGGCAAGTTCCTGATTGAAATTACTGTTAGTATTTTCTTCTTGTAAGCTGTGGCTGTTTATCTTTCAGTGTATTGATTTCTTGTTTTGGCTTTTCAGGTTTAGTTTTATTTTCCCTATGCACAGGTTGTGATCTGCACCCATATAAGCTCTTACATCTATGAGAGATGTTTTGTATTGTTTTCTAATACAAAAATGATGTCTGGTTTCTAGTTCTATCATCTGGAGATATCCACATTGTTTTATGTATCTCTTTGTGTGGGAATATTGTGCCTCCAATGGCCATGCCCTCTGTTAGACATATTTCAATTAATCTTTCTCCATTCTGATTAACCACGTCAATTCCTTCTTTCCCCATCAACTTTCTCAACGTCGGTGTTATCTTTCCCTAGCTTAGCATTGAAGTCCCCCATAGCAATTAGGATGTCGTGTTTAGGGACTTTGTTGATGATTTGTTGTAGTTGGTGATAGAAGTCGTCTTTCACATCATCATCTGCATCGTTCGTGGGTGCATATATATATATATATATATATATATATATATATAAATGACTACAGAAACTAACAGAAACTTTGAACATGCAAGACTTACAGTTGTCTCTCACGTCCAGAATGTTTTGTCTTCTATATTTTCTAAATTCTTCTTTCACTCGCGTCTAGAATGTTTTGTCTTCTATACTTTCTAAATTCTTCTTTCCCTCACGTCTAGAATGTTTTGTCTTCTATATTTTCTAAACTCTTCTTTATCTCACGTCTAGAATATTTTATCTACTATATTTTCTAAATTTTTCTTTATCTCACGTCTAGAATGTTTTGTCTTCTATATTTTCCAAATTCTTATTTCTCTCACGTCTAGAATGTTTTGTCTACTATATTTTTAAAATTATTCTTTCTCTCACATCTATAATGTTTTGTCTACTGTATTTTCTAAATTCTGTCTCTCACGTTTAGGATATTTTATATTCTATGTTTTCTAAATTCTTCTTTCTCTCACGTCTAGAATACTGTCTACTATATTTTCTAAATTCTTCGTTCTTTCATGTCTAGAATGTGTTGTCTACTGTATTTTCTAAATTAATTATACATTACTTTGTTCTAACACCTTACCAAGGAACCTTATAAAAAGACCCGCCAATGTATCACCTTTGACCTTTCATACATGAAACTTCTGAAATTCTTGAATGTAACTTGGGTCGCCTTGTTTCCTTCTCCTATAATATGATATGGGTGGCCGTGAATGATATCTGAAATTCGAATAAATCCACTGATTACGAAAATCAATCCACTGATTGCGACGATCAATCAATGCAGTTCTTGGCGGTATTGACTAAAAGTCGAACCACTTGAGAAAATCTCAGTACGCGGTATCTTTTGTTTGGGTTGTCAAGTCAGGTCCTAGAAGTGATTACGGGTGATTCGTGGTTGGCTCATGTAAAGCTAAAATTCTCGTTTCAATGCCACTAAGACACGTTAGGCCCGTATTTTCCATGACGTTCGGCATAATAAAGTGTGATGTGGCCAGTATCACGACTGGCCCGCTTTACCTTCCTAGATTTTATCTGGTACTTATTTTTTGAGGATGGGTGGACCCCGGGGACTTTTTCAGTGTGTACCAGAAAAAATCCCACTGCTGGGACTCAACCCGGTACCGCCTAACCACTCAGCTAACCAGGCTGCCCTGGCTACAGTAGAGATTAATAATAGAGAAATGCAGAAAATTTAATGTGAATCTATATTTATCTTTTATAGACTATTCAAAGACATCTGATTGTGTACAACACATATCTATCTTTATTGACCATTCAAAAAGGCATTTGATTGTGTACAACACATATCTATCTTTATTGACCATTCAAAAAGGCATTTGATTGTGTACAACACCAGAAACTGGGAAATAATTTGGGGGGGGGGGAATAGGGGTTCCGACACATGTGATACAATCACTGCTGTATCTAGACCTACAGGCAGCAGTAAAAATAAATGGTGAAACTTGGTTTGACATAAAACAATGGGTCCGTTGTAGCAGTATACAGGGATAACTGTTGTTTTTACATAACGGGCAATTGTTATGATTTTAAAAAAAAAAAACTTTTCCGTGGTCGGTATTAGAGATTATTCTAGAACAGCGGTGATCAGACCCTTTTTGCTGCACGGCCCACATTTAAAAGTCAAACATTTTTGCGGCCCACTAATAAAGTGCTTTATATTTACAAGGTATAAATCTAATTTTATAAAGTATTATGTCATATTTTCTCTACATGTTTAACTGCGTTTTCATTGCTACACAAAAGTTCTTTTCATTTACCTTAAAGATAGCACTGTTTCCAGTTGGATAGCGTGTCTATTTTGGCTGGAATTTGTGACAAACACACTCAAAGATCATCATCAACGTGCATTCTTAAACGGTATTTGGCTTTCATGGCAGTCAATGCAGAAAATGAAACTTCGCATAAATAAGTTGTTGAAAAAGGTAGAAGAACTTTCATTGCCAGGGCTGGCAAAAACGGATATTCCAGCAAAACAGTGCACCAAAAGGGGGATTGTTAAATTTGATTTGTAATGTGCAATCACTAGACAGTTCCGATAATTCATCTTGTGCACGACCGTTAATTCAGAGAATGCACACAGAAAAGGATTACAAATCCAATCGTACGCTTTAGTGTCTTCGGGCGTGAAGTATTTGTCAAAATATTCAGCAAGAGATGTCAGATGCCCTTTTAATACACCAGTGACTCCTTCCAGAATCTCGCCATTAAATTTAGTGCTCTCTATAAATTCACAGAACAAATGAAACATGTCTTGTGATTTGTTCTCAAGTCACGCGCGGCAAAGTCGTAGTTTCTTCTTAAAGGCTGCAACTTTGTCGTATGTCTTGAGTATACTGGCATCTTTACCCTGCAGTGATATGTTCAAACTGTTCAAAAGGCTAAAAATGTCAGCAAGGTGTGCCAGCATATCAGCAACCTTACCTGCCAGGTCGAGACTATGTTCTGTCAAAAACTGCAACAATTCTAAGCAAACCTCAAACACCCTTGCAAGAACTTTTCCTCTGGACAGCCAAAGCACAGCCAGGTGCAATAAGAGATGCTTGTGGTCTGCTTCTGACTCAATACAAAGTTGGTCACTGTTCTAGTTTTTATGAAGTTTACAATACGAACACAGTCATCGAGTACAGATCCCAGAGTTTCATTCAACTTCTTTGAAGAGAGTGCAATGGGTGCCTACGATCTCGGGTGACACTTGCTTTATGCGAGTTACAACACCACTGTTGCGGCCAGTCATTGTGGCAGCACCGTCAGTGCAAACATCGATGCAATTCTTCCACTGCAGTCCAAAAGTTGTGAAAAAATCGTTTAAAACAGGAAATATTTCATCGGCCGTCGTTCTCGCTGGCAGTGACTCTGAAAAAATAAATTCCTCTTGCATACTATTTTCACAACAATAGTTAACGTAAACAAGCAGCTGTGACTCGCCGGCGATGTCAGTTGACTCATCTAACTGAATAGCAAACTGAGTAGATTGTAATCGTTCAGTTAGCTGCACAAATGTCCTTGGACATTTCAGATATTCTTCTTCGGACAGTATTGTTCGAGATGGGAATGCTTTTCAGTTTTGTAGCGAAATTCTGAGCTGAACAATACGTCACAAATCTCAACAGCGGCTGGCATGATAAGATCTTCTCCAATCGTGTGCGGTTTCTTTGATTTTGCAATTCTCTGGGCAATCAGGTACGATGCTTTAAGAGCTTTTTCTTTGAGAGTGGGTCTTGTTTTAACATTGTCTTCTGTTTACTATATTCTTCGGCTTTACGTTCGAAAAATTATTTGGTTTTATTATGTAGATCTGGATGTCTTGTAGTTAGATGACAAAGCAATTTCATTAGCTTCACTGCCTTATTAGAGAGGATTTTCAAACAAATAACATACTGTGGCAGATTTTGGTCATTTGCTGATGGAAGGAAACTGTACTTAATATACACCACATCATATTTTCAAACATATTTAGTTTTCTTACGTGTATCAACATTAACATCGTCTCAATCACAGTGATTTTCACTGCCACTACTATCAGTTTGTGCGAAGTTGAAGGTTTATGTTTCACAAATCGATAAATTTTAGCTCTTAAAGTTAAAACAATAAAAAAGGCTATCCGAAAAGTCTCCATGATCACTACGAGGGTTAATGGAATCTGTTGATTAATCCAATACAAATTACACACAGCACCAAGACCGAATAGCGGCTCTCAAGCCAACGAAATATGACTTTTAAACTAAAACACAACTGCTGAGAATTATATTTCACTTCTGCTCTCTCGCACATTTGGGAAGTATAGCTAAGTCATGTTTACAAAAGCCACAAACTTTACAGGTCAAACGGATTTAAGAAAAAAAAAAGAACAAATTTGAAGGAAGTGAGTGACAAAGTGTCTTTATTATCTTATATCTTTCCCGTGCTGTTAAACATCACACAGGGCTCGCATGGTAGTTCGCCACGTTTTTCTGTTTTCGGCAAGCTTTTCAACTTCATCAAGGAATATTATGCCTACTGATTTGGCTTCTCTTAACAATGTCCTCTTTAGAGTTTCACGTGGTCGACCTCTTTTGTTCTTGTTATAGATTCCAATATTATAGTAAGAAATGAAGACGGTGGCAGGATTTAGCTGTAGATTTACTATAAATAAATCAATATAATAAATTTCTTTAGTTGTTTTCCGGTTTTCGCATGCATAAATAAGGGTAGATATTACATTTGAATTGAATAGTCTTAACTTGGTTTTTTTGTGCTTATAGCTTTTGAATTCCATATGTTCTCAAGATTCTTGAAGATTGATGCTGCTTTTGCAATTCTGATTCTAACTTCCTTTCTAGTGTCACCATCCTGGTCTTGTAGCTGCCAAGGTATGCAAGTTGATTGACTTCTTCAATATCTGTCCCTTCTATGTGTATTTTTCCATTTTGATTAATGGGAATTTTCATTATTTTTGTTTTGTCCTTGTTAATTTCAAGTCCTATTTTGGTAGCCAGTGAAGACAGGCTATCTGTTTTTTCTTGCATGGAATTCACATTATTACTGATAAGAGTTATGTCATCAGCAAAATCAAGATCTTCTAGTTGGGTCCCATGTACGCAGTCGATACCTGTGTTACCTGTGCAGCATTTTTTCATTATGAAGTCTATTGTAATCCCAAAAAGTAAAGGAGACAGTATACATCCTTGTTTCACACCTGTTTCAATCTTGAACCATTCACTCATCCCTTCTTCTGTCTTGACTGCATAAACATATCCATTGTAGAAGTCATTAATGATGCTGACAATTTTAGATAGTATTCCATATAGACTTAAAATTCTCCATAATGAATCTCCGTGTATGCTATCAAATGCCTTTTTAAAGTCTATGAAGTTCAGTATTAATGGTTTCTGCTTTTCAATATGTTCTTCAAGTATTATTATTAGAGTAAAGATCTGGTCGAGACAGCTTCTCCCTTTTCGAAATCCTGCTTGTTCTTCTCTCATTGCAGTATCCACTATATCCTTAAGTCTATTCAAAATGACCTTGCAAAATACTTTTGACACAACTGATATTAATTTTACTCCTCTCCATTTGTTACAGTCACTAAGGTTGCCTTTTTTGTGTGGGTATTTTCACACTTATTCCTTTTTTCCATTTAGAAGGGACCTTTTACTCTTTCCAAATCTTGTTAAACATTCTCTGTAGTTGTCTCATGTTGTCACTATTGATAGCTTTTAGCATTTTGGGTGTTATTTCATCTTCACCTGTAGCTTTGTTGTTAGCCATTAAATTCACTGCTGTTTCAATTTCATGCAATTTAATTTAATCTAGTTGTGGTGCCGGGAAGTCGGTTTCAAGGTTTAACAATTGTTTTGGGTGTGGTCGATTAAGTATTTCTTGGAAGTGTTCAGACCATCTTTGCTTTTGGTCTTTATTTGATAAAATAAATAACCTATTGGGTTCCAGTTTTGCTAAGTATTGGTCTTTCTTTAGATGTAATAGTACCTGTTAGCTTCTTTTGTATGTTATATAAAGTTTTGCTGTCTCCTGTTTTTGCTGCCTTTTCTGCCTCTTTCACCATATTGTCTATGTATTCTCTTCTAGCTGAACTTTCTTGTCTATTTCTTTGTATGTTGCTTTCGCGAGATTTTTCCAAGATCTGTTTTTGCATTCAACATGTCTAATTTGATTGCTTGTCTTTCATATGTATATTTCCATGTTTTTTTTTTTCTGATATCCATGCTTTTCTATTTGGTTTTTTCAGTCCAGCACTTACTTTTGCAGCTGTGATTATGGCTGTGCTGTAAGAATTCCATAATTCATCTATACCTATCTCCTCAACTTCACTGGGTGTTTTGGAATAATTGGCAAGTTCCTGATTGAAATTACTGTTAGTATTTTCTTCTTGTAAGCTGTGGCTGTTTATCTTTCAGTGTATTGATTTCTTGTTTTGGCTTTTCAGGTTTAGTTTTATTTTCCCTATGCACAGGTTGTGATCTGCACCCATATAAGCTCTTACATCTATGAGAGATATTTTGTATTGTTTTCTAATACAAAAATGATGTCTGGTTTCTAGTTCTATCATCTGGAGATATCCACATTGTTTTATGTATCTCTTTGTGTGGGAATATTGTGCCTCCAATGGCCATGCCCTCTGTTAGACATATTTCAATTAATCTTTCTCCATTCTGATTAACCACGTCAATTCCTTCTTTCCCCATCAACTTTCTCAACGTCGGTGTTATCTTTCCCTAGCTTAGCATTGAAGTCCCCCATAGCAATTAGGATGTCGTGTTTAGGGACTTTGTTGATGATTTGTTGTAGTTGGTGATAGAAGTCGTCTTTCACATCATCATCTGCATCGTTCGTGGGTGCATATATATATATAAATGACTACAGAAACTAACTACATACATAAATGACAGTGGGGGAGAGAGAGGCATAGAGAGGAGAGAGAGACAGAGTGAGGGAGGAGAAACAAAGAGATGAGAGATGGAGAAAGAGCGAAAGTTAAAAGGAGAGAGAGGGGGAAAGAAGATGAGAGAGACTGAAAGAGAAACAGAGGTTGACTGAGACACAGAAAATAAGAAATTTCCGTATCTTACACCTTACATCATTCCCGTGCCTTTAAACGTCACATAGGGCCCGCATGGTAGTTCACCAAGATGTCATATCTTCGGTGAGTTTTTCAGTCTCATCAAGGATTTATATTGATGAGCAAAATAAAAGCCCTTCGGCGTTTTTCCTCATTAATATATTACTACAAAAAGAGGGAATAAAAAGTCAGCAGTTAGAGCTTCACTCTATGAACTGAATGATCTCGAATTTAAGTCCTACGAAAAGACAGGATTTTCTTTTCCTGGAACTCGTGAAACCTTTGGCTGCAGATTCTCTCCCCTGACCTCACGAGAACGAGATCTCATGACGAGACACGCATTATAAAGGTTATCGGCCAGTGAAACACTCATGGTCGTATCTACCAAGGTATTTTAAAAAGAAATACACTCAGAGCTGGAACTAATATTGAGCGCAAATTCATTACGGAAGCAGAAATATTTCCGGGAGTGTGTGGCCTAAATCGACTAAGAGTTATTTTAAATCAAATTTTAATCAACGGTTAAGTTTATAACTTTACTTACAGATGTGCCGTCAGGTATAATTGTTATTTCACTACAGAGTGATTTTTTTTTCTTCTTCTAAAAATAGCAACATTTCCGCAAAGATACTTTTTTTTTAAAAATTAGGGTATTTCCAAACATGCGAAGATAAAAAAATGAGAATACGGGACAATATGGGACACACGGGATCATTTAGGCGTCCCGACCGAAATAATACTATTCCCGGAACAAAGCTTTAAAATGCATGACTGTCCCGTAAAACACGGAGTGGTTAATTATTATAAAAGCAAAGAAATGTTAAGAGAATTTGCCAATCACAGAAAACCAGCTAAAACCATAAAGAAAGGCCACAATCAAAATTCTTCAATCATGCTAACGTTTTCTCACTTTTATTTGCGACATCTGTGCGGCTTTTATTTAGGCCGTAGGTATCCGATGGGAGCAAGCTGAGGCAATAATGCCTTGTTATTTATTATGTGGTACCCTTTGTCATCCTCCATTTATCTCATTTCGCAGCCAGTCGACTGCTTCCAATTTGTGCTTACCTACATCTGTCTGGCGCATTTTGTGCCTGCCTTTATTACAAGAGCAAAGTGGTTTGTAACTTTTCATTTATTTTTCGTGTTTTTATCTGTTGTGTTGGTTTTGTATGTAATCCTTGAAAAAAAAGGCTTTTGCCGAAATATTGGACTGTTGTAAGTTCTTCATTTTTACTTTCTGTCATTCTTGTTTCTGCCCATTTCCTTTCTATCTTTTTGTGAAAACTGAACCCAATACCTCCATCTTATTTATTACTTTGAACATGCAAGACTTACAGTTGTCTCTCACGTCCAGAATGTTTTGTCTACTATATTTTAAAATTCTTCTTCCTCTCGCGTCTAGAATGTTTTGTCTTCTATATTTTCTAAATTCTTCTTTCACTCGCGTCTAGAATGTTTTGTCTTCTATATTTTCTAAATTCTTCTTTCCCTCACGTCTAGAATGTTTTGTCTTCTATATTTTCTAAATTCTTCTTTATCTCACGTCTAGAATATTTTGTCTACTATATTTTCTAAATTTTTCTTTATCTCACGTCTAGAATGTTTTGTCTTCTATATTTTCCAAATTCTTATTTCTCTCACGTCTAGAATGTTTTGTCTACTATATTTTTAAAATTATTCTTTCTCTCACATCTATAATGTTTTGTCTACTGTATTTTCTAAATTCTGTCTCTCACGTTTAGGATATTTTATATTCTATGTTTTCTAAATTCTTCTTTCTCTCACGTCTAGAATACTGTCTACTATATTTTCTAAATTCTTCGTTCTTTCATGTCTAGAATATGTTGTCTACTGTATTTTCTAAACTAATTATACATTACTTTGTTCTAACACCTTACCAAGGAACCTTATAAAAAGACCCGCCAATGTATCACCTTTGACCTTTCATACATGAAACTTCTGAAATTCTTGAATGTAACTTGGGTCGCCTTGTTTCCTTCTCCTATAATATGATATGGGTGGCCGTGAATGATATCTGAAATTCGAATAAATCCACTGATTACGAAAATCAATCCACTGATTGCGACGATCAATCAATGCAGTTCTTGGCGGTATTGACTAAAAGTCGAACCACTTGAGAAAATCTCAGTACGCGGTATCTTTTGTTTGGGTTGTCAAGTCAGGTCCTAGAAGTGATTACGGGTGATTCGTGGTTGGCTCATGTAAAGCTAAAATTCTCGTTTCAATGCCACTAAGACACGTTAGGCCCGTATTTTCCATGACGTTCGGCATAATAAAGTGTGATGTGGCCAGTATCACGACTGGCCCGCTTTACCTTCCTAGATTTTATCTGGTACTTATTTTTTGAGGATGGGTGGACCCCGGGGACTTTTTCAGTGTGTACCAGAAAAAATCCCACTGCTGGGACTCAACCCGGTACCGCCTAACCACTCAGCTAACCAGGCTGCCCTGGCTACAGTAGAGATTAATAATAGAGAAATGCAGAAAATTTAATGTGAATCTATATTTATCTTTTATAGACTATTCAAAGACATCTGATTGTGTACAACACATATCTATCTTTATTGACCATTCAAAAAGGCATTTGATTGTGTACAACACATATCTATCTTTTATTGACCATTCAAAAAGGCATTTGATTGTGTACAACACCAGAAACTGGGAAATAATTTGGGGGGGGGGGGGAATAGGGGTTCCGACACATGTGATACAATCACTGCTGTATCTAGACCTACAGGCAGCAGTAAAAATAAATGGTGAAACTTGGTTTGACATAAAACAATGGGTCCGTTGTAGCAGTATACAGGGATAACTGTTGTTTTTACATAACGGGCAATTGTTATGATTTTTAAAAAAAAAAAACTTTTCCGTGGTCGGTATTAGAGATTATTCTAGAACAGCGGTGATCAGACCCTTTTTGCTGCACGGCCCACATTTAAAAGTCAAACATTTTTGCGGCCCACTAATAAAGTGCTTTATATTTACAAGGTATAAATCTAATTTTATAAAGTATTATGTCATATTTTCTCTACATGTTTAACTGCGTTTTCATTGCTACACAAAAGTTCTTTTCATTTACCTTAAAGATAGCACTGTTTCCAGTTGGATAGCGTGTCTATTTTGGCTGGAATTTGTGACAAACACACTCAAAGATCATCATCACGTGCATTCTTAAACGGTATTGGCTTTCATGGCAGTCAATGCAGAAAATGAAACTTCGCATAAATAAGTTGTTGAAAAAGGTAGAAGAACTTTCATTGCCAGGGCTGGCAAAAACGGATATTCCAGCAAAACAGTGCACCAAAAGGGGGATTGTTAAATTTGATTTGTAATGTGCAATCACTAGACAGTTCCGATAATTCATCTTGTGCACGACCGTTATTTCAGAGAATGCACACAGAAAAGGATTACAAATCCAATCGTACGCTTTAGTGTCTTCGGGCGTGAAGTATTTGTCAAAATATTCAGCAAGAGATGTCAGATGCCTTTTTAATACACCAGTGACTCCTTCCAGAATCTCGCCATTAAATTTAGTGCTCTCTATAAATTCACAGAACAAATGAAACATGTCTTGTGATTTGTTCTCAAGTCACGCGCGGCAAAGTCGTAGTTTCTTCTTAAAGGCTGCAACTTTGTCGTATGTCTTGAGTATACTGGCATCTTTACCCTGCAGTGATATGTTCAAACTGTTCAAAAGGCTAAAAATGTCAGCAAGGTGTGCCAGCATATCAGCAACCTTACCTGCCAGGTCGAGACTATGTTCTGTCAAAAACTGCAACAATTCTAAGCAAACCTCAAACACCCTTGCAAGAACTTTTCCTCTGGACAGCCAAAGCACAGCCAGGTGCAATAAGAGATGCTTGTGGTCTGCTTCTGACTCAATACAAAGTTGGTCACTGTTCTAGTTTTTATGAAGTTTACAATACGAACACAGTCATCGAGTACAGATCCCAGAGTTTCATTCAACTTCTTTGAAGAGAGTGCAATGGGTGCCTACGATCTCGGGTGACACTTGCTTTATGCGAGTTACAACACCACTGTTGCGGCCAGTCATTGTGGCAGCACTGTCGGTGCAAACACCGATGCAATTCTTCCACTGCAGTCCAAAAGTTGTGAAAAAATCGTTTAAAACAGGAAATATTTCATCGGCCGTCGTTCTCGCTGGCAGTGACTCTGAAAAAATAAATTCCTCTTGCATACTATTTTTACAACAATAGTTAACGTAAACAAGCAGCTGTGACTCGCCGGCGATGTCAGTTGACTCATCTAACTGAATAGCAAACTGAGTAGATTGTAATCGTTCAGTTAGCTGCACAAATGTCCTTGGACATTTCAGATATTCTTCTTCGGACAGTATTGTTCGAGATGGGAATGCTTTTCAGTTTTGTAGCGTATTCTGAGCTGAACAATACGTCACAAATCTCAACAGCGGCTGGCATGATAAGATCTTCTCCAATCGTGTGCGGTTTCTTTGATTTTGCAATTCTCTGGGCAATCAGGTACGATGCTTTAAGAGCTTTTTCGTTGAGAGTGGGTCTTGTTTTAACATTGTCTTCTGTTTACTATATTCTTCGGCTTTACGTTCGAAAAATTATTTGGTTTTATTATGTAGATCTGGATGTCTTGTAGTTAGATGACAAAGCAATTTCATTAGCTTCACTGCCTTATTAGAGAGGATTTTCAAACAAATAACATACTGTGGCAGATTTTGGTCATTTGCTGATGGAAGGAAACTGTACTTAATATACACCACATCATATTTTCAAACATATTTAGTTTTCTTACGTGTATCAACATTAACATCGTCTCAATCACAGTGACTTTCACTGCCACTACTATCAGTTTGTGCGAAGTTGAAGGTTTATGTTTCACAAATCGATCCATTTTAGCTCTTAAAGTTAAAACAATAAAAAAGGCTATCCGAAAAGTCTCCATGATCACTACGAGGGTTAATGGAATCTGTTGATTAATCCAATACAAATTACACACAGCACCAAGACCGAATAGCGGCTCTCAAGCCAACGAAATATGACTTTTAAACTAAAACACAACTGCTGAGAATTATATTTCACTTCTGCTCTCTCGCACATTTGGGAAGTATAGCTAAGTCATGTTTACAAAAGCCACAAACTTTACAGGTCAAACGGATTTAAGAAAAAAAAAAAGAACAAATTTGAAGGAAGTGAGTGACAAAGTGTCTTTATTATCTTATATCTTTCCCGTGCTGTTAAACATCACACAGGGCTCGCATGGTAGTTCGCCACGTTTTTCTGTTTTCGGCAAGCTTTTCAACTTCATCAAGGAATATTATGCCTACTGATTTGACTTCTCTTAACAATGTCCTCTTTAGAGTTTCACGTGGTCGACCTCTTTTGTTCTTGTTATAGATTCCAATATTATAGTAAGAAATGAAGACGGTGGCAGGATTTAGCTGTAGATTTACTATAAATAAATCAATATAATAAATTTCTTTAGTTGTTTTCCGGTTTTCGCATGCATAAATAAGGGTAGATATTACATTTGAATTGAATAGTCTTAACTTGGTTTTTTGTGCTTATAGCTTTTGAATTCCATATGTTCTCAAGATTCTTGAAGATTGATGCTGCTTTTGCAATTCTGATTCTAACTTCCTTTCTAGTGTCACCATCCTGGTCTTGTAGCTGCCAAGGTATGCAAGTTGATTGACTTCTTCAATATCTGTCCATTCTATGTGTATTTTTCCATTTTGATTAATGGGAATTTTCATTATTTTTGTTTTGTCCTTGTTAATTTCAAGTCCTATTTTGGTAGCCAGTGAAGACAGGCTATCTGTTTTTTCTTGCATGGAATTCACATTATTACTGATAAGAGTTATGTCATCAGCAAAATCAAGATCTTCTAGTTGGGTCCCATGTACCCAGTCGATACCTGTGTTACCTGTGCAGCATTTTTTCATTATGAAGTCTATTGTAATCCCAAAAAGTAAAGGAGACAGTATACATCCTTGTTTCACACCTGTTTCAATCTTGAACCATTCACTCATCCCTTCTTCTGTCTTGACTGCATAAACATATCCATTGTAGAAGTCATTAATGATGCTGACAATTTTAGATAGTATTCCATATAGACTTAAAATTCTCCATAATGAATCTCCGTGTATGCTATCAAATGCCTTTTTAAAGTCTATGAAGTTCAGTATTAATGGTTTCTGCTTTTCAATATGTTCTTCAAGTATTATTATTAGAGTAAAGATCTGGTCGAGACAGCTTCTCCCTTTTCGAAATCCTGCTTGTTCTTCTCTCATTGCAGTATCCACTATATCCTTAAGTCTATTCAAAATGACCTTGCAAAATACTTTTGACACAACTGATATTAATTTTACTCCTCTCCATTTGTTACAGTCACTAAGGTTGCCTTTTTTTTGGTATTTTCACACTTATTCCTTTTTTCCATTTAGAAGGGACCTTTTACTCTTTCCAAATCTTGTTAAACATTCTCTGTAGTTGTCTCATGTTGTCACTATTGATAGCTTTTAGCATTTTGGGTGTTATTTCATCTTCACCTGTAGCTTTGTTGTTAGCCATTAAATTCACTGCTGTTTCAATTTCATGCAATTTAATTTAATCTAGTTGTGATGCCGGGAAGTCGGTTTCAAGGTTTAACAATTGTTTTGGGTGTGGTCGATTAAGTATTTCTTGGAAGTGTTCAGACCATCTTTGCTTTTGGTCTTTATTTGATAAAATAAATAACCTATTGGGTTCCAGTTTTGCTAAGTATTGGTCTTTCTTTAGATGTAATAGTACCTGTTAGCTTCTTTTGTATGTTATATAAAGTTTTGCTGTCTCCTGTTTTTGCTGCCTTTTCTGCCTCTTTCACCATATTGTCTATGTATTCTCTTTTATCTCTTCTAGCTGAACTTTCTTGTCTATTTCTTTGTATGTTGCTTTCGCGAGATTTTTCCAAGATCTGTTTTTGCATTCAACATGTCTAATTTGATTGCTTGTCTTTCATATGTATACTTCCATGGTTTTTTTTTCTGATATCCATGCTTTTCTATTTGGTTTTTTCAGTCCAGCACTTACTTTTGCAGCTGTGATTATGGCTGTGCTGTAAGAATTCCATAATTCATCTATACCTATCTCCTCAACTTCACTGGGTGTTTTGGAATAATTGGCAAGTTCCTGATTGAAATTACTGTTAGTATTTTCTTCTTGTAAGCTGTGGCTGTTTATCTTTCAGTGTATTGATTTCTTGTTTTGGCTTTTCAGGTTTAGTTTTATTTTCCCTATGCACAGGTTGTGATCTGCACCCATATAAGCTCTTACATCTATGAGAGATGTTTTGTATTGTTTTCTAATACAAAAATGATGTCTGGTTTCTAGTTCTATCATCTGGAGATATCCACATTGTTTTATGTATCTCTTTGTGTGGGAATATTGTGCCTCCAATGGCCATGCCCTCTGTTAGACATATTTCAATTAATCTTTCTCCATTCTGATTAACCACGTCAATTCCTTCTTTCCCCATCACTTTCTCAACGTCGGTGTTATCTTTCCCTAGCTTAGCATTGAAGTCCCCCATAGCAATTAGGATGTCGTGTTTAGGGACTTTGTTGATGATTTGTTGTAGTTGGTGATAGAAGTCGTCTTTCACATCATCATCTGCATCGTTCGTTGGTGCATATATATATATATATATATATATATATATATATATTGAAGAAGGCTGGCTAGTAAAGAGGATTAAAGAGAGAAAACTTAAATATTTTGGCCACATTAAACGTCATGATAATTTAGAGAAGACCGTATTGGAAGGATACATAATGGGAAAAAGAAAAAGAGGAAGACCGAAACGAAGATGGCTGCAAGACATCGTTGATGATCTGGAAATGGATGCAGCAGCAGCAGGCCATCTTGCTCACAACCGAGAGGCCTACAGGAGTGTTGTTTGGGAGGCAAAGTTCCGCAAGGGACATGCAAAGGAATGAATGAATATATATAAATGGCTACAGAAACTAACTACATACATAAATGACAGTGGGGGAGAGAGAGAGGCATAGAGAGGAGAGAGAGACAGAGTGAGGGAGGAGAAACAAAGAGATGAGAGATGGAGAAAGAGCGAAGGTTAAAAGGAGAGAGAGGGAGAAGGAAGATGAGAGAGGCTGAAAGAGAAACAGAGGTTGACTGAGACACAGAAAATAAGAAATTTCCGTATCTTACACCTTACATCATTCCCGTGCCTTTAAACGTCACATAGGGCCCGCATGGTAGTTCACCAAGATGTCATATCTTCGGTGAGTTTTTCAGTCTCATCAAGGATTTGTATTGATGAGCAAAATAAAAGCCCTTCGGCGTTTTTCCTCATTAATATATTACTACAAAAAGAGGGAATAAAAAGTCAGCAGTTAGAGCTTCACTCTATGAACTGAATGATCTCGAATTTAAGTCCTACGAAAAGACAGGATTTTCTTTTCCTGGAACTCGTGAAACCTTCGGCTGCAGATTCTCTCCCCTGACCTCACGAGAACGAGATCTCATGACGAGACACGCATTATAAAGGTTATCGGCCAGTGAAACACTCATGGTCGTATCTATCAAGGTATTTTAAAAAGAAATACACTCAGAGCTGGAACTAATATTGAGCGCAAATTCATTACGGAAGCAGAAATATTTCCGGGAGTGTGTGGCCTAAATCGACTAAGAGTTATTTTAAATCAAATTTTAATCAACGGTTAAGTTTATAACTTTACTTACAGATGTGCCGTCAGGTATAATTGTTATTTCACTACAGAGTGATTTTTTTTTCTTCTTCTAAAAATAGCAACATTTCCGCAAAGATACTTTTTTTTTAAAATTAGGGTATTTCCAAACATGCGAAGATAAAAAATGAGAATACGGGACAATATGGGACACACGGGATCATTTAGGCGTCCCGACCGAAATAATACTATTCCCGGGACAAAGCTTTAAAATGCATGACTGTCCCGTAAAACACGGAGTGGTTAATTATTATAAAAGCAAAGAAATGTTAAGAGAATTTGCCAATCACAGAAAACCAGCTAAAACCATAAAGAAAGGCCACAATCAAAATTCTTCGATCATGCTAACGTTTTCTCACTTTTATTTGCGACATCTGTGCGGCTTTTATTTAGGCCTTAGGTATCCGATGGGAGCAAGCTGAGGCAATAATGCCTTGTTATTTATTATGTTGTACCCTTTGTCATCCTCCATTTATCTCATTTCGCAGCCAGTCGACTGCTTCCAATTTGTGCTTACCTACATCTGTCTGGCGCATTTTGTGCCTGCCTTTATTACAAGAGCAAAGTGGTTTGTAACTTTTCATTTATTTTTCGTGTTTTTATCTGTTGTGTTGGTTTTGTATGTAATCCTTGAAAAAAAAAGGCTTTTGCCGAAATATTGGACTGTTGTAAGTTCTTCATTTTTACTTTCTGTCATTCTTGTTTCTGCCCATTTCCTTTCTATCTTTTTGTGAAAACTGAACCCAATACCTCCATCTTATTTATTACTTTGAACATGCAAGACTTACAGTTGTCTCTCACGTCCAGAATGTTTTGTCTACTATATTTTAAAATTCTTCTTCCTCTCGCGTCTAGAATGTTTTGTCTTCTATATTTTCTAAATTCTTCTTTCCCTCACGTCTAGAATGTTTTGTCTTCTATATTTTCTAAATTCTTCTTACATTTATAAAAGATTCAAAATAGTTGTAACTAAACTGTCATAAAATACATATTGTCACATTAAAAAAAAACATTTTCAGTCTTCTGAGAACTCTTTTTTTTTTTTTTGACAACAGAAAATAAATCTCATGTTAGTAATATTTTGTGGAGTCTGAATGAAAAAAAAAAATCAAACTAACTCAAAATAAATGAGATCTTTATGAACAACCAACATCAGCGCTGGATCAGCAGCCACGGACACAATGTAACAGAAGCATATCATGAAATTAGATTGCACTTTTCACAGCAAACTGAGGGCTTTAGAAACTTTATCTTTAACTTGTAGCCTACTGAATGACATCCACAACTCATTTTTTAAAAATCAAACCTGGCTGCAATATTTTATCAGGTAATGATGTGATGCATATTTTTAGCATTCATGGCTTTTTGACATTACAAATACCCAACTCTGGAACAACAATACAACTGTGATATTTAAATTTAAAAAAATTTTAATGGCTCATGGCTGTCAAAGAATTAACCCAGAAAACTAAAAAATAGTTTACTGTGCCACCAGTTCAAACAATGAACCTGATTCTATAGGGCAAAAGAAAATTGGGCAAATACTGGATAACATGGAGACAGACTGTCAGGATTTCAGAAGTGGCACATTATTCATTACACTGAACTCACTTAAGCCTAAGATGGCTTTGCCAGGCAATGGACCTAGCATTGAGGGAGGAAAAAAAACACATGAAGATTACCGTTTTATGAATTTTATATCATTAGATGAATGGTGTACGCACAAAACAGGCAGAGGTTCTTACTGAGTTCAGTCTAAGTGGTAGGTAATCTGCCACTGGACTCCAAGGTGTGAGAAAGACAAGACTGGAAAAAGAACTAAAGGTGTAGAACTGATTCTGACCATATCAAAGAAAACTATCCTGAGATTGCAAGGAGAGTTCTATGCAACAACTGGCAGAGTATTTTAGTCTTTGATTTCACCCTCATCAGATTACTCTGCAGTCCCATATTCATGTGACTATTCTCCTTTTATTCACTCATGGGAGTGGTGATTGCCATTGGGCATACTTACCTTCACAATATCACCTAAATTCTACCAAATATTTGAAAAAACAATGTAATCTGTATGTGTGTATGTTTCACATACACTCTCATCAAAATTGTATCTCATTACAACTTCATATGTTTAGTTCAAGTACCCTTTTAACATGTTATCATGCATGTATATTTATGTACAACTTCATTTAAAGACGTTTAAATGACATGTTACAATTTTGTTAGAAATAAAGATTAAAAAAAAAAAAAGGAGTTTCTTACATCTTACATAACTTCCCGAGCCATTAAAAGTCACAGAGGGCTTGCATGGGAGTTTGCCAAGTTTTCCTGTTTTCGGTGAACTTTTCAACCTAATCAAGGGATCTTATGGCTACTAAATTGGCCTCTTGTAACATCTTGTTTAGAGTTTCATGTGGTCAACCTCTTTTTCTTCAGCCTGCTGTGTTCCACTTGATAGCTTGTTTTGGAATTCTGTTTCTTCTCATCATGTGACCTACATATGTCCATCTCCTTTTCCTGATCACCCATGAGACAGGTTGTTGTTTGCTCATCTGCTTTATCTGTGTGTTGTTCTTGCATTCGTTCCACTTTATACTGAGTATATGCAGAGTTTAGAGGAATGAAATTTATATGACAGGTTTAGAGACAATAAATTTATATAGGTAGATATTCCTATATCCTCTAATTTTTTCCACAAAGCCAAATTATAATACTCACTCACCATAGATTAAAACATGTTTTTGAAGCATCTTCTGTGATCTGCCACACTGATTTAGTTCTTAGCATAGTTTGTTATAATATTTACTTTTTCAGTCTTTGAAACACATTTTATCTGGCTGTGATGAATTCTGAGAGGAAGATTATGTCTGCAGATAACTTCAGTGGAAGTTATAAGTCCCAAAATGTATTTAATTATCAGTAGTTTTTCCTGAGTGAAAATACAAAAATAATATATATATCTTTATCTTGACTTACAGATATTCAGTATGAGGGCAAAAAATGAGAAGCAACAAAAGCATTTTACACATATTGAATATGAAATGCCAAAATATGCACTAACAAAATTATCTTATATCTTATATCCGTCTCGTGCCGTTAAACGTCATACAGGGCTCGCAAGGTAGTTTGCCAATTTTTCCTGTCTTCGGTGAGTCTTTCAACCTCATCAACAAAATTATCATCATCTACAGTTCTATGTATGAAACATTTTGTCTGAAACTACGACACTTAAAACTAAACAGGATTAAACAGCTCTGAGAATACTGAAACTAGCAGTCCATTCATCAGGAACCTGTTATAGTGTTAGCAGTTCCTTATAAAAACTACATTTCTTTTTGGTTTTGATACTCCAGACTCCATTGTTATTCTTGCTGACGGGACCAAAGATTTTTCCTAAGATTCTGCTCTCAAAACACTTGAGCTATTTTTTCATCTTCCTTTGTTGTTCTCCACATACCTAAGATATAGAGAGCTGCTGGTCTCATCTCCTCACTCTCTCCCTCCTCATATACCCTGCAGCTATTTTTTTCTAAATCTGATTTTCATTTAACTGTGGTTCAATCACTGATTTCCATCTGTTCTCTAGGATTTTGCATAACATTTTTCCATTATGGCTTTGTAGGAGATGCCTCTATATTGGTTGCAGTCCCTTTTACTGCCTTTTTATTTTCCATATTGGAATATGTACAGCATTTCTCCAGTCCTATGGTGTTTCTTGTTTTTTCCATACTAAGTTACAGAGTCTGTGAAGCCAAGCTATTCCAACCTCTTTTGCACATGTGATATTCCATCACATCCTGAGACTGTTCATTGGGGCCTTTCTGATGGCTTGTATGATTTCAGTGTGTAGTATGTCTGGTTCCAGCTCTATGAGGCCAGCTGTGTTGTTATGATGTGTTTGGCATGCCTCAGATGGTATATTGAGTAACCTGTCAAGTACCGGCTCCATCTCTGTAGTATCCTCTCTGTTTCACATACTGGATCTCTGTTTCACATACTGGATGACCATTAACATCATTCACAATCTGCTGGGCTGAAGCGCTCTGCTCACTTTTTCACTGCACTGATCTTTTATACAAGATTTTTTTAGCATCTTTGTGCCATCATTTTACCTTTGCTTATTTTATTACCCATTTAGAGCATCTTCTTGCAATTCAATATTTACTGTAGTCTTGCTCCTGATTATTTCTCGTCCATTCATTATATATATATATTTTTTTTTTTTAAATTTTTATTTTACAGCTTCTTTTACTTCATCATTCCACCATGTTGTTATTTTCATTTGTCTACATTTTTTCATAGTACTACATGTTTCCTTTGCTGCTTGTGAAATGCTGATTTTTAATAAAGCCTATTACTTTTTCACTTTTTAAAAAATTTTGTTTCTGTTGGTAAGTTTATGAACAATTCTCTTATTTTCTTATCATACTCTTCTTTCACATTCTCTTCCTTGAGTTGCTTAGTTTTAATGTTTCATTTGTCTGTTCTTGTGAGTTGTGTTACAGCTTTTCCTGTGAGCTCTGATGACCTCTACTACTACTTTATGTTCCATACTTGAATTCAGGCTGGCTACTGCTTTATGTTCCATACGTGAACTTAGGCTGGCTACTGCTTTATGTACCATACTTGAATTTAGGCTGGCTACTGCTTTATGTTCCATACTTGAACTTAGGCTGGCTACTGCTTTATGTTCCATACTTGAACTTAGGCTGGCTACTGCTTTATGTTCTGTACTTGAACTCAGGCTGGCTAATGCTTTATGGTCTGTACTTGAACTCAGGCTGGCTACTGCTTTATGATATGTACTTGAACTCAGGCTGGCTACTGCTTTATGTTCCATACTTGAACTTAGGCTGGCTACTGCTTTATGTTCCATACTTGAACTTAGGCTGGCTACTGCTTTATGTTCTGTACTTGAACTCAGGCTGGCTAATGCTTTATGGTCTGTACTTGAACTCAGGCTGGCTACTGCTTTATGATATGTACTTGAACTCAGGCTGGCTACTGCTTTATGGTCTTTACTTGAACTCAGGCTGGCTACTGCTTTATAGTCTGTACTTGAATTTAGGCTGGCTACTGCTTTATGTTTCATACTTGAACTCAGGCTGGCTACTGCTTTATGTTCCATACTTGAACTCAGGCTGGCCACTGCTTTATGTTCCATACTTGAATTTAGGCTGGTTACTGCTTTATGGTCCTTACTTGAACTCAGGCTGGCTATTGCTTTATGTTCCATACTTGAATTTAGGCTGGCTACTTCTTTATGTTCCATACTTGAACTCAGGCTGGCTACTGCTTTATGTTCCATACTTGAACTTAGGCTGGCTACTTCTTTATGTTCTATACTTGAATTTAGCCTGGCTACTGCTTTATGTTCTATATTTGAACTTAGGCTGGCTACTACTTTATGTTCTATACTTGAACTTAGGCTGGCTACTGCTTTATGTTCTGTACTTGAACTCAGGCTGGCTATTGCTTTATGGTATGTACATGAACTCAGGCTGGCTACTGTTTTATTGTAAGAACTTGAATTCAGGCTGGCTACTGCTTTTTGTTCTATATTTCAACTCATACTGGCTACTGCTTTATGGTAAGAACTTGAACTCAGGCTGGCTACTGCTTTATAGTCTGTACTTGAACTCAGGCTGGCTACTGCTTTATAGTCTGTACTTGAACTCAGACTGGCTACTGCTTTATGTTCCATACTTGAATTTAATCTGGTTACTGCTTTATGTTCCATACTTGAACTCAGGCTGGCTACTGCTTTATGGTATGTACTTGAACTCAAGCTGGCTACTGCTTTATGTTTCATACTCATACTTGAACTCAGGCTGGCTACTGCTTTATGTTATGTTCTGTACTTGAACTTAGGCTGTCTACTGCTTTATGTTCCATACTTGAACTCAGGCTAGCTACTGCTTTATGTTCCATACTTGAACTCAGGCTGGCTACTGCTTTATAGTCTGTACTTGAATTTAGGCTGGCTACTGCTTTATGTTCCATACTTGAACTCAGGCTGGCCACTGCTTTATGTTCCATACTTGAATTTAGGCTGGTTACTGCTTTATGGTCCTTACTTGAACTCTGGCTGGCTACTGCTTTATGTTCCATACTTGAACTCAGGTTAACTACTGCTTTATGTTTCATACTCATACTTGAACTTAGGCTGGCTACTGCTTTATGTTCCATACTTGAACTCAGGCTGGCTACTGCTTTATGTTCCATACTTGAACTCAGGCTAGCCACTGCTTTATGTTCCATACTTGAATTTAATCTGGTTACTGCTTTATGTTCCATAATTGAACTCAGGCTAGCTACTGCTTTATGTTTCATACTCATACTTGAACTTAGGCTGGCTACTGCTTTATGTTCCATACTTGAACTCAGGCTGGCTACTGCTTTATGTTCTTTACTTGAACTCAGGCTGGCTACTGCTTTATGTTCTATACTTGAACTTAGGCTGGCTACTGCTTTATGTTCTATACTTGAACTTAGGCTGGCTACTGCTTTATGTTCCATACTTGAACTTAGGCTGGCTACTGCTTTGTTCTATACTTGAACTTAGGCTGGCTACTGCTTTATGTTCTATACTTGAATTTAGGCTGGCTACTGCTTTATGTTCTATACTTGAACTTATGCTGGCTACTGCTTTATGTTCTATACTTGAACTCAGGCTGGCTACTGCTTTATGTTCCATACTTGAACTTAGGCTGGCTACTGCTTTATGTTCCATAATTGAACTCAGGCTGGCTACTGCTTTATGGTCTTTACTTGAACTCAGGCTGGCTAATGCTTTATGGTCCGTACTTGAACTTAGGCTGGCCACTGCTTTATGTTCTATACTTGAACTTAGGCTGGCTACTGCTTTATGTTTTATACTTGAACTTAGGCTGGCTACTGCTTTATGTTCTATACATGGCATGTAGCCATGGTCCTGACCTGGCGATTGATGTACTACATTCAATCTTTGCTTGCTTTCTCTTCCTCTTCCTTTCAGGTGAAACTGTATGCTAATTTTAGTGATTATATGGCAGCTTTGGGCATATCATTGAGGAACTTTATGTTTCATAAACCTGGCATTTCTGTTCAAGAACAAACAAACAAAAAAATAACAGATAGGTTGAGGTCACTTTCACTTTGGAAGGATAATTTGTTACTTTTTTTCGCTGCATCCATCAGAGGGTAGAGAATGATGACAGCAGTTCTGTGTTATTTACGATCTATTTATGAACTACAAAAGAACACCACCTTTACCAAAAAGCCACAAAGTGGCCAAGCAAAAGTTAATACTTGAAATCAATGGAAACAACATACAAAAAGAAGATAATCCAATGTACTTGGGAGTAACAATGGACAGACAACTCTTGTTCTAAAGGCACATCCAAAAATTAAAGAAAAAAGCAGGTAACAGGTTAAAACTTTTAAAAAGACTTCATGAGGAGCAGACAAAATCATACTAAAACAGCTCTATGTGGGCTACGTGTGGTCAGTAATGGAATACAATTAGACACCACAAGTAACATGTAAAAAAACAACTAAAAAAATTAAGATAAAACATGAGAGAGACAAAATAGTAAGTGAATGGCTGTTATTCAAACACTGGACTGCAGTGTCAAGCAATAAGGAAGCTAATTACCATTTTTTTCTCTAAAAAAAAAAGAATTGAAAAGGAAATTAATGGTAAAGATGGGGAATTTCACTAGTGGAAGCTTGCCTGAGAGAGAAATGCAAGGAGGAAACTAGAGCCAATTCAACAGGATGAAGGCAAGGTCTGAGAGTAGTGTGCTACATATTTATCTGTCTTCTCTCTGAAAATAAAGTGTCTATTCTCATGAAACTAGTTAGTTGATTTTATGTTTTACTTATGAAACATATCTTTTGCTAGTATATTTTCAGAGTCCTCTTAATTCAGCAAAGTATCAGAAAGGGCATAAAGAAAAACTGTTATAATGGCTGTAGTAAAACTAGTACCAGTGAGAAAACGTTTACAGGGGCACATGGTTCAGTTTTATAAGCACATGTAAAGAAGAAATTCAGGGGAGACTACAGCAGGAGACAAAATGGAAATCATAAACCAAACAGAAGTAAAAAGCAGCAACCCAATATTTCAGCAAAACATCTTTGTCAAGCACAACAACAAATAAATACATATAAAAAGCACACATCTGGCAGAGATCCGCCCAGTGTGAATGTGAAGACCACATAATTGCACTTCCCAAATCTATTTATATTTAAAAAAAAAACACTAACTTCTCTCAAGTAAAACTCATGTCTCGTCAGGTTTTGAAAGCTTTCAGTTCATTTCTAAAAAAAAAAAAGAAGTCAGTTTATGGTGAAATGACTCCAAGTCCTTCTAAATGCTGCAGGCATCCAAATACATTCATATTCATATACTCTCTCTCTCTCTCTTTTTCTGTCTCACATAAACAGTAAAATAAAAAACATTACAAAGGCCTTAAATCAAAACACAGTGTTTCCACTTTCTTTAAATAACATGGCAAATTAGCTTAGCACATCCATGTCACTGGCCACTGCTGGTATCTTGTCTTTCTGCTTCTACAGATTTGATATGAGAAGAACTGGAATATAAAATCTGTGACAAATGAACTCAGGCTGTCTACTGCTTTATGTTCTGCACTGGAACTCAGGCTGGCTACTGCTTTATTGTCTTTACTTGAACTCAGGCTGGCTACTGCTTTATGTTCTGCACTGGAACTCAGGCTGGCTACTGCTTTATTGTCTTTACTTGAACTCAGGCTGTCTACTGCTTTATGTTCTGCACTGGAACTCAGGCTGGCTACTGCTTTATTGTCTTTACTTGAACTCAGGCTGGCTACTGCTTTATGTTCTATACTTGAACTTAGGCTGGCTACTGCTTTATGTTCTATACTTGAACTTAGGCTGGCTACTGCTTTATGTTTTATACTTGAACTTAGGCTGGCTACTGCTTTATGTTCCATACTTGAACTCAGGCTGGCTACTGCTTTATGTTCTATACTTGAACTTAGACTGGCTACTGCTTTATGTTTTATACTTGAACTTAGGCTGGCTACTTATGTTCTATACATGGCATGTAGCCATGGTCTTGACCTGGCGATTGATGTACTACATTCAATCTTTGCTTGCTTTCTCTTCCTCTTCCTTTCAGGTGAAACTGTATGCTAATTTTAGTGATTATATGGCAGCTTTGTTCAAGAACAAACAAACAAAAAAATAACAGATAGGTTGAGGTCACTTTCACTTTGGAAGGATAATTTGTTACTTTTTTTCGCTGCATCCATCAGAGGGTAGAGAATGATGACAGCAGTTCTGTGTTATTTACGATCTATTTATGAACTACAAAAGAACACCACTTTTACCAAAAAGCCACAAAGTGGCCAAGCAAAAGTTAATACTTGAAATCAATGGAAACAACATACAAAAAGAAGATAATCCAATGTACTTGGGAGTAACAATGGACAGACAACTCTTGTTCTAAAGGCACATCCAAAAAAGCAGGTAACAGGTTAAAACTTTTAAAAAGACTTCATGAGGAGCAGACAAAATCATACTAAAACAGCTCTATGTGGGCTACGTGTGGTCAGTAATGGAATACAATTAGACACCACAAGTAACATGTAAAAAAACAACTTAAAAAATTAAGATAAAACATGAGAGAGACAAAATAGTAAGTGAATGGCTGTTATTCAAACACTGGACTGCAGTGTCAAGCAATAAGGAAGCTAATTACCATTTTTTCTCTAAAAAAAAAAAGAATTGAAAAGGAAATTAATGGTAAAGATGGGGAATTTCACTAGTGGAAGCTTGCCTGAGAGAGAAATGCAAGGAGGAAACTAGAGCCAATTCAACAGGATGAAGGCAAGGTCTTGACCTGGCGATTGATGTACTACATTCAATCTTTGCTTGCTTTCTCTTCCTCTTCCTTTCAGGTGAAACTGTATGCTAATTTTAGTGATTATATGGCAGCTTTGTTCAAGAACAAACAAACAAAAAAATAACAGATAGGTTGAGGTCACTTTCACTTTGGAAGGATAATTTGTTACTTTTTTTCGCTGCATCCATCAGAGGGTAGAGAATGATGACAGCAGTTCTGTGTTATTTACGATCTATTTATGAACTACAAAAGAACACCACTTTTACCAAAAAGCCACAAAGTGGCCAAGCAAAAGTTAATACTTGAAATCAATGGAAACAACATACAAAAAGAAGATAATCCAATGTACTTGGGAGTAACAATGGACAGACAACTCTTGTTCTAAAGGCACATCCAAAAATTAAAGAAAAAAGCAGGTAACAGGTTAAAACTTTTAAAAAGACTTCATGAGGAGCAGACAAAATCATACTAAAACAGCTCTATGTGGGCTACGTGTGGTCAGTAATGGAATACAATTAGACACCACAAGTAACATGTAAAAAAACAACTTAAAAAATTAAGATAAAACATGAGAGAGACAAAATAGTAAGTGAATGGCTGTTATTCAAACACTGGACTGCAGTGTCAAGCAATAAGGAAGCTAATTACCATTTTTTTCTCTAAAAAAAAAAAAGAATTGAAAAGGAAATTAATGGTAAAGATGGGGAATTTCACTAGTGGAAGCTTGCCTGAGAGAGAAATGCAAGGAGGAAACTAGAGCCAATTCAACAGGATGAAGGCAAGGTCTGAGAGTAGTGTGCTACATATTTATCTGTCTTCTCTCTGAAAATAAAGTGTCTATTCTCATGAAACTAGTTAGTTGATTTTATGTTTTACTTATGAAACATATCTTTTGCTAGTATATTTTCAGAGTCCTCTTAATTCAGCAAAGTATCAGAAAGGGCATAAAGAAAAACTGTTATAATGGCTGTAGTAAAACTAGTACCAGTGAGAAAACGTTTACAGGGGCACATGGTTCAGTTTTATAAGCACATGTAAAGAAGAAATTCAGGGGAGACTACAGCAGGAGACAAAATGGAAATCATAAACCAAACAGAAGTAAAAAGCAGCAACCCAATATTTCAGCAAAACATCTTTGTCAAGCACAACAACAAATAAATACATATAAAAAGCACACATCTGGCAGAGATCCGCCCAGTGTGAATGTGAAGACCACATAATTGCACTTCCCAAATCTATTTATATTAAAAAACAAAACACTAACTTCTCTCAAGTAAAACTCATGTCTCGTCAGGTTTTGAAAGCTTTCCGTTCATTTCTAAAAAAAAAAAAAGAAGTCAGTTTATGGTGAAATGACTCCAAGTCCTTCTAAATGCTGCAGGCATCCAAATACATTCATATTCATATACTCTCTCTCTCTCTCTCTCTTTTTCTGTCTCACATAAACAGTAAAATAAAAAACATTACAAAGGCCTTAAATCAAAACACAGTGTTTCCACTTTCTTTAAATAACATGGCAAATTAGCTTAGCACATCCATGTCACTGGCCACTGCTGGTATCTTGTCTTTCTGCTTCTACAGATTTGATATGAGAAGAACTGGGATATAAACTCTGTGACAAATGAAAAGAAATGTAGCTCACAACTTAAATCTGCGCTAAATGTAAAAAACCTGCGGCAGTCATGGTGATAAGACAAAACTCTTCACTTTGTAATGACATTACTCACAGTAATCTGCCCTGGAAGAGACATGGAGGCATACAGCAGACAGAATGCTGGCAAACAAAGCCCTGACATGGAGGCATACAGCAGACAGAATGCTGGCAAACAAAGCCCTGACATGGAGGCATACAGCAGACAGAATGCTGGCAAACAAAGCCCAGACATGGAGGCATACAGCAGACAGAATGCTGGAGGAGACATGGAGGCATACAGCAGACAGAATGCTGGCAAACAAAGCCCAGACATGGAGGCATACAGCAGACAGAATGCTGGCAAACAAAGCCCTGACATGGAGGCATACAGTAGACAGAATGCTGGAGGAGACATGGAGGCATACAGCAGACAGAATGCTGGCAAACAAAGCCCAGACATGGAGGCATACAGCAGACAGAATGCTGCCAAACAAAGCCCTGACATGGAGGCATACAGTAGACAGAATGCTGGCAAACAAATCCCTGACATGGGAGACGGCCAAGAAGATAGTGAAGGACCTACTAAAATATGAATCTTTTGCTACCAGCAGCCCCATGTGTTTTTGGCACTGAGGGAACAAGAGAGAAGAGAATCTGACCTGGGTTTTCATATTTTAGAAAGATTTGTGGATTTCTTAGAGAAAATCTGTGTCAAGAAAGTGTATAATTTTGGCAAATTGGTAAACTTTTCTTGCGATGAGTTTGGTTAGATTGTCTACATGATGATACCAGTTGAGGTGGTGGTCATTTGTGAGATCCAGAGTTTTATGTTCTCTGTTCTCTATCTTTGAAGTTCCAGTATGGAGCTGTAGTGTTGTTGCTGGTGAATTTTTTTCACATCTGTCTTGTTGTAACAAGCGTGAATTTTGTTTTGCTGGTGTTTTGAGCATTCTGTTGTTGTTACTCCAGTTAATAAGACTATTTATTTCAAATTGAAGAGTTGACTCAAGATAATACAGTCACTGTCACTAGTGTAAACTGTGCAGTCATTAGCAAAAAAATCACAAGACCAATTTTTTTAGATGAAGTGGAAGATCATTGATGTAGACGGTAAAAAGCAGAGGACCAAGAATAGATCCTTGCAGAACACCATTATCAACCTCAGATAAATCTGACTTGGAGTTTTTGAGGCAAACTACCTGCTGTCTGTTGGAAAGAAAAGATGTAGTGAATTTTGATAAGTTCAAGTGTAATTTATAAGTCTCAACCTTTCTAACTAGGATTACATCATCAATCATGTCAAATGCTTTTTTAAAGTCAACAAAGACAGCACCATATAATTTATTATCATTTATGTTAGATAACCAACATTCTATCATTTTTGTGAGAGCTGTGTGTCTAGGCCTAAAACCTGATTGACAGTCAACAATCAAATCATTTTCTTGCATGTGTTGTAAGGTTGTTTTTTTGTATGTGTTTTTCTAGGTGTTTTGACAAAGTTGATAGAATGGAAATTGGTCTATAGCTTGAGGGATTTTTCTCTGAACCAGATTTGAAAAAGGGATATATTTTTGCAATTTTAAAAGCCTGAAGAAGATGACAATGTGCAAGGCACTGATTGTAAATGTATGTTAAGATACCACAGAAAAGTCTTGGATATCAAGGTATCGCAGACGGCAGGGATTCGAACGCATGATATAGCAACCAGAATCAAATGGAAGCCTCGAAATTTATTAGTCAGATAGTCTCTTGAAAATTGCAGCCACAGCATGTATACATTTTCTGTCATCTTTCCTTGTGCGATAAGACCATCATATGACCAAGGCTCCAGATGTGAAACCATTTTCAAGCCAGAGAAGATTCCTGCGGTGTAACTGATTCCAATGCTAGACCTCAGCATTAATTGACCAGGACAGACTTAGGTCAACTTGCATAGTGAAAATTACACCTTCAACATTTGTGTATTCCATGCCACAGGAAGAAAAGTGGACGTTTAGTTGGGTGCCAAATTAAAAGCACGGGTCTTGATCTGCAAAGGGGGTACAGTCGTAAAATTGAAATAACAAAGTATTTCCATGATAAAAGTATATGTATTATGCATCAAAATAGCTGTAAATTTAAGAATGAAGACTTTTTTTTAGGAAAAAAGAAGTAGTGTGATGATTTTAGCTGATAATTGTGTCCTACTTACTATCAGGTAGGTCTAGATCTACCATCGGCAATGTCTAGATTGACCTGTAGCCTCATCCGATCTCGTCGTGTGATAGTATGTAGCAAAAGTCAGTACAATAATGTCTGAAATAACCTTCTAACTACTTCTTCAGTCTGTTTTATAGCATTTTATAGGTCAAAATCTACTTGAGGCACATTAACAAACAGTGGTCTGGTTGTAGGGCTTGTCTGTATGCCTCAGAAATAACACAAAATATTGAAATTTCTCCAAAGAAAGACCCATTTTCACTCAGTTGTTAGGCACGCATCGGACAGAACTATAAAAGGTCATCCGGCATGCGCAAATTAAATGTGTACAATTCAAAAATTGGACCGTCGTTTTAGACATGAAATAAGTGTTAAAATTTTACCAAATGGCACTTAATAGACAGATCGGAAATTGTAAAATTTTGCCAATCAGCACGGAAAGAGTTCAAATCCACTTATTAGTCAGTGACGAAAAAACAAAAATTATCCCTCCAAATTTCAGTATGTTTTCAAAAATAAAAATAAACTATACAAAACACATATAGAATAAGAGATGATTGACAAGGAAATTAAAGTGTTAGAAAAGCTTTGAATGAAACAGTAAGGAAAAAGAATAACATTTAGAAAAAAGAGAAAGAAAAGAGAAAGAAAAGAGAAAGAAGAGAGAGAGAGAGAGAGAGAGAGAGAGAGAGAAAAGATGCATAAAGCAAAAGAACTTCAAATGAATGAATAAAAATTGTTTTTCTTCCTCTTCTTCTTTTGCCCCCTTGGAACTGAGCTGATGTTCTTTGCAGCTGCTGCAGTGGAGAAGCTGAGATGCAGCATCACGTCAGATTGGGAGCAGGTTACGGAGGCTATTTTTTTAGTCCCTGAATGCAGGGAGCATACAATACTTCTTTAGCTGACTCCACCACCATGAGGACCATGGTGATCCCTTCCCCATTTACCAGGCTAGGCCTGTTATTGGGAGGGGGGGGGGGGGGACCAAAAGATTTGATTTCAATAAAATTCAATATACAAACCTGCTACATTCTAAGAAAATGAAACTATAAAACATTTATTTTGTGCTAGGACTTTTTTTCTGCACAAAGTAGGTCAAATGCAACTTATATTGACTTTTTTATTTGAAAGGGTCCATATTTAGCTGCATAATTAGAACTCAGACTGAACAAAGGCTTACCAATACCATCCGCAGTAACAATCTCATTGTTGGCTATTGTAGTGAGACTTTTCTCTGGGGCAGTACTGGATGAGTTTGGAATCATTCCATCTGGTTTCTCTTTGAGCAAGATGTTTGGCAGTGTCTGAACAAGCATTGATGTTGAACAGCAAATGGTGGAGACAGACTTAACTGGAATATCTAGATCTGCAATGATTGGTGATACAACAGCCACAGCTGCTGGGGTGGGTGACGTATTGTCCAAGATTCTGGATGGTTTGAAGAGCCAAGATGATGTGGTGGATGAAGAATGAAGTGTTGTGGCTGGGATGGCATCTAGTGGTAGTTGGAATATGCTGGCAGTGGTGGTGGTGGTGCTATTCAGAGACTGAGCATGGATCTGATGGATCATGTGGTTCAATTCAAGAGCTTCTGAAACAAAAAATTCATTAGTCTTTAGTTAAGATTGCTTGTTACAAACTTCTAATAATTCAAATTAAACTGCTGAATGCCACATTCGTGGGACTTGTAATAACATTTGAATGAAACTTTTGGGTAACAAACATTTGAAGTGAATTGCCTTCACATTCAAAGTGAATAAGCAGTGAATGGTTCCAGTCATGCTCTAATTAATCTAGATGTTAAAACATTGTGCCACAGTCTCTGAAAATGTCAAATTTTCACTTTCTGACTTAGGGCGCTGCACACAAAGTTGTCAGTTTATTAAATGCAAAAACAGATGATCAAATAAAAATCAGTCTCACTAGTATGGGACTGAGTCTGAGCTGATAAAGAGTTAAATTTCAGAAAATGAAACTGAAATCTATGAAAGAAGTGTCAGAGATATTTCTAAACAGTTGTAACTTTCATGGTCTCAAGCAGTTCATTGAGATGTTGGAGGTACTTGGTGTAAATGTGTGAGAAAATGTATGACTGATGTGAACCATTCTTTCCAAATTTCAGTATGACAAAGACTTTTATGACAGTCATGATAGATTGTTACATAGTTAGAATCATCATCTCTCAACTCCAAATTCATCTACTGGTGCTTCGATCTCCTCTTCATTATCTCCATTAGCATAGACCCACTAAGTTCCAACGTGATGGAAGGGCGAATGTGACCCTTGATGATTCTGCCTTTGCTTGCCTTTCTATACACTTTGTCTGCGTCAGTTTTGTTTTGTTGTGGGCTGGGAGCCAGTTTGGCTTAACTGTGTTAAGTGCTTGGGGAGTCACTGTGAGCTGTGAGTTTCAGTGGAGCATGGATTTCTCCACCAGTGACTGATTATTGATAAATATGGCTGATACACTCCACTGTGGAAGGTTGGCATAGTATGGCTGCTTATAGCTGACTGTGGGTGCCTCCCCACTGAGGACATTTGTGGAGATGTATGCATTAATCATGCACAGATCACTTTTTTGTCATTGTGCATGTACATGACATGGGACGGTTCTTGACATTCCAGGAGATGTCACTGGCAGAGCAATTATGGGATATTCTCATTGGCTGTGGTGCTGAAACCATACTGAACCTGAATCTGAAGACCTGGCCTGTGTTGACTGATCATCCTTCCAGTTTAATTTTTAAATTTTTTTTTATGGCTATGGTCTATGGCTGATGTTTAACTGATAGACTGATCCAGGTTAAGAGTTTCTTTAGCCGCTGTGTTTCAGGTTAAGATAATTTTGTCCAAAATTTTTGTTAGGTTTTTATAATAGCTTCACATCTTCTTTCTCAGATTAATTTGTTCCTGCAAGGTCTTATGATGTAGATCTGCAAGGCATCTTGACATAGGTCTGCAAAATGTCATGATGTGAGTATGCAAGATCTTATGATGTAAGTATGCAAGGCCTCATGATATACATCTCAAGGATCTCATGACATGAATGAACTAGATCTTATGATGTAAGTGAGCAAGGTCTTATGACATAGATCTGTAGGGTCCACTGATGAGAATGTGCAAGGTCTTATGATGTAGGTCTGCAAGATCTCATTACGTGGATTAGAAAGACTGGACATAATATATAATGTTCACAAAAAAAAAACCGCAAGACATCTGTAGTCGTAGTGGACACCAAATTTCAAACTTGTATCAATATTTTATTTTATGGACTTAATGTTTCAATCTTGACATGAGGACACTTTATGACTTTAACAATGAAATGATGTTCATTAAATTTGGTTTCGACTTTTATTCTTTGCGACTAAGGCCTCCGCTTCAGTAAGGTGTATGGCCTCCTCTGACCTGTATCAGAGAATGACGTCTCCTTGACATGGTTCTGATTAGCATTGGATCTGTTGTTGTGGGATGGCTGCCCACTCTTCCCGCAGTGCAAGAGACAACCATCGGAGATTGGTTGGTGCCACGTCTCGCTGACGGATTTGTCTGTTGAGTTCATCCCAAAAGTAATCTATTGGGTTCATGTCTGATAACATGGATGGCCACGGAAAGGTCTGGACATTGTTGTCAGCAAGGAACTGGGTGGTGAGTTGTGCCACATATGGTCAAGTGTTATCCTGCTGGAAAATAGACCCTGGTGCAGTCAGAAGTGGAAGGATGTGAAGACGAAGAGTTTCAACGACGTATCATTGGGCATTCAGTCGTCCCTCAATTTGCACCAGGTCACTTCTTCCCATGAAGTTTATCGTCCCCCACACCAGTACACCTCCATCACCATGTGGAGGAGCCTCATCCACACAGTTCTGATCATAGCGCTCATGGACTCTGCAGTAAAATCTTCTCCATCTATCGTGTTGCTGGAGCAGAAAGAATGATTCATCACTAAAATAAACCCTTCTCCAATCATTTGCAATGGTCCACTGATGATGCTGGTTCACCCACTGCAGTCAGTTCTGGCGATGCAGGTCCATAAGAACAGGACCTCTGTAGGGTCTTCTAACCCAAAGACCAGCGTCGTGCAGCCAGTTCCTGATTATTTGATCTGAAATTCGACGAGCTGCTGTCATTTACAGGACTGTTGAGGACGCAGATGCAAATCGATTCCTGAGGTGATGCAGTCGTATGAAGAGGTCTTTGGCAGGAGTTTTACCTGTGGGTCTTCCACTGTGTGGCCAGTCTGCAATTGAGCCAGCTTCTTGAAACTGTCTCCAAAAGTGACTAATGGTGCTTCTAACCACATTAAATTGTCTGGCCACTACACTTTGTGACTGTCCAGTCCGTAAACGTCCAATGATCATGAGTCATTGTTCTGTAGTGAGATGAGCCATACTTGCACATTGAATTTTCAAATGAATTAATTCTAGAAGTGTCAATCTTTTATAGGCATTCAATAACATGGGGTCAGTGAGTTTTGTGTTCAGTAAGTTTCATGGGATTCTCGTGAACTTGTCATGGGTTATTGTGAAAATTGGAGTTTTGACTAGTGTCGCTTTTCTGTGCTCATGAATCATCTGCTGAGTACAATTCAGGTCAGCACGTGAAGTTGATGTCCAAGTGGACCTTTCAGGCAATTTACCCTTGTCTGATCAGCAAACTTCAGTTTAAATCGCAACATCATATTTGTTGCATTTCTTTTTTTGAACAGTATATATACTCTTTATGATGACTTATGTTTAGAATATTATTAGTTAGTATAGCTGACTATCAAAATCCCCTTATGTTTGCCTTATAACTGCTAACAAATCATACTGTGTTAAATATTAAAACAATATGGGTAAACAGATTTTCTGGTGAAACAAAACCACAAACAAAAAATTACTTTTGACTCTGATTCCACAACCTTCAAGAAGGTTCACGCTCTGTACTGAGGCTGTGAACAACACATACAGTATTATTTACATCTTACATCCTTCCCGTGCCACTAAACGTTGCATAGGGCCCGCATGGTAGTTCGCCAAGATTAACATATATAACAAGAGAAACAAAAAGGAGAAAAGAAGTGTAGATGGCAAGGTAGATGCACACATTAAGAGTGGAAATAGAAAGGATGTTCTTATAGTTCCCATGGTCTAGGTAGGTACAGTAATATTTTATTGGTTTTCCCATTGAGCAGAAGCTCCTTATGGTGACTGGGATTTCATGACTCATTGGTGTCATGATTTCATCACTCAGTGGTGTCATGATTTCATCACTCAGTAGTGGTCATGATTTCATCACTCAGTGGTGGTCATGATTTTATCACTCAGTGGTGGTCATGATTTTATCACTCAGTAGTGGTCATGACTTAATCACTCAGTGGTGGTCATGATTTTATCACTCAGTGGTGGTCATGATTTCATCATTCAGTGGTGGTCATGATTTTATCACTCAGTGGTGGTCATGATTTTATCACTCAGTGGTGGTCATGATTTTATCACTCAGTGGTGTCATGATTTTATCATTCAGTGGTGGTCATGATTTTATCACTCAGTGGTGTCATGATTTCATCATTCAGATTTCATCACTTAGTGGTGGTCATAATTTCATCACTCAGTGGTGGTCATGATTTCATCACTCAGTGGTGGTCATGATTTCATCACTTAGTGATGGTCATGATTTCATCACTCAGTGGTGGCCATTATTTCATCATTCAGTGGTGTCATGATTTTATCACTCAGTGGTGTCATGATTTCATCACTCAGTGGTGGCCATTATTTCATCACTCAGTGGTGTCATACATTTCTCTTTCAGTTTTTTGTTGCAGCATGCCTTGCTTTTGAAGATAAAGAATATCTACCCTTCAAAGTGAGACATGCTGGAGCATTCTCTTTGTTTATGTGAAGACATGCAGGAAGACAAAAAAAAAAAAAAAAATAGCAAAATCCTGAAAAGATTGTAACAACCTACATAAATAGAAGAAATGTGTCACTATCTTGTGCTCCACAGATATTTATGAGGATGTGATTTGTTAATTAACTCAGTTTAATCAAAAAGTAAGACATATATATATATCTAAGATGACTTACAGTTTCAACTAACCTGGTATGTAAGTGAAGTTTTGTGGATCACTCCTTTTGCCCGAGCAGCCGACCACAATCTCAGCTACTTCAGGTTGATCCACCCCTAGGTCTATGTATGGAGGAACTTTGCATATGAGATGAGTCTTAAACATAAAAAACATGAAAATATTGTTAATAGTTTATGTCATCATTTAATGATACTTCTATTATGGACTATAATAAATAATACGCCTCTTTGCAAAATCTCTGCCAGTATATGATTTTTCAAAAATGACATACTGATTTCCTATTTCAGTATTTACCTACTGGGTTTACTTTAATTTCTGAAGTAAATTTATAAGAATGGCCAGCTTCTACAAATAGTTCGACATCATTTGCAGAGACAAGTTTCTGGGATTGTTATGAAAAGGAAGGGGCATAACTGTGCTATCTCTACAACAAAGACAATCTTTGTATAGAAACTGTTGCTGTTGGTGTAACTTCCAGGAATTGCATGATGGATGTTCTTAGAAGCTGTGAAGATGTTGGAACACAAGTCTGTGGGCTTGGGAGTGGATCATAATGGTTTTCTTGATGGACCAAAAAAATGAGTTTCTTAAAATTCTCACGGTGAACCTTGCCCTGTTATCTAAATTAAGAGCACCAATAGGGATTGGGTTCAGTTCTGGTTCTCCAGAGACTATCAGTCCAGCACAATCATTTTTGCTCCAGAGCACATTTGTTTTGTCTTGT